>CM060958.1:152626102-153128602 GCA_030765055.1 Mantis religiosa | reverse complement strand
TGCCCTGGAACTCTATAAAGGGATGACTGGCAAGTGTATTTTGTTTATGATGAAAAGCTATTGCTGTTGTTTTTTCTGTATTTATTAATAATCTATTAATGTTGAACCAGTTTAGCAATTCAGACATTGTCTGTTCTATCTTAAATTTTAAGGATCTCAAGTTGTAACCAGAAATATATAAGTTTGTATCATCAGCAAATAATGTTGGATAACTATTTTTTAAGGAACACTCTAGATCATTTATATATATCAGAAGCAAGCAGATAAGCCCATCCCTTCAAAGCAGAATATTGTCCAGAACATGAAAATAAATAGATTTATGAAAAGTTTTTAATTTCCTTTGCTGTCAAAACTTCGCTTTTTGCATACATAGGCATAGATAGTTTAATGAATGAGCTAGGATTTCAACAGATCCCAGAAGAATGGAGACTGTTTATTGACTTTGCTAAGCTAAGTATCCAAGCAGTGTTGCTCCACAATACAAAATACCAAGTCACCATTACCAGTGGCACATTCAATAGAAGTGAAGGAAACCTATGAATGTATGTCCAGACTATTAGGTACAATTAATTATATAAAAAACAGCTGGCATGTATATGGAGATTTGAAGGTCATTGCCATTTTATTAGGACTACAAGGAGAATTAGTTTTGCTCTCTGTGCTTGTGGGATAGCAGAGACATTGTGTCACACTACATTGTAAAAGAATAACCTCAGAGAGAGGTCATTATATTCATGTATGTGTTTATTCTATAATGGTCAATACTTATTAACAATAAATTTTTTGTAATTTATGTCCTTTAACTTTTTTTAAATCATATCGGAAGATGAATGGAATGAGCGAAATGATACTCAAATGGGCCCAGGGTCCATGAAACTTAGAGTTACCCGATATTAGTCTTTTAGGATAAGGGAAAACCCTAGAGAAAACCTTATCCAAATAACTCACCCTGACCGAGATTCGAACTCATGACCCCTTGAACGGGAGGCAGACACACTACGATCTACACTACTGAGGTGGGTATTAACAATATTGCTCTATGTAAATGCATAAAGTAAAAGGTGAGTATTCTTTTGTTAATGAGTTTCTCTCTGCAAGATTCCCTGACTTTTAAATTAAACATACTTCTAACACATCTCTTTTGATAGATAAGTAGTCTATTCATGTGCATTTCTGCATGAGCCCCTATATTTACATATAATAAATTTAATGTGTGTAGATATAGCATTAATAAATAAATATTAAAACATTGATGTACTTATCGTTGCTGAAATATTTTACTAGGTGGATTGACTTGCTGATTTTATTGCAGAAATAACATAACACCGTATTTCAGCACATTGATTCTTAATTGCTTATTCATCACTGTATCTATGTAGTTAAGACAAAATACAACTGTTGTAGTTTTCACTACCTGACGCATCAAACATCTTGCTAGATATATTGCTACATCTAGGGTTGGAGAGAGATGGCGATGTTACGTCCATCCCTAAATAACAGCGGGGAGCATAGATATAGATGGTAGGAGATAAAAGGACCAGTAGAGCGAAATGGTAGAGGGAGTTTGTAGTCAGGTTACAGATAGGTAATTTTATTTTGACAACGTACCTTTACTCATCCTCATAATTTTGAAGGTCCTTCTCAAAAAAGTCTGCCCTGTATGTGATGTACTTGTCCCAGCGTTTCTGCCAGTCTTCAAAGACATGCTGTAAACTATTTGTTGAGAGATCCTTTAAAATTGCCTCTGCAGCCTTCACCACTGTTTCTGATGATGGATAAAGCCTCCCACGAAGGCTTTTCTTCAAGTTAGGGAATAGAAGTCACATGGGGCTAAATCCGGACTATAGGGAGGGTGAGGGATGCACTTCACATTGAATTTTGAAAGATATTCAGCGACAACATTGGCAATATGCGGCCGCACATTATCGTGGTGCAACATCCAGCCTGCTTCACGGAATTGTGGTCTTTTGCGCCTGATAAGGAGTTGCAATGTTTTCATGACATTCCTGTAGTATTGTCCAGTTACTGATATGTGTGCAGGTACAACATGCTGATAAACCATTTCATGAATATCAAAGAATGAGATGACCAAACTTTCCCAGTAGAAGCAACCACTTTTGCTTTTTGGGAGTTGGTGATGAAGGAGATTTCCATGGTGTAGGAATCACGGGGCACATTTACTGATCCATGTTAACATCTTTAGTATCTCCTGTAATGCACCAGTGTATTCTTATTATCACTTTAGCACTGTACTTAGTAATAGGGCATATGTTCATAGTATTACAGGTCTCCTATAATTTGACCCAAAAATTAAGGTACATCCTCGATATCATTATTTACAAATATGTGAAAAGAATGGATATTGACACTTTTACACTTTGGTTCTTCAAATTCTGTACATCTTAAATGCAATACAATATCCATGTTTAACTTGTTCAGATATGATTGTATTGTTGAGAAACCTATATCTGTAAAGCAATATGTGTTTACTAGTTTATTATTATTATTCTCATTAATCTTGGTAGAATTTGTAGCAAGGAATCCACCAGCTACATCATTGATGTCATGTCCTTCCCTCTTGCTGTACTCTCATATATTTCTGTGTTACTTGTCCTAAACCAAACAAATATTTTCTCTACGACTTGGCTTTCATATGCCTCATTACATGACAAAATATCAAATATTTGTTTCCCCATATATTTTAGGCATTTTACATGGAATAGTTAAAACTATATGTGTGATTGAATGATATTGTACATTTCAATTATTCTGTTACAGGATGGGCATCTTCCTCCATTAAAATCTTCAAGGTAAGAATTGATTCCTTTCACTTACTAGTCTTCTGCCTTTCTATATGTTTATTACCGTTGTTCGTATATAACTGTCACATTTATATTTTAGCACATGACTCATTGAGCTCTTCAACTAATACAAATGGATTATAGTAAAATTTGCTCCAAGCAGAAACATGTGGCACCAAAACAAATTACCGAATTAGACAAATTTCCGGATTACACAAAATGCAATAGATTATGTACATCTTATCAAGTATCGCACATCATAAATATGTATGTGTAATTATGCACATACCTAATTATGAGGACAGACCAAATATAAATGGGAATTTTAATATAACGCTGCAGTTCGTAATAATTTTGAAGAGAGACTTTGTCAGTATGTTGGTGGGGGTATTGCCGGACAAGCATTACTGCAGACAATATTGTTCCCATTTGTGACATTATTGAAGAAAATTAGCTCACAAAATTACCCAAAATTGCTTTTTCCCTATGAATAAGTACGGAAGTGTTCAATCAGTCATCCAAGATCAACTCCATTACAGAAAATCGTCTGCTATGTCGGTTCCTCGTCCCTCAACCAGTAACAAAAAACATTCAATTCAATTCAATTTTATTCATCCTTTAGAATCAAATCTGTACATAGTACCTTGATATAGGATACGTCAGTAATTTACACTTAATATTACAAAGTTAAACATCAAATATACCTAACCTACATTCAATTATATTGTCACACAAATTGGATATAATTATGAGTGAGAGAAATGAACAAGCTAAGTAAATTCATATTTTATGTTTATCTGGATTTGTTAAATTGCAGATATTCCTTTACTGTGTAAAAGCAGTGCTCCTGTAAGAAAGCCCTTGTTCTAGTTTTAAACATGTTGTAGTTATCTATGCTTTTGATGTCATTAGGAAGGGAATTATAAACTATTGTACAGGAATGCAGTACTCCATTCTTAAACATTGTAGTTCTGATTGAGGTTACGTGTATATCTTTAATATGCCTCGTGTAATGCATATGAACACTTCCGTTGTTTTGAAAGTTAAATCTATTTCTTTTTACAAATAAAGCTGTCTCCAAAATATAAACACATGCCAAAGGAAGTATGCAAAGCTTTCTGAACAGTGGCTTACATGAACATAGCATTCTTTCGTTGCCTATAATTCGAATGGCTTGTTTTTGTTTAATAAATATATCTTTGGCTTCTGGTGAATTTCCCCAAAATATTATTCCATATTTAAATACACCAGAATTACTCCATATTTAATTACACCAGAATCGAGATTTAACTGTATTGGAACACCACAGTGAAGCGAAAAATTATTAATTTTTAGATGAGTCGTATTTATTACACATCTGCTTCATTTTCGTACCTATTTTGAGGACATGTTTTGCAAAGTTTAAGTTCATCACTAAATCAACAGATGGCAGCAGCAACCCCAGAATTACCCACAGCGCTGGATCAAGCTTTAGTCGCATAAGAGCCGTAGATGCAAATGATGATTTGCGAAACATGTCCTCAAAATAGGTACGAAAGTGAAGCAGATGTGTAATAAATACGACTCATCTAAAAATTAATAATTACACCAGAATGTTTGTCAGAGACACCTGCATTGCTAAGGGAGGAGGGAGAAGAATTCTTGAATCTCATTGTGATTTGTGATGAAACGTGGGTGAAACATTACATCACAGAGTCAAAGCAAGCATGGAATGGTGACGGGGAGATGAAGCAGGTCTGGTGATGTAATGGAAGGGTGCTTGCAACGGTTTTCTGGAACTCCATGAGCGTTTTGCTGATGCATTTTCTTCATGAACAAAGGAGAATTAATGTGGCCTATTACTGTCACATTTTGGTGAATCAGTTTCCTATATTTATTTATTTGTACATAAGAAAGTAATTTACAAGTGTGTTACAGAAAACCTTTTTGTTTACATACTATCCTTCCTTAACTTATGTACAAGAATTGAGTGACTACCTACTTTCACCCCTCAGCCAGCTTGGCATAAGAGCCTTATGCTTCACGGAGGGGTTACCTGAGTCCCTTACTTTTCCCTGCAAAATCCTTCCTCTCCCTCTTCCTTCACCCCATCATAACTTTTGCTTCTATCCTCAGCCATTTTTCTTTCATTTTACCAAGAAATCTTCCTACATTTTTATTCCTATTCCTTTGCTTCCCTGTCAGCATTCTTATGGTTACAAGTTTACCCTCAACTTCCTCCCATTTGTTCTCCCATGCCTTCTTCCTCCACTTCTCAACTTCTTCACATCTTACTACCTAATGCTCTACACTTTCTTCACCCTACATAATTCACATATTCCTACCTCACTCTACCTTAATGCTTTCATAAATATTGCAGCTGTTCTCATCCATGCTAATCCCTCCCTTTCAGTCCTACTACAGTTGTCTATATAACCTTCTCTTCCCCAGTCCCTTTTCAAAATCCTGTAAAACTTCAATGAATTTTGGTTTTCCATGCTTCCCCATATCTCTTACCTATGTCTTCCATTCTTGTCCTTACCTTTTTCCAAAATCTCTCATTTCCTGCACCTGCCCTCCATATATCCCCCATTCTTATTTTTTCCATATTTCTCTCTACCACTTTCCACCAAATATTCTTATTTACTAATGTTTTCTGCTGTTCCATGCATACCTTTAAAATATTTCCATCCTCCTTACTCAAACAGCTAAATCAAAATTTCACTATTTCACTATTTCAGTTTTTTAAGCAGGAAACAAAATTTCACACACACTCTTTGTTCATTTAAAGTTGCCATAACGACTTCGTAGAGGTAACCCACCAACAGTCAGAGAAACACAAACCACACTTTCACGTTCAGCTCTACACTGATGCCGTGTGCACAGCTGTTTCATGAAGGTCTCTACTTACACCATCTAGCGTGAGAACCCTACACTACATCTACGAGTGGCAGCACCCTCGGAGTCCGGTTTCTTTTGGGCCCCCCTCGTATATATACTATATTGTAAATATTTGCTAATCTTTAGGAAATAGTTAAATCAACAGGTTGACAAATGTGTTCTGACTGACCTTTATTATTTCCGAGGTAAGACTTGCTTATATCTTAGCCCCTGTCGTGGCCGACCTGCTTCGATCGCAGTCACGGACGCGGTATATTTGCTCCCTGGTATTTTTGTAATGTTGGCAGTACTCCTATTAGCAGATGGTGACCATTACTGCTGCTACTGTATATCTTATGATTTACGAGTATATTCCGAATGAAGCGGAGCTTTAAGACAACTGTCCGATAATTCAAAACATACATTTCATTGGTCATGTAGATATATTGGTTGTTGGTTAAACTGGTTGCACAGAAACACACTTTCATCAGGAACTTTCCTAAAACAATTTTTACGATCAAGTGAACACTAAAATACGTATTTGGTAAGGTACTTGGATGTCACTTTTAGATGTAGGTTCTCATACATACTCTCAATTCATGTACACACGAAATTGCTTTAATTAGTACAAAAGTGAATCGAGAATATATTGGCACATTGCCTCACTCACACTGTTTATTCACAGGACATGTTTCAAGAGCTCTTGCTCATATCCTCAGCTGATACTCGATTAGAGCAAGTTGTAGTGGTTTCTTCTTTCTCCGTTTTGTCAATAGATGGCGTGATGTACTTTTCAAAGATGTCCGGTGGTGGAGTTTAAAAATTCATGACTCTATGACGATTTTTGTTACTGAAGATTTTTTCCCTTACGGAAAGGTCTATGGGGTGATTAACGTATTTTATTACAGATGTTTCCAAATTGATGTCATGTCTAGTATTCAAAAAATGAAAAGACACTGCTGATTTTTCTGTTTCAACATTTTTAATGTTTCTCATATGTTCTTTAGTTCTGATGTTAATATTTCTTTTTGTTTTTCCTATATAAATTTTAGGGCAAGTTTCACATTTGATCTCATAGATTCCTGGTTTTTCTTTGGTAGTGATTGAATTTTTGGGAGGGCCTTTTAACAAATTTCTGATATTAAACCTATTTTGAGGTACAAGAGTTATGTTGTGTTTTGAGAAGATTTTTTGGAATTTGTTATAGGCTGATGGGTGGAACACAACATAACTCTTGCACCTCAAAATAGGTTTAATATCAGAAATTTGTTCAAAGGCCCTCCCAAAAATTCAATCACTACCAAAGAAAAACCAGGAATCTATGAGATCAAATGTGAAACTTGCCCTAAAATTTATATAGGAAAAACAAAAAGAAATATTAACATCAGAACTAAAGAACATATGAGAAACATTAAAAATGGTGAAACAGAAAAATCAGCAGTGGCTTTTCATTTTTTGAATACTAGACATGACATCAATTTGGAAACATCTCTAATAAAATACGTTAATCACCCCATAGACCTTTCCGTATGGGAAAAAATCTTCATTAACAAAAATCATCATAGAGTCATGAATTTTGAAACTCCACCACCGGACATCTTTGACAAGTACATCACGCCATCTATTGACAATACGGAGAAAGAAGAAACCACTACAACTTGCACTAATCGAGTATCAGCTGAGGATATGAGCAAGAGCTCTTGAAACATGTCCTGTGAATAAACAGTGTGAGTGAAGCAATGTGTCAATATATTCTCGATTCACTTTTGTACTAATTTGTGCTTCACTGTCCCTACGCTTCTTTCAAGTTTATACTTTGATTGCTTTAATACAGAAACCCAACATACCCATGAGACCCATTGTAAATAATATAAACACTCCTACTTACCTTCTGGCAAAATGGCTGTCCAAAAAATTTCAGTCCTTTCCACAATTCCATACTCTGAGTATAAAAAACTCTTTAGACCTGGTAGAAAAAATTCAAAATCTTAAACTAAAACCTCATGACACTTTAGTATCCTTTGATGTCCGCTCCCTCTTCCCTAGCATTCCATTAGACAAACTTTTGATTCAACTGAAAAAATGGCTAAATTCTATAAACCTGAATGCCAATGCAATAGAAGAATATTTGGCAATGACTGAATTATGTATACATCAAAATTATTTTGTCTTCGATGGAAAATATTATAAACAAATTTCAGGACTAGCTATGGGAAGCCCGCTTTTTGGCCAATCTATACATGAGCTTTTTCGAAACACATATAACTAAAGCCTTCCCTCATATGTTTAAAACATGGTACAGATACGTAGACGACATCTTTGCAATAGTGCCCTACAAACAAATAGTTGATGCTTTGAAACTACTCAACCTGCAAGAACCCAGCATACAATTCACAGTGGAAACTGAAGAGGACTGTACTCTACCTTTTTTAGATCTTAAAATCAAAAAAAGCAATGAAAAACTAGAATTTGGCATTCATAGAAAAGCAACATACACAGATAATTACATCAAAGCAAATAGTTTCAACCCAATTCCACACAAACGTGCAACCATCAACAGTCTGACACACAGATTAGTAAATCTACCTCTCCGCCAGCAAGAATATCAAAACAAATACCATCAAATCTTAAAAACTGCAATTAAAAATGGATATGGAAAAAACCTTGTAGATAAAAAACAAAAATTATTCAAACTTCAAAAGAGATTAAAACAGATCACAGCTCTCACACCAATAAAACAAGAAATTAGATTTGCTAAATTTACTTACCACCCCTGGGCCACAAAAAAGTTCCAAAAAATATTCAAGAAATACAATATAACATTGGCACCAAAAAACAATTACAACATTAAAAACCTACTTCACAGTAATAATACTGATAAGATAAAACCAGAGGAAAAGTCAGGCATTTACAAGATTAAGTGTAAAGACTGTGAAAAAATTTACATAGGGAGGACAAAAAGAAATATAGGCACTAGAAAAAAAGAACACTTCAGGCACTTAAGATACAAAAATATTGATAAGTCCGCAATAGCAGCTCATTTCTGGTCTGAAAATCATGAAATTGAAGATAACAAAGAATTACTAAAATACGTACAAAAACATAGTGAACTCGTCATATGGGAGAGGATATACATAGAAAAACATAAAAACCAACTAATGAACTTTGAAATCCCGCTAGAAGAGAATCCCACATTTAAGTTCATCACTAAATCAACAGATGGCAGCAACAACCCCAGAATTACCGACACCGCTGGATCTAACTTCAGTCGCACAAGAGCCGTAGATGCAAGCGATGATTTGCGAAACATGTCCTCAAAATAGGTACGAAAGTGAAGCAGATGTGTAAAAAATACGACTCATCTATAATTTAATAATTTTTCGCTTTACTGTGGTGTTCCAATACAGTTAAATCTCGATATGGTAGAGGGAGTTTGTAGTCAGGTTACAGATAGGTAATTTTATTTTGACAACGTACCTTTACTCATCCTCATAATTTTGAAAGTCCTTCTCAAAAAAGTCTGCCCTGTATGTGATGTACTTGTCCCAGCGTTTCTGCCAGTCTTCAAAGACATGCTGTAAACTATTTGTTGAGAGATCCTTTAAAATTGCCTCTGCAGCCTTCACCACTGTTTCTGATGATGGATAAAGCCTCCCACGAAGGCGTTTCTTCAAGTTAGGGAATAGAAGTCACATGGTGCTAAATCCGGACTGTAGGGAGGGTGAGGGATGCACTTCACATTGAATTTTGAAAGATATTCAGCAACAACATTGGCAATATGCAGCCGCACATAATCGTGGTGAAACATCCAGCCTGCTTCACGGAATTGTGGTCTTTTGCGCCTGATAAGGAGTTGCAATGTTTTCATGACATTCCTGTAGTATTGTCCAGTTACTGATATGTGTGCAGGTACAACATGCTGATAAACCATTTCATGAATATCAAAGAATGAGATGACCAAACTTTCCCAGCAGAAGCAACCACTTTTGCTTTTTGGGAGTTGGTGATGAAGGAGATTTCCATGGTGTAGGAATCACAGGGCACATTTACTGATCCATGTTAACATCTTTAGTATCTCCTGTAATGCACCAGTGTATTCTTATTATCACTTTAGCACTGTACTTAGTAATAGGGCATATGTTCATAGTATTACAGGTCTCCTATAATTTGACCCAAAGATTAAGGTACATCCTCGATATCATTATTTATAAATATGTGAAAAGAATGGATATTGACACTTTTACACTTTGGTTCTTCAAATTCTGTACATCTTAAATGCAATACAATATCCATGTTTAACTTGTTCAGATATGATTGTATTGTTGAGAAACCTATATCTGTAAAGCAATATGTGTTTACTAGTTTATTATTATTATTCTCATTAATCTTGGTAGAATTTGTAGCAAGGAATCCACCAGCTACATCATTGATGTCATGTCCTTCCCTCTTGCTGTACTCTCATATATTTCTGTGTTACTTGTCCTAAACCAAACAAATATTTTCTCTACGACTTGGCTTTCATATGCCTCATTACATGATAAAATATCAAATATTTGTTTCCCCATATATTTTAGGCATTTTACATGGAACAGTTAAAACTATATGTGTGATTGAATGATATTGTACATTTCAATTATTCTGTTACAGGATGGGCATCTTCCTCCATTAAAATCTTCAAGGTAAGAATTGACTCTTTTCACTTACTAGTCTTCTGCCTTTCTGTATGTTTATTACCATTGTTCGTATATAACTGTCACATTTATATTTTAGCACATGACTCATTGAGCTCTTCAACTAATACAAATGGATTATAGTAAAATTTGCTCCAAGCAGAAACATGTGGCACCAAAACAAATTACCGAATTAGACAAATTTCCGGATTACACAAAATGCAATAGATTATGTATATCTTATCAAGTATCGCACATCATAAATATGTATGTGTAATTATGCACATACCTAATTATGAGGACAGACCAAATATAAATGGGAATTTTAATATAACGCTGCAGTTCGTAATAATTTTGAAGAGAGACTTTGTCAGTATGTTGGTGGGGGTATTGCCGGACAAGCATTACTGCAGACAATATTGTTCCCATTTGTGACATTATTGAAGAAAATTAGCTCACAAAATTACCCAAAATTGCTTTTTCCCTATGAATAAGTACAGAAGTGTTCAATCAATCATCCAAGATCAACTCCATTACAGAAAATTGTCTGCTATGTCGGTTCCTCGTCCCTCAACCAGTAACAAAAAACATTACACCAGAATTTTTGTCACAGACACCTGCATCGCTAAGGGAGGAGGGAGAAGAATTCTTGAATCTCATTGTGATTTGTGATGAAACGTGGGTGAAACATTACATCACAGAGTCAAAGCAAGCATGGAATGGTTACGGGGAGATGAAGCAGGTCTGGTGATGTAATGGAAGGGTGCTTGCAACGGTTTTCTGGAACTCCATGAGCGTTTTGCTGATGCATTTTCTTCATGAACAAAGGAGAATTAATGCGGCCTATTACTGTCACATTTTGGTGAATCAGTTTCCTATATTTATTCATTTGTACATAAGAAAGTAATTTACAAGTGTGTTACAGAAAACCTTTTTGTTTACATACTATCCTTCCTTAACCTATGTACAAGAATTGAGTGACTACCTTCTTTCACCCCTCAGCCAGCTTGGCATAAGAGCCTTATGCTTCACGGAGGGGTTACCTAAGTCCCTTACTTTTCCCTGCAAAATCCTTCCTCTCCCTCTTCCTTCCCCCCATCATAACTTTTGCTTCTATCCTCAGCCATTTTTCTTTCATTTTACCAAGAAATCTTCCTACATTTTTATTCCTATTCCTTTGCTTCCCTGTCAGCATTCTTATGGTTACAAGTTTACCCTCAACTTCCTCCCATTTGTTCTCCCATGCCTTCTTCCTCCACTTCTCAACTTCTTCACATCTTACTACCTAATGCTCTACACTTTCTTCACCCTACATAATTCACATATTCCTACCTCACTCCACCTTAATGCTTTCATAAATATTGCAGCTGTTCTCATCCATGCTAATCCCTCCCTTTCAGTCCTACTACAGTTGTCTATATTACCTTCTCTTCCCCAGTCCCTTTTCAAAATCCTGTAAAACTTCAATGAATTTTGGTTTTCCATGCTTCCCCACATCTCTTGCCTATGTCTTCCATTCTTGTCCTTACCTTTTTCCAAAATCCCTCTCATTTCCTGCACCTGCCCTCTATATATCCCCCATTCTTATTTTTTCCATATTTCTCTCTACCACTTTCCACCAAATATTCTTATTTACTAATGTTTTCTGCTGTTCCATGCATACCTTTAAAATATTTCCATCCTCCTTACTCAAACAGCTAAATCAAAATTTCACTATTCTCTCCAAGATTATTCCTTTTCTCCTGGTCCACCCCATTTCAAGAAGTTTCCTATATAGACTTGTGATTTCAAGTACACTTGCCTATGTACATTACTCTATCTTCATTTCTTCCTAAAAGAAAAAAGAATGTAACATGAGAAGTTTTCAGTTGTGCTTGTTCAGGGGAATATAATCCTTCAATCACTATGGATAGGTGGCTGTAAAGGTAACTGAAAGCAGTATATTGTGACATGTGAAGTAATAGAACTACTTGATCTTTGATAGAGTCAACATGAAAAATTCAGTGCCATGGCAGGGATTTGAACCACGGATCTCCTGGTTTCCGTCCAGTCACTCTAACCTATTGAGCTACCATGGCAAACTAACCATCACGACATTAATGTACTTTGAAAGAAGATAAATGGTACATCCCATCATTTTGTAATACATCTTTTGGGATATTTGCTTCATCAAATGGCATCAGTGTTTTTCTTATGCAGTAAATTGTGCAGTTGTCTTTCCTTGATCTAATCCATTGTACTAAGTTCAGAGCCCCTCCCGGAGATACGAAAGGAGGACTATTACTTCACACTGTTTTGTAGGAGACAAATATTATTTATTTAGCAGCTTTCAGCTATTTCTTGCAGACAGCTGATTTAGAAGTACGCTGTGGAATCATTCCTTCTAACGCTTATATTAAGAAGGGAACACGCCTGTCACTGGTCTAAGCTTCATGCTTGGCAAGCCATTGGGGGGCCATGCCATGGCTCAGTGGTTAGACCGCTTGGCTCTCACCAGACGACCGCAAAAAGTGAGATTTTTTATGGACAACACGGCGCTGGGGTGGGTTTTCTCCGGGACCTCCAGTTTCCCCCGCCATCTCATTCCACTGGTACTCCATCTTCATCTCATGTACCATCAATGTCACCGCCTGCAGTGCTGTAGGTAGTTAAAGCGGGCGTTAAACACTACACACATTTCAAGTCATTGGGACATAACCAGCCTTTACTTATTTGCCAGATGAATGACGTTCCTACTGCTTAAGTCAGAAGTAAGTGTGTGAATGGAGTTTCCTCTATATTTGATGGTCAAGCTATGCCACTAAAACTCTGTTCCTAGAGTTTCATCTGTTAAGTTAGAGCGCACATGGTCAGGTAGAGGATGGGATCTGGATAATAGGTACATCAATAAATCTTTGTACCCCAATTGAAATTCAAATTGTCTCTGTACATAGGGAAGCTTAAAAAGCTACAAGAATAATGTTATCGAATTCTCAGGTTTATCCACACTCACTTTTTAACAGTGTTTTACACCTTAACTAGAATGAAGAGAAATTCTGGGATTTCCAGAACATTCAAATAAACATTTCAGTTTTATGAACATTAACTACACATACGGTACCTTATTCAAAAACGTCTAAGCCGTGTTTGAGAAGTTCAAATGTTATAAACAATTGTTCCATATAAGGATTAGTCCATGCGTAATTCTGTGTTCTACATTCCTGGATTAAAGTCGTTACACTCACAGGACTTTTCCCCCGTTTGTACAAGCTTTTCTTATATATAAACTTCGGTTATTTCATATTCATTAAGATAAACATTTTTGCAGGTCAAGGGGAATCAAGAATATAATAGGCTTTTAAGGGACTGTCAGATCTTTTAAGTGCATAGCTGGTCACAATGTAATGTCTGAAATTATATTCTCTTTGGATAACCAAGGGAAGGTGCAAACAGTTGAATGCCCTCTCTTTGGAAGAAGGTACACCTATTTTTCTCTGTCTGGTTTAGAGCAACTGCACGAAGAGCGCGAGATCTGTGGTTCAAATCCTGGCTATGGCATTGAATTTTTGACTCTGGCTCTATTCACTCAAAAGCGACGCTGTGTTCAACAGAAATGCAGTAGCTGGGGAATAATGTGTTCAGAAGAAGCAATGTCTGGAGAAAGAAATATTCTCTCAGTGGTTCTATAGAACATTTGTATCAGTTGGGAGAAACGAACTAAAGATAAAACTACAGCTGAAAACTATCTTGACAATGCCACCAGTCATCCTTCTGATGTAATGAATTCTTTCTTCTACCCAATGTGACGCGCTGTATCAGCACATGGAACATGAGCAAAATTATACACATGTAGCTATGTTACTTTGCTAAACGAATGTGAAAATGACTATGGAGGATATATTAAAGGCGACAGAAACAGTCCACTTATGTGAGTTCGCTTTCAAGCAATAGAAGCCTGAGATATAAAGCATAACTTAACTACTATAAAGAGCTGGCAAAGGTGTAGACATCCATTTATGCATGTTTGGAGCTGATAATATTAGAGAGCAATTGAAATGAATTGAATCTTTTATTGTCACTTGACATATTTGTCAGATTTATATAATAGTTTATTGTCTAATTATAACTATATATTCAAACTAACATTTATTACAACATATATGAAACATGAAATAAATAATTCTGCTAATGATACTAACAATAATTACTAAAATGTCAAGACCAATAACCCAAAGCACCTTTTTATAGATAATTTAGAACCACATCCTTGAAGCAAAACAAGCAGCACATCTGGTAACATACCCTATTCAGCTCAACATCTTACCATCATAAATCAAATTACAGGTTTGGACAACTTTATAAGTTATTATTTCAAACTTTACAGTGGTGTAGCTTCTTTTCTCTCATGAATTAAATTATGTCTTTTCAAAGTTGACAACTGAGTAAAGCTCATATTACAATCTTTACATTGGTGTAACTTCTTACCGTCAGGATTCAAAATGTGCATTCTCAAATTTGAGGAATGGAAAAAGATTTTATCGCAAACTTTACATCGCTGTGGCTGCTCACTCTCATGAATTAATATAGGTATGTGCTCTCAATTGTGACAACTGAGTAGATCTATTACGAACATTACATTGGTGTACATTCTTACTCTTATGTATTAATGTTTTCAAATATGAAAACCCTGCAAGGCTCCAATCACAAACTCTACAGCGGTTGATCTTGTTTTCCGTCATGAACTAAGACTTTATGTCTTTTAAAATTTGACAACTGAATAAAGCCCTTATTACAAACTTTACACTGGTGTGGCCTCTTGCCCTCATGAATCAAATAATGTGTTTTTAAATTTGAAAACCTTGCAAAGTTCCAATCACAAACTTTACATTGGTATGGCTTCTTACCCTCATGAAGTAACATATGTGTTTTCAAAGTTGACAACCGAGTAAAGCTTTTATCACAAACTTTACATTTGTGTGACGTACCCTCATGAAGTACAATATGTTCTTTCAAAGTTGACAACCGAGTAAAGCTTTTATCACAAACTTTACACTGGTGTGACTTACCCTCGTGAATTAAATTATGTGTTTTCAAGTGTGACAACTGAGTAAAGCTCTTATTACAAACTTTACATTGGTGTGCCTTCTTATACTCATGAATTAAATTATGTGTTTTCAAAATTGATAAACGGGTAAAGCTTTTATGACAAACTTTACATTGGTGTAGTTTTTTATCCTCATGAACTAAATTATGTCTTCTCAAATTTGACCGGTCAGTAAAGCTCTTATCACAAACCTTACAATGGTGTTGCTTATTACCTTCATGAATCAGAATATGTTGTTTCAAATATGTTAAACTGCTAAAGCTCTTGTGACAAATGCTGCACTGCTGTGGCCTTATGCTCGTATCAAGCAAATCCTTCAAGGTTAACTGCTGTATATCTCGGTCCGGTTTATCACTACATTTACCATATTGATTGGAATGAAGACAGTCCTTTGCAGTTAGGTCATCACATGTAACATCACATTTTTTATATTCATATTCAAAACCATCCATTTCAATACATAAGCTTGTGTCTCTTGCTGGGACTTTAGCCAACACATACGGTGATTTGTCATTAATAACACCAAGTGTTTCTGGGAATAATCTGAAATGTTGGAGGAGTTAGCATTATTTAGTATCAAAACGAGATAACATTAGAAAACAAAATCTGTAGGTACATGCATATAAATTGGTGATAAATCAATTCATGTTCATTAAAACCAATTAAATTTGTTAATCCACAGTATTTGCAAAAAAGCAGTTAACAAGACAAAGGAAGACGGAAGCGGGAAATAACAGCGAAGACGGAAGCGGCAAATAACAACTTGGCCACGACAATGACCGAACTGACCATAGAAATGAGGGCAGCGAACGACAGCCTGGCCACGGAGATGAAAGCGGCAAACGAGGCCCTTGACGTGAAGTTTGAAGAACAGTTGGCCGGCGTGAGGGATAACGTGACGGAGCTGGGCAAGCGGATGGGCCAAGTGGACGAGCGCGTCGAGGACCTGGCGAGCCGCGTTGACGACCTGGAGGGAAAGACCGACGCGGCGGTACGACACAACATCTGCGCGCGTCAAACCGCCGAAATATGACGGCGCGTCAACGTTTCAGGTCTTTCGCCGCCAGTTCGACACAGTGGCCAAGCACAACAGATGGTCACTGGAGGAGGAGGCCACACAGTTAATAGCCAGCCTCCAGGGACGGGCCGCGGAAGTCCTAAACGCGGTGCAGACAACGGCGGCGCCCAAGGACATCTGGGAGGCCCTGGAGAATCGTTTCGGGAACCACCGCTTAGCCGCAACGTACCGCAGCCAACTAAAGGCAAGGTCACAGCACCCGGGGGAGACGCTGCAGGAGTTCGCCATAGCGATTGAGCAGCTAGCTATCAAGGCCTTGGTTGACCTGCCACTGGAGTTTTTATCCCGCACACAACTTTGTCGACGGGGTACGGGACACGGAGATTCGTCAGTGCCTAATGCTCGGCGATTATAAAACCATCCACGAGGCGCTGACAGCGGCATTAAGGATGGAGGGGGCCAAGGTAACAGCTATCCCGTCGTCGAGAACGAGGAGTGTGCGCTACGCTGGAGACAGAAGACCAGCCGAGGGACGCCGACAAACACCTAGTTGCCTGTGTTGGGGGTGTGGACAGCCCGGGCACCTGCAGAGAGACTGCCCACATCAGGAAGAGTAAGGCCCGGCGTGGAGAGGGGCACGTCGGCGCCATTACCACCATCCCCTCGAGTGACAATCCGCGCCGTCAGCCGGCGGATGGATGACAACCTCATCGCGGACGGCTGGGTAACTGGAAAGCCATGCCGCGTGCTGGTGGACACCAGGGCGGCCGTGACCATCATCAGACCTGACGTGGCGAATGGTTTGCCGACGAGGAAGCCGAGCCGACCACACGAGCTTGTGACGGCATCGGGCGACACCATGCCTGTGGAGGAGGCCCTGCTGGAGCTGACGTTGGGACGGAGTGCCGTACGTCTGTGGGTGTTCGTCGCGAAGGTGGCTGAGGTGATTCTGGGAGTGGATGCCCTCAGGAACCACGAGGCGACGGTCGACGTCGGCAGGAAGGTCCTACGGCTCAACGGAGAAGAGGTCATACTCCGTCAAACTGAAGAGCGCCTTGGAATCGGTAGGGTCATCTTGAACGAAGACGTGATTGTCCCCGCGAGGAGCGAGGTGATGGTGACGGCGCGACCGGAAGGCCAGACGGCACGCTGGGTTCAGAGGCTGCAGGAGTACGACTTCACCTCGGAACATCGCAGAGGGAAGAGCCACGGTAACGCGGACGCTATGTCCCCAAGACCCTGTCCAGAAGAGTGCGGCCAATGCACAAGAGTGGAGGAGAAGGAGCGTGCCGCAGCAGTTCGAGTAGTCACGGCAATGCCTGTGGATGGCTGGGATAGCGCAGGCCTGAGGAGGGAGCAGCTGGCGGACGCAGACTTGGGGCCACTCTTGAGGGAAGTGGAGGCAGGGACGAGACCAACCTGGGCGGACGTCGCACCGAGGAGCGCCACCTACAAGTCTTACTGGGCCCAGTGGGACTCGTTGAAGACCAGAGAGGGTGTGCTGTTCCGGGTATGGGAATCACCCGATAGGAAGACGCAGAGAGAACAGTTGGTACTTCCCCGGAGTAAGGTTCCGGAAGTCTTGGAAGAAATGCACGCCGGTACTTCAGGTAGTACTCCTGGATCGCCTGGCCCGCTACGAAGGCGCTGTTTGGGACGACCAGCCTTGAGGAGGGAGCAGTGTTACCCTGGCGGCAGACTTGCGATGCCGATCAATAAATGATGGCCGGTGGAGATTCGGGAAACTTCGGGGCCGATCGTTACCGGAAGCGACAGTCAGTTGAGCGAAGTGTTTTTAAAATAAACAGTTTTAGGTTATCTAGCAAATTATAGTTGTGAACAGTGTATCGATACGAAAATAAAGTGCAGTTTTTTTGTGTTTGTAACCTCGACTTTTTATTTCACGAACCCACAAAGTCACAATATATTTAAATTTGACATAATGGAATTCAATTATTTCCATATACACCAGAATATACAGATGAAAAACAACTAAATATTACTAAATAGCACCTGGAAGTCTAATGAATAAGAATATTTTGAGATAAAACTTATCATCAGAATGAACTCTGCTAATTATATGCCTGATTAATAGTTACATTTCATACTTAGTGCCCTTTGGGCTGCATCTTAAGATTGAACCGTAAAAAATTTATTACAATTAAGTTATTATTAAATACAATTAGGACTTATATTACTTGGCTGAAAATATGTTAAAATATATGGGATATTTTTTAGTAAAAACCAGTAAAAGTTTTTTGATACAATAACTTTCATAATTTTAACAAATATAGAGAACAAAAATATATGTTTCCGTAGCATTGTTTTGTTAATGTCTCCATTGGAACACCAGTTCAGGATTCTCAAATCTTTCCACCTCACATAAAATGCTTCTCAAATTCATTTTTATACTGCTTTGGCTGGCCGAATGGCTCACAATTACGATGCTCAACAGCCAACTGGCTACCTAAAGATGACTTTTGCTACCCCTGTTATGCCTTGCAGTGATGGAAGAAATGTTCTGGCAGAGGAATGGAGCCTTATGTTCTAGATACCTTTGGGCTTCAAGCCAGGTGTAGTGATGAAAAGTCATCAACATTTCGGGAGTGCGGATCTCTTCCATGACCAGCTGTTGGTGGTGGATCTCCTTCCAGAGGGCTTCCATTACAAGTATCACTTCCTCAGCCACCTGCGTGAGTAACAGCTACAAGCGTTTAAGCTTAACAGGCGATAATGGGTTCAGATATTCCTTCATTACAACATTCATAATTGATTTTGTTGGCAAAGTTTCAAAAGATTTGAAATCAGGCACAGTAACTGTTTATTTTAATATTATAAAGCTCAAAAATAATACCAAAGAGCTAGAAGCGATGATTCTATCTGCATACGTATGTGATAAGGTTTGTTTACATCAACCTGGAACTGTCCAGCAACTTTTGTTCTGCTCAGGATTGTGATGAAGAAAGAGTAAAAACACTTCAGTCAGTAAATATTAAAAGCAGAAGCATTATTAACAGTGAAGTATTCTTCATATTTGAGTTTGATTTATGAGTCACTATGTTTACACTCAAACTTCACTTACTTTTTGTATAATTGAAACGTTTTCAAGATCATTTGATCTCATCCTCAGCTGTTTGGTGACTCACCAAACTTTATGAGTCACCAAACAGCTGAGGATGAGATCGAATGATCTTGAAAACATTTCAATTATACAACAACAAGTAAGTGAAGTTTCAGTGTAAACATAGTGACTCATAAATCAAACTCAAATACTTCAGTCAGTGCCCACAAGACAAAGTATGGTAACTCTCTTACGACAATGGTACTTCAAATGTCACAAAACACTGCTCTGAATTTACTTTACTGCCATCTGACCATAATGACAGAAGGAAGCTTTGACTATTGTGTTCCCCTGAACAAGCACAACTAAAAACTTCTGTTACATTAAATTAATTGGAAGTCGATTAATGACACTTTTAAATTTTCCTGGAACTAGTTTCAGAGGCCTTCCCTCTATCTTCAGACGGACATCGACTGGTTCTCATTAGTGTAGCTGGCAATATTTTGTCATCGGTCTCCTCTGGTGGCGGTTCGAGGAACTTGCTGAACAAATCTTTCTGGGGGATGTCGAAATTGAATACTTTGTTCCTATTTTTTGAAATAAAGATTTGTTCCCATGTGGACAGTTCTTGTTTCCCTGTTGTATGTTTTAGTAATTTTGGTTCTGGATTTATGTTGTGGTTTTTTTTTCCCAAAAATGCGTAGCAACTGCTGATTTTTCTAATTGATTGTATTTTATGTTCCTAAAGTGTTCCTTTGCTCTTTTTTCTAAATTTCTTTTGGTTTTTCCAATATAAATTTGAATACAGTCACAGCATTCAATTTGATATATACCAGATTTTTTGTTAGATGGAATGGCATCTTTGATGTTTGAGCAAATTAGGTTTTTTAAGGAGTAATGGTTCACTGGAGCTAGTTGAATGTTTTGTTTTTTGAAGACTTTTTTGAATTTATCAAAGGCCCATGGATGGTAAGTGAATTTTTTGAAGATCATTTTAGTTTCTGTAGCTGAGAGGGTTGTGGTTTCCTTTAGTAGTTTCTTCTTATTTGCTAAGTTCACTTTTTTGTCTACTAGTGATTTGGGAAAGTCATTTTTCTGTGCTATTTCAATAATTTTGTTGTATTCTATTTTGTATTCTTCTGCTGTGAGAGGGATGTTGACCAGTCTGTGTGCTAAACTATTAAAGATTGCCTGTTTGTGGGATCTTGGATTGTAGCCATTAGCTTTTATGTAGTTGTCTGTCTGTGTTGGTTTTCTGTAAATGCCAAAGTTTATTCTATTTTTATTTCTGATTATTTTTAGATCTAAAAATGGTAAATACTCGTCTTTTTCAACTTCTACATGAACTTGATGCTTTTTTCTTAAATATTTAAAAGTTTTAGTGCATCACTGATGTGTTTTTTTGGTACTATTGCAAAGATGTCATCTACATATCTTTGCCAGAGTTTGAACATCCATGGGAAACCTTTAGTGATCCTTATTTCTAGTGCACTCATGTACAGATCGGCCAGGAAGGGTGATAAGGGGTTACCCATTGCTAAACCAGAAGTTTGATGGAAATATTTTGTTTGAAACTGGAAGAAATTCTGTTCTATGCATAATTTGGTTAGTTCGATGTAATCTGAAATTTCAAGTGATGACATTCCAAGTGATTTGAGCCATTTTTCTATCAACGGTGGGAGTTGTTTAACTGGTATGCTGGGAAACAGTTATTTAACGTCAAATGAGACTAGTGTGTCCTCTTCATTTAGTTCAGGATCCTTAATATGTTCTGTAAGTTCATAGGTGTTTCTGATGCTTAGGCTATCGAATTTTGGGAATGAGTTGAATTTGTTTATTAGCCACTTTGCAAGTTTGTGTGTTGGTGAATTTATACTGCTAACCATAGGTCTCATTGTTATGGATGGTTTGTGTATTTTGGGTAAGTCATAAAGTCTAAGTAAGGTTGGGTTATCTGGTTTACCTGTATATTTGTTTGATATTATACTTGATTTTGCTATTGTTTTTTCAAATGATTGTATGCAAGCTGTTAATGGTTTCATATTCAGTTAGTTAGCATTTCTTCCATTTTTTCAAGGTAATCAGATTTATCCATTATGACTATTTTGTTACCTTTGTCTGCCTTGGTGTATATGACGTTTTTTTGTTTCAATGAATGGATAATATTTTGTTTTCTCTTCTGAACGGATCTGGTTTTTATTTCTTCCAAAATATTTTCACATTGGCTTTTAAGTGGATTTTGTTTTGATACTGGTAGACACTGTGCCAAAATGTTTATATCTGCAATGTAGTCCTCAATTTCGTTTGAAAAACTTACAAAAGTTTTTAATCCTTTGTTTAGAAGACCTAATTCTTTTGTGGAGAAATTTTGATTAGATAGATTTACAACTTTTCAAAGTTTTGCGTGTTTGTTTTATCGTTTACGCTACTTATTGTCGTTTTGCATTTAGCATGTGGACTAATTGCTGTTGGACTCAAGTTTCTATTTCCGATATATCTCTTATTCTTAAACTTTTTTTCGGTATGGTTTCGATGTGAAGAAATGTTCATCAAATTGGTCAATTTGTACTTTAGTTTTCCGGTTTTTGTTTTCATTTTCTTACTTAGCATTGCCAAATAGTTTTGTTTGAAGTTATCCCACATCGTGTTTCCCAGCGTTTTCGTTAAAACTGAATGAAGTTTATAAAGTTTCAATTCTGTTTCTTCCAAATGTTTTTAATGTTTATTGATTTCTAGCTGTAAAACTCTTCTCTCGGCCGCACTTTGTTGTTGATTTCCGTTGCCTGGTTTTACTATCCTCCGGACAAATCGGGGTGTTACTTTATTTCGTAAACATAGTTTTATGAATTTTATGTTTGCAAAAAGATTTCTGTTCTTTTCATGCAGTTTTAAGAATGTTTTTATTTCTTGCTTATTACCAAAATTTTCATTGAATCCGTCATGCGTTTTAAATTTTAAATAGGTTACCTTATCCGCCATTTTGTCAACTGTTGTTACGTGCGATCAGTTGGTATAATTTCCGCTTCTTGAAGACTTGTTTGCCTATTTTATAAATCCTTTCATGGAAGTGTTGAAAACAGTGTTGTTGTATAAATTAATTGGGAGTCGATTAATGACACTAAACAACACTTACTTTTAAATTTTCCCGGAACTAGTTTCAGAGGCCTTCCCTCTATCTTCAGCCAGACATCGACTGGTTCTCATTGGTGTAGCTGGCAATATTTTGTCATCGGTCTCCTCTGGTGGCGGTTCAAGGAACTTGCTGAACAAATCTTTCTGGGGGATGTCGAAATTGAATAGTTTGTTCCTATTTTTTGAAATAAAGATTTGTTCCCATGTGGACAGTTCTAGTTTTCCTGGTGTATGTTTTAGTAATTTTGGCTCTGGATTTATGTTGTGGTTTTTTTCCCAACTCATTTCTAAAATTCGATAGCCTAAACATCAGAAACACCTATGAACTTATAGAACACATTAAGGATACTGAACTAAGAGGACACACTACTCTCATTTGACGTTAAATCACTGTTTCCCAGCATACCAGTTAAACAACTCCCACCGTTGATAGAAAAATGGCTCAAATCACTTGGAATGTCATCACTTGAAATTTCAGATTACATCGAACTAACCAAATTATGCATAGAACAGAATTTCTTCCAGTTTCAAACAAAATATTTCCATCAAACTTCTGGTTTAGCAATGGGTAACCCCTTATCACCCTTCCTGGCCGATCTGTACATGAGTGCACTAGAAATAAGGATCACTAAAGGTTTCCCATGGATGTTCAAACTCTGGCAAAGATATGTAGATGACATATTTGCCATAGTGCCAAAAAAACACATCAGTGATGCACTAGAACTTTTAAATATTCAAGAAAAAAGCATCAAGTTCACTGTAGAAGTTGAAAAAGACGAGTATTTACCATTTTTAGATCTAAAAATAATCAGAAATAAAAATAGAATACACTTTGGCATTTACAGAAAACCAACATAGACAACTACATAAAAGCTAATGGCTACAATCCAAGATCCCACAAACAGGCAATCTTTAATAGTTTAGCACACAGACTGGTCAACATCCCTCTCACAGCAGAAGAATACAAAATAGAATACAACAAAATTATTGAAATAGCACAGAAAAATGACTTTCCCAAATCACTAGTAGACAAAAAAGTGAACTTAGCAAATAAGAAGAAACTACTAAAGGAAACCACAACCCTCTCAGCTACAGAAACTAAAATGTTCTTCAAAAAATTCACTTACCATCCATGGGCCTTTGATAAATTCAAAAAAGTCTTCAAAAAACAAAACATTCAACTAGCTCCAGTGAACCATTACTCCTTAAAAAACCTAATTTGCTCAAACATCAAAGATGCCATTCCATCTAACAAAATATCTGGTATATATCAAATTGAATGCTGTGACTGTATTCAAATTTATATTGGAAAAACCAAAAGAAATTTAGAAACAAGAGCAAAGGAACACTTTAGGAACATAAAATGCAAACAATTAGAAAAATCAGCAGTTGCCACACATTTTTGGGGGAAAAACCACAACATAAATCCAGAACCAAAATTACTAAAACATACAACAGGAAAACAAGAACTGTCCACATGGGAACAAATCTTTATTTCAAAAAATAGGAACAAAGTATTCAATTTCGACATCTCCCAGAAAGATTTGTTCAGCAAGTTCCTCGAACCGCCACCAGAGGAGACCGATGACAAAATATTGCCAGCTACACCAATGAGAACCAGTCGATGTCCGGCTGAAGATAGAGGGAAGGCCTCTGAAACTAGTTTCGGGAAAATTTAAAAGTGTTGTTTAGTGTCATTAATTGACTCCCAATTAATTTAATTTATACAACAACACTGTTTTCAACACTTCTATGAAAGGATTCTGTTACATTGTTTCTTTTAGGAGGAAATGAAGATATACCAATGTGTTGGGGAAAGTATACTTGAAATAGAAAACTGATTTAGCATCTTTGTAGCTATTCGACAGTTTAAAAATTGAAAGATAAACCTTAAATTTAAAAATAACATTAGTTTGTTAAGCCCCAATTGTTTTCTATTATCTCTCTTCTATGTTGATTACTAAATGCTTAATCTCATATGGAAACAAAAAGGTTTCATTACATAATTTAAAAATCTCCAACGAAAAAGTCACTGTATAGTGATGTGGAAACAAAATGGAGATGCCACTGCTATTGCAAAGGTGAAAAAATTGGCTGTTTCAAAAATTAGACATCAGTAAGCTTTCAATAAATAAAGTTGTGGATGGTGACTAATCTTATAACAGGGTGAAAAATGATAATTGCGAAGTGCAACATGCTATCCTAGCTTCAAGATATCAAATGTAAAATTAGTTTGTTATCACCTGCTGCAACTGCCAGCCACAACCCATGGACCAGAAAGTTATTGACATATTGAAGTTCCATTCCTGCAAGCAGTATAATTGGTTTGTTCTAGCAGCAAGGGAGTCAAAGTAGAAACAATCACCAAGTGCTTCAAAACAATATGATTTGGAGATGTTGAAAATAATGCTCTTGCACATATTGAAGCTCACAACAATGCAGAAGAAAGTGCCGACTTAAAATATGGAACATGCAACATATTTCGTATAGTCCAAAGGGCTGCATTAGAAATGATGAACTCCTGTTAACTCATTGTAACTTATACTTCAACAACAGATCTAATAGAAATACACAATGCAGAAAATGAGGAAACATAGAAAAAAGAGGAAGAAAATGAAGAGGTGGAAAATTAAGATGCCTGAAGAAGCAACCACATGGATAAATAATATCAGATACTGGCAACACACTCTAATTCTCAAGCTGTTGAAACTATTCACAATGCAAAAAACTGGGTAGAGAAAAACAACAGAAAATTCAAACAGACCTTTTTATTAATGGCCGAAAAACAAATGCCATATAAGACAAACTTACGGATAATAAAACAAGAACTCAGTTATAGAAATTACAGCTTTTCTTTCTAATATGTGACGCAGCAGTTTTCTTCTAATTCCTTCACATTTTTTATGTGTTTCTATACGACCATGATTTTTAAATGCAAAAGAGGACGATGCAAGTTTCTATTTGATTTGTCGATTTGTAAGACATGGCCGAGACCGCCAATTTTCCTTGGAGTATATTTGGTGTCATTTGACATCAATCACACTTTGCGGCAGTAGCCGAACCAGTCTGATACAGTCCGTGAGCTCATACATGTATTTCCTATGGAGCACTCCATTATCGTCATGTCGTAGGATTGTTTATGTGCAAAGCAGTGTACGAGTAGCAAAATCTGACCAGGCAGTAACTTAGCCTGCTCAAACCATGTTCCTTTGCACACGTCACCTATGTCTGTGGCATTTTTGCAGAGGTTGGCTACAAGTTTTACATATCTTTCTCATGTTGGCTGCAACATGAGAACCAGATTGGTTGTCTGCTTGCGCATGTGTTCATGTGCACCTTTGGAATTAGAAAATATTCTCGCGTCGCACAAAAGAAAGTTTCTCTTAAATTACAATTCATGTCCTGATATGGTTTTGGTGTTATCATTATGATACTTTAGTACTCTATGGCACAAAATAGCTGCAAATAGTGAACATCTATGGTACAGCAGTTCAAGTGCATAATTACATATGTGCACACATGCATCCACAGATATATATTAATGTTGCATGGTAATTTATAAAGTGTACATATTCTATTGTATTTTATATAATGCAAAAACATTCCCAATTTGGAAATTAGTTTTGGCTCCAGCTAGAGCAAGTTTTACTATATTTCTATTTGTATTAGCTCAAGACGACAATGAGACATGTGCTAAAACATAAATATGACAGTTATATAAAAACAACAGTAAACATATCACAAGAGGTAGAAGAAATTGAACATAACATGTAATTGAAAAAAGTCAAGTCTTACCTTGAAGATTGTACTGGAGGAAGTTCCCCATCCTGTAACAGAATAATTCAAATGTACAGTATCAATCAATCATCTATATAATATCAAATGTCCTGGTTAAAATGTATGTGGAAACAAATATGTGATATATTATCATGTACTAAGGTAGAAGAAAATCAAGTAGTGGAGAAAGTAAATTAATTGTTTGGTTTAGATGGCACAAAACTGGAAAAAGAAATGTTTAATAAATCAAAATATGTGATCAAAATGATCAAGCACTTAGGACAATTAAGACAAAAACATAAGGGAACAGAACAGGAGGGTACAAAAGGCTAACATATTAGATATGAACATTGGATGTATGGATGTTATGACTCCTGAAAGGGGACACATTATTATTCGTCTACCTCCGTATAACTGTGATCTGAATGCAATTGAGCTGGCATAAGCAAACCTAAGGAATGTTTTCAGAGGATGCAACGTTACTCGTGATATCTTCGCTTATCTTACACGCTATTTTGCTGAACTCTGTTTTTCAAGGTTGAACAAACTGTAGAAACAAAAGAGTGTTAGCTCTCACTTCTTCCCCTCTGCCCACACCGTAAATCCAGCGTGCAAGAAAACAGGAATACAATACTACTTGGCAGTTGCAAACTCAAATCCAATTTTGTTTTATGAAAATATTGTACTGTGGATGTAATATTTTTTAAGAAAACAAAAATACCAGTTTTGAGTTAAATTTCCCAACAGGTTAAAGATTTATCACTGGGTTGCCTGTTGCTTACCAATCCTTGACTTCATTTGCCATTAATTTACTCTTTATTTAAGTCAACAGGTTAAAATATTTTACAATGTACAAAATATATATGGACGGTTATTACAAAACATTCCTCAGATTAACTGCAGTAGTTTCTAT
The DNA here is from genome assembly GCA_030765055.1 of Mantis religiosa. Taxonomy (NCBI): domain Eukaryota; kingdom Metazoa; phylum Arthropoda; class Insecta; order Mantodea; family Mantidae; genus Mantis; species Mantis religiosa. Next base: position 153,101,288 of record CM060958.1, on the reverse strand, counting down.
ACAACTTACCTTAATATTATCACAGACTGATGAAGTTTCTGTTTCCAAAGGCCAAGATTCTTCTTTAATTTCTATTTTGTTATACATTTCATGATCATTGTTGTATTCCTTATCCAACATTAGAGGGTCTTCTGGAAGAAACTCTCCCTTATTCAGTGAACCAAAGTCTGAAAACAGAGTCTGATGTTTTATTTCTGTATCCCTATGCTCCTCCCAGTTGTTGCTGCATGTAGCAGTTTCGGTCTTGATAAAAGGAGTCTCTGATTTAACATATGTTTTGACCGTCACATCACAATCAGTATCAACAAGTACAGCATCAATACTTGTGTTTATTGGAACAACATCGTGAACTCTCTCTCTCTCATTGTGTGAGGCTTGGTCGTCTGCCAGAGGTTCCTCTTTTTTGCTTTGTATTCTCTTATCCATTTCAAACAGTTGTCAAATCTAATGTTGTTTTTAATTTCTGGAACTAATCTATGGAGAAATAAAAAAGAATAAATACCATAGAATATGCATAAATTCAATCATCAGCTTCTTTGAATCCATCAATAAATGTTCAAACTACACTATACACCAGTATTCTGTTGTAGTGCAAACAACTTGTTGGTAGGCTAAATCAGACTAAAACTCAAACACATGTCCAAAACTCAAACTACAGATACTTGTCTGTTAATGCCAATGCTATTATCACTGCAGCTAGCTTATTGAGATACTGTACCAACATCAAACCTCCTAATCTGTTAAAATGTCATCGACAAAGATCAAAGCAATCTCAAATACCTGCTGTTGGGGACTATTAGGGTTAGTTAGCTGTTCCTCCTTGTGCAGGAAAATATTTGAAATATAGATAATAGAAGCTAGCAACAGTGAACAAACAAATACTACATAAAATAAAATTATTTATGGAACTTCCCTAATCTTTTAAGAAAAATGATGAAAATTTCACAGAATTCAATTGAGACTAGTTCCACAAACTTTCTTTGTCTCGTCAATCACTTCTTTTGTTGCCAAAGTTAAACTCACTAGAAGGAGCAATAATACCAAATTCTGAAAATCATACAAACATAAAGACAGAATCGACTGATGGTGTTTCAAAATTCATTAAGGGATTTTTATTTTTTAAAATAAATACTTTATCCCAAATCATTAAATCTATTGGACCATTATTTTGGTTTAATAATATAACTTCTGGATTTATTTCATGGTTAAATGACCAAAAATAATAATGCATAATTTATCAGTGTCTTTATACATATTTCCAAAATGTTCTTTCGTCCTGGTTCTAAATTGTTTGGTCTTTTCAGTGCAAACCTGGTCACAATCTAAGCAATTAAATTAATAAAAGCCAGATTTTTTACTATCTAAAATTTTATCTTTTTCAGAGAAATTTGGAAAACTTTTAATATATTTATTTTGAGGAACCAAAGTTGTACTAAATTCTTCAAAAAAATTTCAAAATGTTTATTAACCCAAGGATGGTAAGTAAAATTTTTATTATAATCGTCTTTTATTTTATTAAGGAAAGCAATATCATTTACATTTTTATATTTAAATTTTTATTTACAAAGTCATTATCAAAAGCATTATTTAAAGTAGTATTAATAATATGTTTATATTCTCTATAGATTTATTAATCTATAAGCACATTTATGTGAGAAAGGGTTAAGATTCATATATTTAATGTAATAGTCAATATGATTAGACTTCCGACTCACACCAAAGTTTAGTTAACTGTTTTACTTATTATGTGTAGATCTACGAGGGCTGTTCAATAAAGAATGATCACAATTTTTTTTTGACAATGTACCTTTACTCATCCTCATAATTTTGATGGTCCTTCTCAAAATAGTCTCCCCTGAATGTGATGCACTTGTCCCAGTGCTTCTACTAATCTTCAAAGACATGCTGAAAACCATTTTTTGAGAGATCCTTCAAAATCGCCTCCGCAGCTTTCACCATTGCTTCTGATGATGGATGCCTCCCACAAAGGCATTTCTTCAGTTAGGGAATAGAGAAAAGTCAGCTGGGGCTAAATCCAGACTATAGGGAGGGTGGGGGATGCACTTCACGTTGAATTTTGCAAGATATTCAGCAACAACATTGGCAATATGCGGCTGCGCACTATCATTGTACAGCATCCAGCCTGCTTCACGGAAATGTGGTCTTTTGCCCCTGATATGGACTTGCAATGTTTACAGGACATCCCTGTATATTGTCCAGTTACTGATGTGTGTGCGGGTACAACATGCTGATAAATCATTCCATGAGTATAAAAAAATGAGATGACCATAACTTTCCCAGCAGAAGCAACCACTTTTGCTTTTTTGGGGATTGGTGATGAAGCAGATTTCTACACTGAGCTTTGCTGTTTGCTCTCAGGATCAAAATGATGTAGCCAAGTTTCTTCAGCAGTGATTACGTCTGAAAGAAACTCCGGATCTTCCTCTAATATCAACTTTAACTGCATACAGACCTGCATGCAAATGTCCTTTTGTTCGGGAATCAACAGTCTTGGAAACTATCGCGCACAAACACGTCTCATGTGTAATTTTTCTGTCACCAACGCGTGGGTGGCAATGAAATGTTCAGTATTTCAGAAAGTGATCTTAGGGTAATATGTCGATCCTCTCTCACAATAGCAGCAGCAGTGCTGATGCTTTCTTCCGTAAGAGCAGTAACTGGAGCACTGGGTCCACCTTCCCTTGAAATTGATTGTCTCCCCTCTTTATACAGTTTAAACCACCTTTGAGCTGTGCTTTAGGGAAGAACACACTCTCCATAGGCCTCCTGTAACATTGAATAGGCCTCAATTGAAGATTTGTTCAGACGAAAGCAGAATTTCAAAGCTGTGTATTGTTCCTCGTGTGTCACCTCTATTGCAGCGGTAGGCGATACTGAATATGTCTGAACTTGCCTGGTTCTCACAGGCGGGAACCAAGAGCACCAACAATGAAACTACTACGGCGTGTTTGTTTCACATTAAGCTAACAGAATATAGTTAGATTGAGTTTTAGTGCGTAAAATTATGACTAGAAAAGTTATGATCATTCTTTATTAAACAGTCCTCATATAATTTAGTACAAACATACTATTAGCCAGCATCTCGCTTAAGTTACTAATTATTCATTTCAATCAGGAAAGGTACCAGTACATAAAAATGGGAATGCTAACAATGTGTCAAGTTATAGACAAATATCAATTTTGTCACCCATAGAAAAAACATTTGAAAAATGTGTTAAAGCAGAATGGTAGCATTAATGGATAAAAATAATATATTATATAAATATCAGTATGGATTTCGAAAGAATAAAGTACTTTGGCTACAGCTGTAGATACGCTGATTAAAATAGAAAAGGCACTTGAAGAAAATTCATGCACTTGCTTTTGATACTGTAGATCATAATATATTATTTAATAAATTAAAAAACATAGATATTCGTGTAATTGTACTTAAGTGAATTAAGAATGGTTCAATGTGGTGTGCCTTAGGGTGCTGTTCTAGGTCCACTTCTTTTCCTTATTCCTTTAGGAGTCCAAGTTGTGTTATACGCAGTGATGTTAATACACTTATACAGGATATGCAGTGACTAAATGTAATACAAACTTGGCTTGCAATCAATAAAATATCCTTAAATATAGAAAAGAGTAATTAGGCATATTTAGAAAATTAGGTAAAAGGATTACACAATATAAAGATATTATGTTTAATAATTACATAACTAAGAGGGAAACTAAGACTAAATTTGTTGTATTGATAATTGATCAACATTTAACTTGAAAAGATCACGTTAATTATATATGTAAGAAAGTGACTCTTGTAGTTGGCATTATTGGTAGACTTTTTTTTTTTTTCTTTTCGAGTGGAGGAAAAATCCAGTTATGGATTTCCACTGTTATGGAGGGCACAGTGGGGTTTGTGGGCTTCACCTCAAGGGTAAAAAAAGCCTCCACCAGATTGGGAAGGAGAAATGACCTGCGGTACCACCTAAAGCACCTGCGCATTCTGGAGGTAATCATAGCTGTCTCGCAGTGTGATTCAGCTGAGTGGATTTCTGATACAGGGATACAGGCTTGGCTTGACATTGAAGCCCAGCCTAATCCACTGCCTGTTTTGGGTGGTTTTTGTTAGGATTCCAGGTGTTATTTCTTAAGAAGTTTAGGGTAATTTATCATGCCATAGCACTGTGTCTTATATTTAGGTGTTTGTTTGTCACTACAAGTAATATTTGCATGCATGTTTGTGATAGTCTATTATACCATAAGGTTATCTAAGTAAACCTAAATGTAGATATAGTTTGCGTTATCGGCATTGCCTATAATGGTCAATTGTTATTATCTTCCTTTCAGCATCATTAAAGTGTGTGAAAGCCTTCTCGTAGTCCATGTATCTGCTTGGTCAATATTTGAGAGTGCGCACTCGGCGAATGGCCTACATATTCAATTGTAGGTGCGAACCTGTATGACTCACAGGGACCCTCTTTCCCCGGGGCTGCCTTGGCCAATGATTGGCACAAGGACTTGACTGTGGGAAGTGTGTGTGTTGGTGTACGTGTATGGGTGTGTGTCTTTAACTCTGATCAGCGGTGTAAAACATCTGGATAGTTAACTAGGTTATCCAGATATTGTTGTATGACTACTTCTGGCTCCCCAAGATTAATTGTTCTTTCAGAAAGAGACAGTGGCCTTTGCATGTTTATCCTGTATTCTGTCGTCTTCCCCCAGTGCCTGTATTAGTTGTTTGTGGTTTTTGTTCTTCCTCTTGAGTAGATTGAAGCTGAGTCTTTTAATGAATTGCTCGATGTAATGCATTTTTAGCTCCTCATGGAGTTATGCCGGTGTGAGTGGTGGTAGTCTGGTGATAATACAAAGTATTCTATGTTGCATTGTTTGCAATCTCTTAACGTGCGTTTTGGCTGCATGTCCCCATGCGGGGCAGCATATGTTAGGTTGGGCCTAATAAGCGTTTTATATAGTGTTCCCCATCTCTAGTTTTAGTGAGTTGTTTGTATTAATTGGATACAGTTTATTTAATTGGGCATTTGCTTTGGCTCTAACTGTGCTAATGTGTTGTTTCCACATAAGGCCCTGATCCATTGTTACACCTAAGTAGGTAATTGTGTCCTTCAATTCGATTTCGAAATTCCGGAATGTTAGTGGCATTAGCCCATGTTTGTTGTGGCGGTGCTTGGTTTGTTTAGTAAATATTATTGCTTGGCTTTTTCGCACCTTTACTTTTATGCGCCATTTTGTGAGCCATGGCTCTAGGTTAGTCAATGTATTAGTGAGCCTTTTGGCTATTATTCTAGGTGGTGGACTAAGAGGTATACTTCTCCCAACATCTATTAGGTCCATATACCATTCACTGATTCACTGTCATTTAAATTACATGAGTCCTATTTGGAGGTACTTAGTTCACTACAAGTAATTCAGTATCGTGCAGTGATCCACTCACGTTACCACAGTTATTATACAAGCTTACAGAGATACATCCTCTTACCGTATTGATCCAAATACAAAGTTCAGTATATATTTTCAGGGTAATACATAATTTGTCACATAACAATAATCTTGGTATAGTATTTAATAAAGATATACATGACGTTGATATGAGGCAAAAATCATCTATTCATCTAATTTCTAGCTTAACATCTAAATATGGTATTGTTGTAGTCAAGCACACGATAATAAATTATTATAATGATGTACCCATAACAATTAGAAACCTAAATTTCCTTTGCCTTTTTAAAAGAAATGTTAAGTTGTATTCTCATGATAAACATTGTAGACTTGATTAATATATTAAGTAAGTATTATCAGTTTAATTTTACCTTTAATTTATTATTTAATAACATTAATTTATGTATATTTTTATCTGCTCAGTTCCCTTTAATTTTGATATCAAATATATATACTATATGTGTATGATAAGAAGAGTGATTGGGTTCCAAGTCCTCATTCGGTAAGTTTCCTTTAACTCTGTAAACATAGAAGACAATTTGAAATGTGCTATACACTGATATCTAGTGGCTAATATGCTAAGTTTTATCATGTCTGCCATATTTCGTTTTAATCAATTTCGAGGTTAATTAGCTAACCAGATTACAACAATCGTATGTTTGAATTATAATTTTAGTACGCCCTTGGCAACATATACATGTTATGAAACACGTCAAAATGTATAACTACAGTATGCATATAAAGTCAAATTGATTACATAATATATACAGCGTAAGCAGCCTTTCTATGGTTTCATGTGGTATTTGCATAGACTAATTTACTACAAGAAATGTCATAATATAAATATTACAGGTTTGTGAATGTACTATGCTTCCAGTACTCATTTACATGGTTATAGTTCAAAAAATTCATTAACCGTATAAAAACAGTGTGCATGCAACAATTTCTTAACCTTATTCTTAAAGTGTTTTGATGATGCAGCTTGTTTAAATGAATTTGGGAGTTTATTATATAACATTATCACTTTGTAGTTAAAGCTTCCTTCATAAAGGCTCGTTTGGTGCGCTCGAATTGCCAGTTTATCCTTGTTGCGAGTGTTGTAGTAAAGTACATCAGCATTTACTTGAAAATGATTTGTGTGGTTCGCAGATCTGTGTGGTGCGACGAAGAACACTTTGAACTATTGGGTACTGTGAATGGTGTCGCGGCAATGCACATAAACATTTGTGGATGTTATGTCTCTCGAAAGGGGACACATTATTATTCGTCTAGCTCCGTATAACTGTGATCGAAATTCAATTGAGCTGGCGTGGGCAAAACTAAGGAATATTTTGAGAGAAAAAACGTTATTTGTGATATCTTTGCTCATCTTACACGCTATTATGCTGAACTGTGTTTTTCAAGGTTGACCACACTGCAGAAACAAATGAGCATTAGCTCTCGCTTCTTCCCCTCTGCCTGCACCACACCGTAAATTCAGCACTCAACTTATCTTGCATGTACTGTATATATTGTTATTGTGTTTATTTGCAAATTTATTTAAACTATTCCTGTAAATGAATGATAGTCAGCTGTTGTACTGTATTGTTATTTAAATTCATGCACTAAATGAAATCTGTCCCTTGTACTGTTTTTTGTATTTCCTCCTTAAAAAAAGCCAAAAGCTCATAAATTTCATATAATTAAATTAAAAAAATAAAAAGAAATTACTTAACTGTCTTATGAATTTACAGCATTCTGTAATATTTAGGGTTTTGGGTGTACTTAAGATGTAATGGATATTATAGCTGCTTTAGATTCAGATAATACAACTTTCTCAAATTGATTTAATTCATACAGAACATTGTGTAACCTCTGAAGGATATCCGAAATTTTTCCATCAAAATTTGTAGAATTTCAACTTAATCTTTTGTAGAAAGAGGAGAGTGGGCACCAGCACCAGTACTATAATTACTCAGTCCCAAAGGCATTACAAGAAATGGGCAAACATAATCTGCATGCAGCACTTGATTTTGATTTAGGAATAATGTCTCCATTTGAGGTCAAAAAGATAATATCTGCATCCAAACCAAAAATGTCAAAAGGATGGGACGAAATCCCACCACTGTTAGTTAGAAAAGTACAAGAACTTTGTGTGCCACTTGCTTGCATATACAACCAGTCACTTATGATGGGAGCTTTTCCGGAAAGAATGAAATGTGCCACAATCCATCCTATTCACAAAGGTGGGGAAGACGAACTCAAAAATTACCGGCCAATCTCAGTACTTCCGACTTTCTCAATTATTCTAGAAAAACTAGTACATTTAAAACTGATAACCTACCTTGAAAATGCAAACATTCTTAACAGCTCCCAGCATGGATTTAGAAAAAAATTATCAACTAACACTGCACTCGTGGATTATGTAAACAAAGTAGCAAAAAATTTGGATGAAAAAAGACAAACTGCTGCCCTAATTTGTGATATATCTAAAGCGTTTGACTGTGTAAACCACAAAATATTAATAAGTAAACTACACCAGTACGGCATTAGACATATGAATTTGGAATGGTTCAAATCTAATTTAGAAGGCTGTAAACAGAAAATTATACTGGAGGGCAGTTCTGGTCCTATACATACAAAATGGGAAAAAATTAAAAATGGGGTTCCGCAGGGTTCCATACTGGGTCCACTACTTTATGTAATTTACACGAATGATCTTTCCGTTACAGCCAGCAAACAACCAATATTTTATGCCGATGACACGTCGATTATTTTAAGTGGGTCAGATATTCATAATTTAAAAACAAACATTGACCAGGCCATATAACAATTGGAAGCATGGTTTACATGCAATGGTCTGAAATTAAATAAAACTAAAACTGAAATTGTACATTTTAAGACTACAGTAGAAACCACACAAAGTAACTCATTAACTTCAGCTACCTCAAAAGAAGCTAAACTTTTAGGGTTATTTATAGTTGAACGCCTTAAATGGAATAAACAATTAAATTACACAGAAAAAAATTAAATACTGTCTGTTTCAATATGTCCTGCTTGGCGCAGATTACCAATTTAGATACAAGAAAAATTGTAAATTACAGTTACTTTCACTCATTACTTGCATATGGAATAACTTTATGGTGAAGCGCAACAGGCTCTGACAGACTTTTCTGAATTCAAAAGAAACTCATATGCATGATGACCCATTCGAATTGTAGAGCATCCTGCAGACCACTTTTTAAAACCTTAAGAATTTTGACGCAACCTTTCCTCTACATGTATAATCTAGTTCTATATGTACACAGTAATTATAACAGTTTTCTGAAAAATCAACATCATCATTGTCAAAACACAAGAGGAAAAAGAGATATAAAATACCCTACTCATAGGTTAGCACTGCTCGAGAAAAGTCCACAATATATGAGGATTAAAATATATAATAAATTGCCACAAACAGTTAGGGAAATCCAAAACCAAAATCTGTTAAAGAAAACAGTCAAAATTAACTTTAAAGAGAGTCGATTAAAGACACTAAACAACACTTACTTTTAAATTTTTCCGGAACATGTTTCTGAGGCTTTGCCTCTATCATCAGCCGGCTCTCGACAGTCGAGACAGTTGAGAGCTGGCTGATGATAGAGGCAAAGCCTCAGAAACATGTTCCGGAAAAATTTAAAAGTAAGTGTTGTTTAGTGTCTTTAATCGACTCTCTTTAAAGTTAATTTATCATAACAACACTGTTTTCAACACTTCCAAGAAAGGAATTGAAACAGTCAAAAGTTTATTCACTATCAAAGCATACTATTCAATTCAGGAATACATGCATATTGCACTGTGATCTCAATTTTATCTTAGTGTCTGTTCAACTTTAGGAAAACTATATACTCTAGATATTGCACATAATTAATATTCTCTTGCTTTATTATACTTTGTAACATATTGTATTGGAAATATTGTAGACTTATTTCTGATCTTAAAGTTAAGGTTTAAAATTTTGACGACTCACCAATTTACAAGTGCCTGCTCAACTATGTAAGTGTAATGTGACGAATAAAGTATTGTATTGTATTTGGTAAGCTGGAACCGTCAGTGTAAACATACAGCCATTCAGTGGCAGGATATGTTAAATTTATTATTTATTAAGCATGCAGTATAATGCTCAACATTATTCAGTCCTACCTTGATCTAGCAGTTTAATAAAAAAATGACTTGTTCTGTTTATGGTTAACCCTTTCACGGATATGGGTGTCATATGATGTCCAAGTTAAAATGCCCCGTACCGATATGGATGTGTATAGACGTCCTGCACATACATGCATTTAATGCTTATTTAACGCCAATTATTTTAATCTTCCTATTTTACAATGAATTAAAATTAGCTCTATAAGGAATGTAAACTTACCCTTAAAGGTTTCTTTTTGAATTGTACACCTCAAAACCCGGATAAACACACAAGGGCACATCTGCAGATTCACACCAAATAATATTGATTTCCTTGCAAACTTTTTTTTCGCAACAAAGTAGATAATTTCAAAATGGTTGCGACCTTTTTTGGTTGTGGGTGGCATACTTTTAGGAAAGCGTTTTCTCTCAAGTATGAGGGGTGATGTAGTGCTGGATTTCTTACCCCCCAGTATAAAGAGGCCTCTAAGTATTACAGTTCTCAATTAGGTTACGAGCTATTTATATGCGCAAGTACAGGTAAGTGAGTGTCTTGCATGTATTTACAGCTATGAAAATTACTAAACAATTGTGTATGGTTACATCCAGCTGGTAAAAACATACTTTTTTTTTACCATTTAACTGTTTTTCGTAAAGAGGGATTGCTAGTAATAACTGATCGACACCACCCATATTTGACCCGTCATTTCCTCAAACAATGGAGTAGCTAACATGCCATCTGTAGACCAGTACACGTCTAATGTAGGCTTACAAAATATGAAATGTGCACTGTCCGCTTCTGAATTCTCCTCTTAGCCCTAAATTGCCTTTAGAGGTCAGGGCTTCTTTCATCCTACTCACATATATCTACATGTGTTTCTGTGACAATGAGAGACACTAAGTCAGCTATAACTCTTTTGTGTGAAAATGTCAGTAGGTTGGATGTCAGAAGTTAGCTTACACCAGAAAATGTTCATTTGCCTATATGTCTATTTGTGTTAGAGTTATTTTGACCACTTCACAGAGCTGATTCTTCTCGGACACCTGAAGGAAGTGGGTCATTCACTTCCTCACTGCTACCTATATCCTAAACACCTTCATAACAGCACAAACATCTTCCAGATTTTCTAAAGTAATATCAGAAGCCTGTATACATCCTACGCAAGCTAATTTATTTGCGACATTACCAGGATAAGCCACAGTTAACACTGAAATTTAACAATTTCAAGTGTGCCATTCATTTAGCTCTTGATAGCTATAAGAAATCACTCTGAACACTGAGAGAGTATAAATAATTAAAATACTGAGCGAAAACAGCTGCATAAGGCTACCAGAAACTTTGTAATAACAGATCTGTAATAACAGATGTTGACAGAGTTTTCTTTTCAGTGTGTTTGTGTAATGCAATATATACTTGTACAATGATTATTGCTTGGTATAGCACAAACTAAAAGCTAAAACCTTGAACCAGAGAAGTTGCTTGCATAGCAACATACATACATTCGTTCGTATACACACAAAACAAAATGATTCAAATATTAGGCGTGTTCGGTGCAAAGAATGGCTTTTGCTACAGTGAAACAAAGAAGTGAAATTTGAATGATTTATTTATATAGTCTCTACATTATTGTTACTGTAGATGTATACTGCCTTTAATGGGTTTTAAACCAGTTTTGGTTTTGTTTAAATAACTTAATAAATACAGAAGATACAGAATTGTATTTATGATGCATTTTTACAGCATTTAACAATTTAAATGTCTTGTTCTGTTTATTGGGTATCCGTTTCCGGCCTGTGAAGTGTTTAAATGGCCATCAGCGAAACGGTTAAGTGACATAAAGGTAGCGCACATTATTACACAGAAAGAGTGACAGTATATGTCTGGGAATGAACCTCTCCATGTATAATATGCTCAACACCAATCTCTTTCAAACCTACTCTGTTTTACACCCAATACAGGGTTAGGTATGCAAATTTCAGTTTCTAGTGGTTTCACTGTGGATCTCTATGTTCCGAAAGTCTGAATTAGTCTTTGCTTATGTTGACGATAAAGCAATTAGTTAATCCCAATGTATTGCTGACAATTGAGATGGGAGGTTCCAGCACGTCATTTTGAATATTTGCAACATACGTAAGTCCAGAAGTACATTAAGGCAAGATATTGTTGCCAATGTAATCAAAATACATAATGCGTAATAAAAGATATTAATATTGTAATTGTGTATGGAGCAGTTGAGAAACATACAACACAACCAATGTTTTGAGTCTGAATTATTGACATAGTTACACAAATAAAAATATTTGTTAATTAATGTCCACTTATATTAAGAAGTTTATGTTAATACTTCTTTCTTCTTTTTAAAAAATCGATTTCACAAACATTTGCTCGCATCTTCAGTTAACACACTTCATCATCAAGGATACTATGTTTTTTCGTATTACCAAAATCTGAAGACGAAACAAACCTAAAAACAGAATCAATTGTCGGTATGTCAAAATTCATTACGTGATTTTTATTTTTTAAAATAAATAATTTTTTCCCACACTATTAAACCTATGGGAACATTTAATTGTTTTAATAATTTAACTTCAGAATTTATTTCATGGTTAAATGACCAAAAATGATCTGCTACGGCCGATTTATCAATTTGTTTATATTTAATGTTACGAAAATTTTGTTATATTAATGTGTAATCAGTAGCTTTATAATTTTTAACAACTCAAAATATAATACAAGTTCATTGACATTATGTCATTTGTATAACACATTTTCTTTAAGAATAAACAAGTAACGTTCTGCAGTATTCAAAATTGACTCAGTAATAAACTGAAAAGCCACACTTCTGTGTCTCTTTACAGAAGAACTGAAATATAATGATCATGACAGTCATTATGAGTAACAGATCTCACTTTGTAAGAACTGCAGCTCACAAACATAATTGTTGCATTACTTTTCAGAAACACAATTTGAATGCAATTCAGAAAATCAGTATTTTGGTAGGGACTGATGTATCTGCATGGGACTAGAAGTGTTCCAGAAGGAATGTTACTATACCACAATAAGAATTTACAACAATCTTGTACACTACTTAAAATTATTAGGTAAATCAAAAATCTTCCAGACAGTTTTAAAGTCATTCTTATATACTTACTGCTTGTACAATATGGAGGAATTCTTTATCATTCCTTTTAGCATTTAAATTTGTAATACTCACAACAGATGACATGCATCTATGATTTAATGTTCTACTTTATTACTTACCTACTGTAATACATGTTCTGAGGTAATCTTCAAATTTTGGTGATTCACGACTTATAAATGTTAATATATAAAGTTAAAAGAAAAACATTTTTATAGGTGTCAGTGTAGTTGTGGTGGTGGGTATATTACTAGTAATAATGCATGTACTATAAATGCAAGACATATTCAACGTCTCTCAGTTTTGCTCTAGGTACGACCAAACGAACAGCAGACATTATTTACATTAGAAATGGGAGATACCTATAGCACATGATTTTACACATTTATCATTACTCATCTAGTCCAGAAGGGGTCAATATAAGGTCAAATAGAAGTTAATAACAGTTATGAAATTACCTGCAGACAAGCAGCATGGAGTTATGATGGTACGGAATGACATCACGAAAACAAGTTGTTGCCAACTGCGGTGCTCCGATACATGTGTATATAGAGAAACGTTGCCAAACACATTTTTTTTTTCTTATTATAAACTAGCGATACTGTAATGCGAGTAGTGTGTAGTAAGCTTTAGTTATTATTATTATTATTGTTATTCTTATTGCTGTTTTTACCATCATCAGTATTATCACTGCCCGCCTTGGCAGAAGATGGTAATGTGTCAGCCTCACATTCTAGAGCAGACACAGCCAACTCGCTTGGCACGGTGCATGTACTGGGCTACAAGCACCGTGTTGCCTCCATGCGTGCTTTGCACGGTTTGTCTTCCGTAGCAGTGGCGATCCATACTTCAGTGTCAGTTTGATATGAAAGAGCACTCATTAAGCGAAGGGCATCCACGCCGACACATTATTTCAATCTCAAATGGGAAAATGAGTACTTCTGAGTAATTGCAGGTGCTGAAACAATTTAATCTTCAGTGAAATTTTAATACATTACATGCTAATGATTACTCGACCCTATAAAAAGAAAAACACACTGCAGAGATACAAAAGCGCAGAGAAAGGATCACATCGCGGGAAGAGGAACAGGAAGAAGGGGATAGTGGAATGGCAGAAACTTCAGTTTATGTGAGTTACGAAACAGCACTAGAAACTGCCAGATCTTCTAGTATTTATTAAACGACATATGGTTATAGCTGCAAGTAGATTCACCTGTCAGTGTTCACCAGTTCGAGAGTGTCAGCCTGTCACCTCATACTATTTCACGCAAAATTCAAGATCTGGCGCACATTTACACACAACTTATTGAAAGAGGAAGAGAATTTTTTGCATTTTCTATTGCCGTTGATGAGAGCACTGACTTATCAAGTATGGCTCAGTTATGTATTTTTATTTGTGGAGTAAATAAACATTTGGAAGTTGTGAAAGAAATGCTATATCTGGTGCCAATAAACGGCACAACAGGAATCACATTGAAGTGTGACACTGAGTTAGCTGACAGTTACAGAGACAGAGGCAGTTTTCGATATTTCTGCAGGAGATTTCCTAAATCAAGATTCCCTCAATTACACAGGCGTGCCGCATCTATGATTGCAATATCTGGTTCGACCTATGTATGTGAATCCCTATCTTCAGCTATGAAACGCATTAAAACCCCTCAGAGAGCCAACATCAATGATCATAACTTTAAGCGTGCATTAAGGGTCAGAGTTCTGTTTCATTGTCTGCCAATGTGGCAAATATTGTGAAAACCAAACCATGTCAGAAGGAACAGAGTCTACCGAAAACTCAATGTATCAAATTCTTAATTGAAACATATATAATTCATTTAATAGGAAGTAGTCTGTGTAATATTATCACTATATAGTAAATATTTTGTTATTTTATATTTTTTCTATTGTCTCAGGATCAAAATTGTGCTAATTTCCACAAATTACTGTTTCGTTCTTATATGCCAGCATTTGGTTGTATAGGATTGAAGGCTATAATAATCTTACTGGTATTGGGTTGTTTTATCTCTAATTTAATAACAAGTACCACAGAGATGTTAAACCATGTATTATACAGTTTCTGGATTGTTCCTTCACTACTATCCTGTCCTTAATTATTTAATGGTAACGCAAGTGCAGATTATGGAACGCCACTGCACGAGGTAGTGATTGGTATATCTCCCTAGCACTCGCCAGCAACAACCAGGCACGCCGGCACGCCAGCACCTCGCAAACTGTTTAAGCACACCGTGCATGTCAGTTGGCGGAGCCTGTTGTAGAGGTCCAGAATTCCTTTTAAGTTTTAAATAATAATGATGATAATAATAATTCCGGCAATGAACCACTGATCTTTACGTCAGTTTATTTGCGTATTACAGTACCGCTGGTTTGCTTCCGTAATGTTGTTATTTTCCACGTGTGTTAGTTGCAACGCTCGAGCTATGACGTCAGACCCCAGATATCCCAATGCCGCTTGTATAGTCTAAATGTTATCGCTTCAGAAACCTGTTACTCACTCGTGTTATAAGGTTAACTTGTCATATGTAGGATATTACAGCTGCGAAGGCCCTTTCAATAGCTCATAAGGAAATAACTTTCACTTGGTAAAAGTACTATTAGCTTTGTATTAGCTTTGCCCACGGTTGGTACCCAACAAATGTCTTACCTCTGAAAATACAGGAACTTATATCTGTTAATTCATGCACTGCTATTTCTGAAATTAGAAACTTAATTCACGGTGAATGCTTAATCTTAGTTAATCTTGGTTTAGTATTCAAGTAACGACAACACTACGACTTGCATTATTTCTCTTAGGCTACAGCTATATTATCAAATTGGCAGTTGTTTTAATTTAGTCTAAGTCTAAGTCATGGTAAATTGGTTTACCAAGCGGATATTAACACAACATTGAGAAAAGAAGAACAAGAAGATAGGTCTGTGGATAATAACAGTGAGGGAATACACATCAATAAGAACAGTCATTCAAATGTTTAATAATTTTGGCTGAGTGGTCTGGCAGCAAAGTTCTACGTCAGGTTAGAATAATTACTGGTGTTATATGTTTGATGTATGATGGTGGTAGTTAAAATGATTTATGCTGATTTGGTGAGGTTTTGTGTATGAAGTGTCCAATGTCCTAGAGCGCTGCTCAGTGACGTGACCAAACAAGCAAAACAAACTCATAGTGTTGGCCTCATTGTCCTCAACGAGTTTCACAACTCTTGTTGGAACAAATTTCTCCTGATAATAATTTTGAACTGTGCAGATCTCAGTGAATGTTGGAAGAATAAACTCAGTTTTTTAAATTAAATTTTTATTTGGAATGTAGCGTAAAGCATTGTGACGTATTTAACTGTCCACATTCTCGTCTATGGTAGAGTTGTAATGGTCAGCGCCACATGGATTACGTCCATGAAGGTCAGGTACAACAGCTACTCTTGTATTTAACAAGTTTTTAGTGGATATGCGAAAGTTAACCAATGTAGAATATCTTGTTTTCCCAGACGTGATATAACAGTACTTGGTAAATGTGCACTTTAACGGCGTAGGAATATGGCAGACGTGACTTCATGGCTCGAGCGTTGCCAACATCCAAGAAAATACCAACACTGCGTAAGCAAATTAGTGATACGTAATACATAGGGAAACTGTGGCAGTGGATCATTGCTTACCACTCTAGTCTTGACAACTTCACAATAACAATGATAGAAAATTAGTAGTTCTCATGATTATCATCATCATCTTCAGCTAAATTCAGCTTCGGCTTGGGCAGGTGCCTGGGCCTTGGCCTTTTCTTCAGTTGAAATGCTGGTAAACTTTTACAGACTCCAGTGAAATTTAAAATTTAACTGCTCATATTGAGTCCAAGAGTTGTGGCGCAATTCTCCACTCGCATCAGATAGGATGCACATCGACTGTTTCGAAGATCCAGGTCGAGAAGCCAGATGTAACAGGGTTACTTCGCTGTAGTTTGAATTGTTTCTTGATGATTGAGTTTGATTAAATAAGATTCATGAGATCTCTTGTTTTCAGCTGTTGTTTCTAGTGACATAAATAAAATTTTATATAAGTCCGATTTCGTAATATGTTATTTAATTGTACAATCTGGATTACATTTTACTCGAACTTTCTTTCTTAATGAATCACTGCAAGTTACCTCCAACACATCGATAAATCCTTACTTTCATAATAAATCATTTCTGTTAATTACTTCAAATTCCTCACTTCTGCACATCCATTCATCACTATCAAGAATACTGAATATTTCTTTCTGAAGATTATTTATTTTCCATTACAAAACTTTTATATTCACCGCAACATTTTTCCATCGTCATGAAACAAGATTACAGAACATATATCTATGAAGATTATTGATTTTCCGTTATTGTTACTCTATTAATTTTATGATAGGCCGATTTACTGCTATGTCACCACATTACATATTACAATTATTACTATGGCCAAGCACAAAATTACACATATTTTTTATATTGTCATTACATAGCCCGCTAATAGATCAGAAAACAAGAATTTCCAACTGGATATTCATATAAAAAGTTGTAACTAAAACATATCGTTACAGGCCGCGCCGTGGCTCAGTGGTTAGACCGCTTGCCTATCACCAAGGCGGCCCGGGTTCGATCCCAGGTGACCGCAAAGTGAGATTTGTGGTGGACAACACGGTGCTGGGGCGCGTTTTCTCCGGGATCTCCGGTTTCCCCCGCCATCTCATTCCACCGGTGCTCCATCTTCATCTCATATATCATCAGTGTCATCGCCTGCGGTGCTGTATGTAGTAAAAGTGGGCGTTAAACACTACACATTCATTCATATCTTACAGAATTTGCATTCCGACATACCTGCTGATGCAAAAGAAATTGTTTAAAACACTCTGTTTAGTGCTGTCATCTTCCATTTGTTAACCTAAAACTGACTTACAGCTGCCAGTTGCACCATTTCCGTTCTTTAAAATTAGTAGGATTAGAGAGTGCAGGCTGTACATGAGCAATTGAAATGTGTAGTGTTTAACACCCACTTTTACTACATACGGCACCGCAGGCGATGACACTGATGATACATGAAATGAAGATGGAGCACCGGTGGAATGAGATGGCGGGGGAAACCGGAGGTCCCGGGGAAAAGCCGCCCCAGCGCCGTGTTGTCCACCACAAATTTCACTTTGCGGTCACCTGGGATCGAACCCGGGCTGCCTTGGTGAGGGCCAAGCGGTCTAACCACTGAGCCACGGTGCGGCCTACATGAGCAAACCGTTTTACAGTTGTCTCATACAAAGAATGGAAAATTGTGTTTTGTCTGAAGAAGATACACAGTTGCTGAATATACAGAAGTGTTGTATGCAGCATGCTGGTCTGACAGACTTGAAGAAAATGTGACCTTTGGTGCAAATGTTGTGCAAAGTTTGTGCAGAAGACGAGGATATCAGAGAGACAAATTCTGAGAGGCTGTCGTCTCTTCTTGATTCAGAAGAAGATGTCTGCTGGTAAATACCATTGGCTGAGTGTGAATGGGGTTTCTCTCACACCAACAGCAGCATCTCTGCAAATCAAGACCTTAAGCACATTAATGTTCATCAAGTTTGTTGTTCCTCCTCTGTGTGCTTTCCGAACTTTGCCATATGTCAGTTTCTGTTTCTGTAAGTTAGACCATAGCCCGCTCACATCCCTTAAAGCCTCGGCACTCAGTCGTATTCCTACACATTTAAGCGACCGAGCGGTGTTTGCCTTTTTTGCCACTTGGAGCTCTCAAAGCTGACCCCTAAGTGGCCTTGCCGACATTTAATTTTGTGGTGACAGTTGAACAAATTTTATGGTCTCAATTAGTATTGAAAGTGAATTTTACATGAAGTACTGTTGACACCAATCTAAAGTAAGCAAACAAGAAAACTAGGCATAAATAAGAGACAATAAGAAAACTGGGTATAAATAAGAGATGATATAAGTAATCATAAGTATGAGCACAACATGTCATATTATTATTATTATTATTATTATTATTATTATTATTATTATTATTATTATTATTATTATTATTATTATTATTATTATTATTATCATCATCATCATCATCATCATCATCATCATTATTATTAAATTAGGAACATCATTAAGTATTTTAATTCGAACTGAATTAGGTCAACCAGGTTCTTTAATTGGTGATGATCAAATTTATAATGTAATTGTTACTGCTCACGCCTTCATTATAATTATTATTATCATTATCATCATCATTATTTATTACTACTATTATTACTATTATTATTATTTTTACTGTTGTGCCGTAAATGATGGCAGTTCATTATCTTAGAAGGTAGATTTTCCATGACAGCTTTATAGTACAAAAATTTACAATAGACAGCACTATATTTCAAAGATCTCCGTTTTTCCAAAATCCAGGTCTCCGAACCATACATAGCAGTGCTCCAAATGTAAGAATTACGTATTATATATTATTTTTGTTATTATTTTTATTATCATTATATCAGCAGTAGTAGCAATAATTACAACAAACAGCATAGCAGCAATTCTGAGCTCAATACTTTATATTTCAGATGGTGTATTGTTGCGTACCCTTCTGTAAAAGTAAGAAAGGAAAATTAAAAGGGATCAGTTTCTATGAATTTCCAGTAGAAGAAGTACGTAAACAATGGCTAAAAGCTATATCGCGCTCTAATTTCGTGGTAAATGATAAATCTAATTCAACAGTCGTGTGTAGTTTGCATTTTACTGAGGACGACTATAAGCCAGGCTGCAAAAGTAAACTGCTGAAAAGAGGAAGTATTCCAAGCATTTTTTCGAACTATCCAGATTATAAATTAGTGAAACAAGCAACACCAAGGCGACAAATTTCAAAAATACGCTTACACACAGAAAGCAGAAAACGGAGACGCAGTTCCATCAGAGAAAGTGTTAACAGTACTGCTGATATTAATGCGCTGGATCATGTCACAGATGCACTTACTTATAACTGCGCTGCAATTCAGATTGAGGAAGACAATTACCAAATTAAAGAGATTGGAAAGGGAGAATAACACCTTGATGTAAATTATGGGGAGCAAATAAAAGGCACAATGAATTTGTAAACAAGCAGCAAGCAAATGAAGAAAGATTACTTCATTATGAAACCAATAATTTTCATAAATCAATTCAATTATTGATAAAAGACACCATTGTACACTGCAACACAGCTTCCAAACACAATCATAATATTGGGCGAATTGAATAACATTAAAGGTAATGTGAATTTCCATCTTATAAGACCTACTAACGTATATTGTTAAACTGCTTTTAACTGTTTACTTAGTTTTTTTTCTTTTCTTCCTAGACAGCCTCATTTCATGCAACAGTCCACTTATCACTGGCATATATATTAGGTTTTATAGTTAAAAACATAGCGGCCGAATTCTCTTGTGCCACCTGCATTACTAAAGTGTCTACCGCCAAGTGTACAGCATCCCTTGTAAATCTAATATTCAAAAGGGACGAAAACTCCACGTTCTATTACCCATCTCCAGAGTTTGTTTCTCTTTTGGCAGTTATAGAGAAATTTATAACAACTGCTGTACCTAAGCTACCTAAAGTATGTGTGAGAAAAAGCCTAGAGGAAGACATAATGCCAGCAAAGCAACATTGTTCTTAACTCGTGTGTGCAGAGAACCGAAAGCATTCAGAACTACTAAGTGAACTGATATGCAAGCATTATAATCCTGTGATATTAATAGGCCACGCCGTGGCTCAGTGGTTAGACTACTTGACTCTCACCAAGGCGGCCCTGGTTCGATCCCAGGCGACCGCAAAGTGAGATTTGTGATGGACAACACGGCGTTGGGGCACGTTTTCTTCGGGACCTCCGGTTTCCCCCGCCATCTCATTCCACCGGTGCTCCATCTTCATCTCATGTATCATCAGTGTCACCGCCTATGGTGCCATATGTAGTAAAAGCGGGCGTTAAACACTACACATTTCACATTTCATTGTGATATTAAGGTGCATTGCTTCTGCGACAACGGAAGTGTTTGAAAAACGTAAATTCCTAAACTGTAAACCACTGTTTCGGGAAGTTCTGCGTTTGTAATATCAACACATTGCAGCTGTAATCTGGAATGGCTGGAACCAAACAGAGTCGCAGAGGGCTCATCAGCCAGCGCCATATCGTGGGTAGTGGAGAAATCTGTAACTTTTAGTCATAACACTCCTGCTGGCGAGTGCCGAGGCTTAAAGGAATGTGAGCGGGCTATGGGCAGACATTTAGCAACTGACACTAAGAGCAAAGAAAGAACACGAGTAGATAGTAGTACCAACATGATGAGCCCCATTTGAAACATCTTGTAGTGTGAGGCCTGAAGGTTTAACACTTTTAAGCCCATGCCTTTGTTGTAAATATGATTGAGTGAGAGAGTTCTAGTAAACTCTTCTGCAGAAAAAAAGCGCTGATGATCATCATAATAATTATTTAAAAACAGTAGCAGAAAGCTTTAGGAATAGTGAAATTCTTTCGTATTTAAATGTTTCCCTGTATTCAGGTACTAAGCTTACTACGCAGTGTTCCTGTTTACAGTATCGCTTGTTTATGATAAGAAATAGAAAATGTGTTGGCAGCTTTTCTCTGTATTCGTGTATTTCAGAGCTCCACAGTTGGCTACAACTTATTTCTTGTCATCTTGTGGTGGGCAGACAGTACATAATACCTATCACTACATTACTGAAACGAGCATTAGATCTGATAATATGGGTGACTCATATGTACTGTCATACACTCATTTCGTCTTAAACAGGTCTACTAACAGAGCAGATAAACAGTTCAGGCCCCTCTTGTCTTCGTGTGTTGGGCAGACAGTACATAATACTATCATTGCATTTACTGAAACGAGTATTAGATCTGACAGTATGGGTGACTCATATGTACTCTCATACACTCATTTCGTAGTAAACAGGTCTAGTAACAGAGCAGAGAAACAGTTCAGGTCCCTCTCTCTCTTCAGACCCCTCTTGCCTTCTTGTGGTGGGTAGACAGTACATAATACCTATCACTGCCGTTACTGAAACGAGCATTAGAGCTGACAGTATGGGTGCCTCATATGTACTATCATACACTCATTTCGTAGTATACAGATCTAACACAGCAGACAAACAGTTCAAGTCCCTCTCTCTCTCTTCAGGCCTCTTTTGTCTTCTTGTGATGGGTAGTCAGTACATAATACCTATCATTGCATATACTAAAACGAGTGTTAGAGCTGACAGCATAGGTGACTATGTACTCTCATACACTCATTTCGTAGTAAACAGGTCTACTAACAGAGCAGATAAACAGTTCAAGTCCATCTCTTGCCTTCGTGTGGTGGGCTGAAAGTACATACTACCTATCAGTGCCGTTACTGAAACGAGCATTTGAGCTGACAGTATGGGTGACTCATATGTACTCTCATACACTCATTTTATAGTAAACAGATCTACTAACAGAGCAGATAAACAGTTCAGGTCCCTCTCTCCCTTCAGGCCCCGCTTGCCTTCTTGTGGTGCGTAGACAGTACATAATACCTATGCCTTCTTGTGGTGCGTAGACAGTACATAATACCTATCATTGGATTTATTGAAACGAGCATTAGATCTGACAGTATGGGTGACTCATAGATACTATCATACACCCATTTTGTAGTAAACAGATCTACTAACAGAGCAACTCATTTTGTAGTAAACAGATCTACTAACAGAGCGAATAAACAGTTCAAGTCCCTCTCTCTCTCTTCAGGCCCCTCTTGCCTTGTGGTGTGTAGACAGTACATAATACCTATCACTGCCGTTACTGAAACGAGCATTGGAGCTGAAATTATGGGTGACACACATGTACTCTCATATACTCATTTCGTAATAAACAGATCTACTAACAGAACAGATAAACAGTTCAGGTCCCATTCACTTCAGGTCTCTCTTGTCTTCTTGTGGTGGGCAGACAGTAGTTCAAACCTCTCTCCTCTTCAGGTCCAGTTTGCCTTGTAGTGTGTAGACAGAACATCTGTGTTATGGCTTGACATTTATGAATTGATGAATGAAAAATCAAATCAAAATACATTATAATGTGTGTGGCTGGCTAATAGGACTTGAATAGAACATTGTTTTCCAGTACTTTTGAATTAATATCTTCTTGAACTGAGTTTTTTACATGTAACGAGTGCTTATGCTTTTTATTAATATTTCCAACAGCGTAAATAGCAGCCGTTGTGTATTAATATCTTTTCCTTCTTGCCCTTCTCAAAAATTCTGTTAAAGGTAATGAGAGCACATTTCAAAATAAATTATGCAAATTTCCATACTTAGTATTTTTACAGTTCCAGTCAGTTTCTACCAAAAAGGAATTAAGTATGTAAAATGTAACATTAGAAGACAGCCACTAGTTGACGCTACTAAACCGTAAGTGTGTACCTTATTGTTGTGCCGCTTTGATGTGTTCCATACCGTTTGATTTCAAGCAGATATAGGAGATCTTGCTTCAGTAGCATTGTAGTCCTCTGATTCTGTTGCTAGAATATTTCTTCTGTGATCAGCAGCGTATACAAGCCAGTCTGGAACATAGGGTAGTTATGAGTTGACCAGTGAGTATCGGAGTTGTGAATCAGTTCAGATGTGTATTTAGAATAAATTGCTGTACGTAAGCAGCATTAAATTGAAAAGTTATGTGTCGGAGAATCGACAGACCGTGTCAGTCTGCAAATCCCGAGTTTACTGAGCTTAGGGAAGCGACAGGCAGCGTAAGTTTGTGTTACAACGGAGATTTAAAAAGACATTGCTATGGAAACAAACATGTTGGCTCATAACTTCCAACGACCAAGTGGACCAGCCTGGAGTACGTCACATTAGTATCATATTCTAGAGTGACACTGCATACCTTGAACTGAAGAGTGGACGGTGCAGCAGCAACCGTCTTCTGACCCTACGTTGTTGAGGCCTTGCCATCTAAATCGGATCGGTCCTACAAAGTACAGACAACATTGCGTGACACTTTGTTGACTTAATTGTCGACCGTTTGTAAGCTTGTAGCTGTTCTTCGCGAGGGTGGCTGAGGGAACGATACTGGGAATGGACGCCCTCCGTAAGAAGACCCGACACCAACAGCTGGTCCAGAACTTTGCTTTCCGGCGTCATGCTTCCCGGATTTATGGGAGTTTCCTCAAGTTCCAACCAACGAAGTGACGATTGCAGTGCTCGGAGACGCTGATCAATAATGAAGTTGTGTCCACAAATTATCCCGAACAAACGTGTGAACGTAACTATAGGCTAGTCGGGACGACCACATATCAGCGAGCGGTGTCACGGTGGCAGTGAATGCCCATCTTGAAGGAATTAAGTGTGAGTCGCCCCACTCCACCGATTTCGTTGTTTACCGCGAGGAAAGTAACAATATGGAAAATTCGAGGAGAAATGCTAGCGGACGTCATGAAGACCGAAGTACGCGGCTTTAACCGCTACAAGCAACCCGAATAGTTTACCAACTGAGACATTAAAACAGTGCTACGGAAAGATACATTTTTGTTCTGTGTATTTATAAAAGCTGTCAGAGTGATTGAATGTTATTTTTCAAGTTTCGCTGGTTATAATTAACTTAAAAATGTCCCTTTTAATATTGTTTATGTATATATTGACACATTTTCAGGCAAACAATATATTTCTTGGAAATGAAATTGTTCTTTGGCACGAGCCATGTGCAAGACAACTGGACAAGTTGAGTCAGACTGAAAAATTCAATGCCATAGCCGGGATTTGAGCACGGATATTCTGCTTTCCGTCTGGTTGCTCTATCCATTGGCCTACCATGACCAACATGCCAACTTAACATTTAATTCTGTAATTGACTTGTATGTTCGCGTTAAACCACTAGGGGCTCCTATATACAATGATATACGCACCTTTTGTGAGGAATTACTTACTCTTTAAATACTCAAGTCCCATCTGTCTATTCAATTCTTAACGTGCACATGGTTTGTGTGGAAGCATTATTCAATTTTCAATAAATAAGCTAATAGAGGTGACTATCAAGCCTGAGACTTATATAAGATGCTTGTATAGGTTGTCACGGATGACGTCTTGAAGAAATTTAATCCTACGAACCCGCAAAGTCATAATTGGTGTCAGGATTGGGACAAAACACGATGGAGGTAGCATTGGAAAAGATTTTACAGAAAATGGAAGAAATTAAGACGGCGACTGACAATCTCGCTGCACAAACAGAAGCGGCAAATAACCTGACCGCGATGCTGGAGACCAGAAATAACAAATTGGCCGCGGAATTGAAAGAAATGAAGACGGCTAACGATATCCTCACCGAGAAGATGGAACCTGCAAACAACAGCCTGACCGTGAAGATGACCGAATTGACCACGGAAATGAAGGCTGCGAAAGAGGCCCTCGCCGAAAAATTTGAAGAGATGTTGACCGGCGTGAGGGTTGTCGCGGAGCTGGGCAAGTGCATGGGTCGCATTAACGACTGAAAGGGAAAGGCCAACAATAACACCAAATCCCTCGAAGACCTGGCGAGCCGCGTTAGCAACCTAGAGGGAAAGGCCGATACTACCACTAAGTCCCTGAACGCCATGGTGGAGGACATCGTCGGCAAAAGAATGAAGGATTTAAAGGTCGTCGCGCCGGGACGCGACACAGCACCTGCGCGCGTCAAACCGCCGAAGTACGACGGCAAGTCAACGTTCGAAGCATTCCGCCGTCAATTTGATACAGTGGCCAAGCACAAAAGTTGGTCACCAGAGGAAGAGGCCCCACAGCTAACAGCCAGCCTCCAGGCACGGGCCACAGAAGTCCTGAACGTGGTCCAGACAGTGACGGCGCCCAAGAACATCTGGGGGGCCTTGGAGAACCGATTTTGAAACCACCGCTTAACCGCAGCGTACCGTAGCCAGCTGAAGTCAAGGTCGTAGCAGCCAGGGGAGACACTGCAGGAGTTTGCCCTGGCAATCGAACAGCTGGCCAGTAAAGCCTTAGTCCACCTCCCACTAGAGTTCGTATCCCGAGACGCTGCCTACACCTTCGTTGACGGGGTACGAGACAAGGAGATTCGTCAGCGCCTAATGGTCGGTGACCACAAAACTATCCACGAAGCGCTAACGGCAGCATTGAGGATGGAGGCGGCCAAGGTGACGGCGATCCCGACGTCGAGAACCAGGAGTATCCCCTACCCGGGAGACCGAAGGCCAGCCGATGGACGCCGGCGAAGACCTAGTTGCGTCTGATGGGGGTTTGGAGAGCCGGGACACCTGGAGAGAGAAACAGGGAGAGCAGCCGGTAAACGAGTACGGGCCGTCGTAACCAGTACGTCGGCGCCATCACCACCATCTCCTCGATTGACACTGCGCACCGTAAGCCGTCATATGGATGTCAGCCTCATCGCGGACGGTTGGGTGAGAGGGAAGCCATGCCGCGTGCTCGTAGACACCGGGAATACCGTGACCCCATCAGACCTGACAGCCAGGGGTTTGCCGACGAGGAAGCCAAGCCGACCATACCAGCATACCATACCATGACGGCATCAGGTGACACCTTGCCTGGGGAGAAGGAGGCTCTGCTAAAGTTCACCTTTGGACGGAGTGCCGTGCGTCAATGTGTGTTGTCGCGAAGGTGGCTGAGGGGGTGATATTGGGACGGAGTGCCGTGCTTCAATGTGTGTTGTCGTGAAGGTGGCTGAGGGGGTGATATTGGGACGGAGTGCCGTGCTTCAATGTGTGTTGTCGCGAAGATGGCTGAGGGGGTGATATCGGGACGGGATGTCCTACGGAGCCATAAGTCCACGGGCGACGTCGGCAGGAAAGCCCTGCGGCTTAACGGAGAAGAGGTCAGACTCCGGCAACCCGAAGAGTGCCTTGGGATCGGCAGGGTCGTCCTGCAGGAAGACGTGGTTGTCCCCGCGAGAAGCGAGGTGGTGGTGACGGCGCTACTGGAAGGCCAGCGAACCAAGAAGATGATGCTGGACCAGAAGATGCTTGTGCACAGACTGTGTGTAGCCTGGACATTGTTGCCGTGCCGAGTGGAGGTGCCAGTGAGACTGCTCAATCCAAGGGACACCGATTTCCACGTTCAAGCCGGGACGGAGCTGGGGACGTGCGAGCTCGTGACCAGCGTGACAACAATCGACAAGACACAGGAATTGGTGCCGACACAGCACCTGGCGCCCTGGCTAGAAGGCTTATTGGAGAGGGCGGTCGACCACCTGGCTGTAGAACAGCTGGAGAAGGTTTGACAACTGCTGAGACGATACCAGCGCGTCTTCAGCCAAGGTAAAAGTGACTACGGCCGCACGGGCAAAGTGGTTCACCGCATCGACATCGGAGACGCCCGGCCTATTCGGCGACCACCTAGACGCCTTCCGCTGGCAAAACAAGCGGCGGTACGAGACATGCTGGAGGACATGAGAACCAGAGGAGTAATCAAAGAGACTTCACAGCCCTTGGCGTTCCCCTGTAGTTCTGGTGACGAAGAAGAACGGCGAACTATGCCTCTGCGTGGACTACAGGAAGCTGAATGCTGTCACCAGGAAGGATTGCTTTCCCGTACCCCGGATTGTCGACACTCTGGACACGCGGGTGGTGCGCAGTGGTTCTCGACCCTGGACTTGAAGTCGGGTTACAGGCAGGTAGCTCTAGACCCAAGAGACAAGGATAAATCCGCATTCTCACAGGCCAAAGGCTTTGGCACGTCATAGTTATGCCCTTGGGCCTCTGCAACGCGCCAGTCACATTCCAGCGCCTCATGGAATCAGTAATGAGAGGATTCACATATGACGCCTGACTGCTATACCTGGACGACATCATCGTCGGTAAGACCATCGAAGACCATCTGGAAAATGTGAGCAAAGTGTTACACAGACCGCAGGCGACCAACCTGAAGCTAAATGCAAAGAAGTGCCAGCTCTTCCGCAAGGAAATGACCAGTGAGGTCTACCCGAAAGTCCGAAGACTCCGGCGCTGTTACCCGGGAGCGAAGGAAAATTCCGGGCTTATTTCCTTGGAGCAATACCTTGAGGCTAAAAAGCCCCCCATTGACAATCCGTCAAGACGGGTGGAAGTGGATACGCCACTTACGCTCATCAATCCCGCAGGGAAGAATACCGAAAAACCTCGGTGGGGCCGCCCCGTGATGTAGCACACCTTTTACTAGATCTGCATGTTAGTACCCGGGACATTTTAGGCAACCTTCTGCCACCTCCAGGCGGCCGAAGCCTGCCCGATTTCCCGCGGGTAACGTGAACACACTACCCCTTCGAGTCCAACCCAATCGTAACTCCCATTCAGGGAGGGGCTCGAATGATTGAAACGAGGTTCCTCTGTTAATGTCAGAGGCACCACTAGTGCCAAGGAACCGCAGCGCTCGCACTAATGCAGCTGAAGGGGACGTATGTCCACCCCTACGGGAATTTGCGCAAGGATGTCAACTTCTTGGGCCACATAGTCTCACTAAGCCACAGACGCGGAGAAGACAGGCCGTGAGAGATTGGCCTCTGCCGAAGGATAAGAGAGAATTCCGCAGCTTCCTGGGGCGGTGCAGTTACTCCCATTTTATCAAGGGGTTCTCGGACATCGCCAAACCACTCACCCGCCCGACAGAAGAACACTGACCCTATGTGTGGACGGAGGAAGCCGAAGGCGCTTTCCAGCACCTGGGGAAGACATTGTGGAGTGCTCCTATTCTGGGATTCCAACAACCAGATAACGCCTTCATTGTGGACACCGCCGCCAGCGACCATTGCATTGGAGGCGTCCTATCCCAAGTCCAGGACGACCATAAGCGAGTGATAGCGTACCAAAGCAAGATGCTATCCAAGGCAGAGAAGAACTGCTGCGTACCCGGCGAGAGTTGCTGGCGGTGGTGAAGACCTTGGAGAACTTCCACAAGTACCTGTACGGTCAGCTATTCCACCTGAGGACTGACCACTTGGCCCTAACTTTGCTATTGAGCTTTAGAAACTTGGAAGGCCAGACTGCCCGCCGGGTGCAGAGGCTGCAGGAGTACGACTTAACCTCGGAACATTGTAGAGGCAAGAGCCATGGTATTGCAGACGCCATGTCCCGAAGACCTTGCCCAGAGGAGTGAGGCTAGTGCACAAGATTGGAAGAGAAGGAGCGGCTGCAGCTGTTAGAGTGGTCGCGGCAGTGCCTGCGGATGGCTGGGATAGCGCAAGCATGAGGAGGGAGAAGCTGGCGGACGCAGACTTCGGACCACCCTTGAGAGAATTGGAGACAGGGACAAGACCAACCTGGGAGAACGTCACACCAAGGAGCGCCACATACAAGTCATACTGGGCCCAATGGGACTCACTGAAGACAAGAGAGGGCGTTCTGTTCCGAGTTTGGTATTTTCCCGATGGGAAGACTCAGAGGGAGCAGTTGATGCTTCCCCGCAGTAAGGTGCCGGAAGTCTTAAAAGAAGTGCACGTCAGTACTTCAGGAGGCCACCTGGGAGGAAACCGAACATTCAACAAACTCCGACAGGACTACTACTGACTGAGGTTCCGAGCAGACACTGAGAGATGGTGCCGGCAATTTCATGTGTGCGCGCCGAGTCGCGGCCCCAGGACTATGAGCGGGGGTGTCATGCAGCAGTACGTCGGAGCACCATTCGAACGGCTCTCCGTCGACATAGCTGGACCATTCCGAGCTCCGACGGAGGCAACAAGCACCTTATGGTGGTCGTGGACTACTTTACCAAGTGGTCGGAGGGGTGTGCCATCCCGAACCAGGAGACAAAGAGTGTAAGGGACTGCCTCGTAGAGCAAGTGTTCTGCCGATTTGGGGTACCGTTAGAGCTCCACAGCAATCAGGGCACTATTTTGAGTCCAACCTAATGAAGGAGGCACTAGAAAGACTTGGAGTTAATAAGACCCGCAGATAACCTCTACATCCCCAGTCGGACGGCATGATAGAAATGTACATCACCACCTTAGAGGAACACCTGACGACGGTTGTGGCCAACCAATCAGCGAGACTATAACGTCAAGGTGCCACTGTATCGTGATGGGCTACCACTCGTCGACACGCGACACCACTGGGACAACACCAGCCAGCTTAATGTGCGGCTGAGAGTTACGCCTCCCTTATCACCTCGCTTTTGGTAGCCCCCTGGATGCAAAACAGCCAGCAACCGACTTTGTGGGGAACCTGGTGGACCATCTCCACGACGCGCATGTGATGGCTCGTCATAACATCCAGAAGGCGAGCGACCGCATGAAGACTTGATACGGTAGGCTAGCCAACAGCCAAGGGCTCCAGCAAGGTGAGTTAGTCTGATTGTACCGCCCTACCCGGACAAAGGGACGATGCCCGAAACTCCAACAACCGTGGCAAGGACCGTATCGGGTGCTGAAGAGGATTAACGACGTGGTCTTCCGCATCCAGAAGGTGCCCCGAGGAAAGATGGTGTGACATATGGATCGACTGGCCAGCTACGATGGTGCTGTTTGGGACGACCAGCCTTGAGGGAGCAGTGTCGCGCATCCATTATTACGGCTGGCGGCGTACGCGCTAAAAGGGTTCTTGGGAGCGATAACAAACGTATAGGAGATAAAGAGCCTGCATAAGCAGATAAACATAGCGCGGAGATAAAAGTTAGATGAAGTGAGGCAAATGAAACATTCTAGTGAAATCGTGATTGTCTTACAGAGCATTCGATTTCTTGTTTGATACAGAGTATTCAGGAAATATCTAGTAATATGAGTAGAGGTATTTAAGGAAGTGACGACTCGCCAAGAGTGAGTCGTAAACG
The DNA here is from genome assembly GCA_030765055.1 of Mantis religiosa. Lineage (NCBI taxonomy): Eukaryota > Metazoa > Arthropoda > Insecta > Mantodea > Mantidae > Mantis > Mantis religiosa. Next base: position 153,070,783 of record CM060958.1, on the reverse strand, counting down.
CAGTTGTAACGAGACAGTTGTAAACAGTGTCGAGAGTTGTAATTGAAACTTGGGTTTTGGAAGTGAACTCCTGGTTGTCAACGACCTTGGAAGATTGTATTTGTGTGTTACATAATTCTGCTGCAATCTGCAAGTGTACCATGTGTATTTCTACAGAAAGAAATAACTTTTGAATCTCTACAACTTGGACTTTTAATTCTACGAACCCTCAAAGTCACAATCCTTAAAATGGTAAAAATTAATTTGTTCTTAAGGTAAATCATTTCTTGAGGAACAAAAACACATCGGTTTAGCCCATGCGTTAGGATAAGTATCTGCATGGAATGGCTGGGAAATTATGGACTAAATTAACCTTAAACAAAATTAGCGAATCTAGATTGAAAAGTTACAAAAATCCATTTCTTAGCAAGAACCCTGATTTAAGAACTTTCAACTTGGCTGACGTAAAAACATCCAGTAATAAAATATTACTTTGGTACAAAAACGGAATACAAAAATTTCAGAGGCATACGTCTTTGAAATGCAATATATTAAATATACATTCAAGTTAATGCCCCTGCGTTTAAAAGTAATGATTTAAACATATGTTAGTCAAGAGCAACAAGGATTATGGATAGGCAGAGCAGGTATTGATTGTCTCACAATAAAGAAATAATGAATAACATAAGCAAATTTATTCTTGTAGCCCATTTGGCATATATAGATTTAGAAAAAACATTTTACAAATCCAATATATCATTTTCATGGGATATAATGTTTAATGACTGTTCTTTTGTCGACGGCATTAATGCTTGGACTATGAAGCACAAAGGTTGCCACAACGACGCCAAACGAGTCATTTGACCAAAACTCACGCATCACAGCAACAGAAACAGACTATAGTGTATCAGGAAATAGAAGAGGAGAATGATTGTATACAAGTTAGGAAAGGGTATAAATTAAAAAACTGCGAAGAACTGATCAGTAAAAAGAAACAAAATATTCACATTATTAAGGTCATACACAGGATTTGCTTACAAAATATAAATTTAATGCCTTTTTAGTAAACTTGTATTGTTTTTCTTGTATTACCAGAAACCTCAACTGTTATTACATTGTTCTTCATTGCAAATACTTTATTTAAAGATATTGTGGATTAACAAAGCTAATTGGTTATAATGAATATGGTTAATTTGCATGAATTGATTTAACTAGAGTTACCACCAATTTTGCTGCATGTACTGACATTCTGTTTTGAGATTTTATTTTATTAATTTACTAAGCAATTCCAACTTCTCTTTCATTTCAGGTTAAACCCAGAATCACTTGCTGATGTTGTTACTGTCAAGTCACCATTGCTCTCTGCCGCAGTCTCAACAAGAGAGACCGGGCCCTCTCATTTGAAAACTCACAATTTACTCCAGGAGCATAAGAAGGTCCGCCAAAGTAAAGTTTGTGATAGGAGCTTTACTCGATTGCCAAATGTGTTAAAGCATAATCTATTTCATGAGGGTAAGAGGGAACCCCTTTGAAAACTTTGTAATAAGATTACACAGAAAATGAAGCTAGTTACAGTGGAGTAATAAATATTATACAAATAAAAGTATTTAGTTATTAATTTTCACTTATCTTATGAAGTTGATGTTAATACTTCTATCTTCTTAATATGAGATTAATTTCATGAGCATTTGCCCACATCTTCAGTCAACACACATGAAATGAATCTCATATTAAGAAGATAGAAGTATTAACATCAGCTTCATAAGATAAGTGGAAATTAATCACTAAATATTTTTATTTGTATAATCTGTAATAAGAGCTTTACCCATTTGTCAATTTTGAACAGGCACAATTTAATTAATGATGGTAATAAGCCTCACCGATGTAGAGTCTGTGATAGGAGCTTTGGTCAGTTGTCAACTTTCGGAAAACATAATTTAGTCCATGAGGGCAAGAAGACAAAGCAGTGTCCAGTTTGTAATAAAAGCTTGACCCATTTGTCAGATTTGAAAAGTCAATTTAATTCATGAGGGTAAGAAAGCACACCTATGTACACTTTGTAATAAGAGCTTTGCGCATTTGTCTTTATTTCAAAATGCACAGTTTAATCCATTAGGGTAAGAAGACACACCAATGTACACTTTGTAATAAAAATTTTACTCAGTTCTCATATTTGAAAAAACAAATCAATTCATGAAGTTAAGAAGACACACCAATGTAGAGTTTGTGATAAGAGCTTTACCCGGTCGTCAACTTTGAAGAAACATAATATAGTTCATGAGGGTAAGAAACAACAATGTATAGTTTATAACAAAAGCTTTACCTATTTGTCAGATTTGAATAGACAATTTAATCACGAGGGTAAGAAGTTTCACCAATGTAAAGTTTGTAATAAGAGCTTTACCCATTTGTGGAATTTCCAAACGCACAATTTAATTCTTTAGGGTAAGGAGCCACATCGATGTCCAGTTTTTAATAAGAATTTTACTCAGTTGTCAAGTTTGAAAAATACATAAATTAATTCATGAGGGTTACAGGACACACGAATGTAGAGTTTGTGATAAGAGCTTTAATCAGTTGTAAACTTTGAAGAGAAATAATGTAGTTCATGAGGGTATGAAGGTATAACAATGTTAAGTATGTAAAAAGACCTTTACTCAGTTTTCAGTTTTAAAAAACACAACTTATTTCATGACGGTAAGACGTCACACCAATGTTAAGTTTCTTATAAGGGCTTTACCCATTTATCAGGTTTGAAAAAACATTATTTGATTCATTGGCATAAAACTATGTAGAAGGTGAGACAGTGTGATAAATAGCCCCTCAGTTTTCAAGTTTTGAATCCCATCACATGATTTGCGAGGGTGAGAAATATAACGAATTGACTATATTAGGAGGAGTGCTACACTTAACTCGTTTCTTGGAAGCTGTTCTTATTTCACTCTAAACAGGCTATGCTATTTGTTGGAGTTAAGTGCCATTATGGTGTATTGTGTTTCTCACATTCTTGAGCTACCAAGGTTATATGTAACTAGGGTAAAATCCATGTGTACAGTTCGGAAAGTAGGGTAATGTCATGCTCTAGCATATTGTTAATTTTAATTGCTATTAAGCCATTAGTTTTTTTTGTTTTTTTAAAGTTTGCTGTTTTGTTCACATAGTTTTCAGAAAACAATAGCAATAATTGATTATAAAGTTGGAGTGCCCAATGCAAAAGCCGTTAGTTCGATAGTTTAGCCAGAAGTAAAAAAAATGAAAATAAACTCATTGTCACTTGAAAACCCGACTTAGATGCAACACTCAAGTTGATTTTTTGTTTTTGTTTTGACATCTCACAAGAGATGCCTGTTGACTGAAGATGTCTGTTCTTGCTGGTCTCCAAAATTAGTCTGCTATAGAAAGGGGTGCCATTCCCCATAATTTTGTGAAAATTTTGTGTCAACCGTTGCTCGGTTAACACTTTCTGTATGTCATCTGGAACCTGTGGTCACCTGGCGATTGTGAGTAGCACCTGTAGACTATGGCTATACTTGGTAAACAGGTTGTTGGTTGCTGTCAATAGTGGCTAGATGTGTTACAAACTGGGGCTCCTTATTGGACTCAACTTACCAAACTGGAACAAGTTTACAAGAGTATCAGAGACAATAAACAAAGTGACATACAAATTGACCAGACAAAATACAAAACATTCAAAAATAAGCTGTGATTACAAGTACAATACTTCAAAGTTTTTGAATAAATGAACCTAAAATTACTGTATAGAACACCAATTTGAATGTGCACATACTAACAAATTACTAAAACTATGTGTGTGGCCCCAAATAAACCTAATTAAGGGTACCCTTGAGAAATTTAGTGCGCACTATCTAGATTTCTCTTCCGAAAAATTTGACATTTTAGAAATTACAAGCACGCTTACTAGTAAACACATTTTTGTACTAAGACAAAATATTTGACTATTGATACAAAACACTTAATCAACAATGAAGTGTATTGCTACATTTCTTAAATGACCAAGAAAATAACTTGAAATACAGACATCTTAACACAATATTTTGAAGTAACATACTGACAAAATTACAACTTTAAGAAGAAGACACTATTCTGTTGAAAATGACAGTCGATTACATATACATTTATTATTCACTCATTTTGTCACTCAATATACATTTGGTATCTTTTAACACTGTTTGTTGCAATACAAACATCCATCAGAAAGGAAAAACTACTACACATCTCAAAACTATAACGCTACATAAATTCAAAAACACTTAATCCATTTTACAGGTACATGACAGCTAAACTGCAAAATTTCACACAACTCCTCTCTGCACACTTCCACTATATTACATTCAAGAAATGACTTTCACACTACACACACACACTTGCAAAAATTTGAAAAGAAATAAGGAAAGAGAAATTACAGCATTCTTACTCCTGAAAGAAACGTCAAGTGAAACAAAGGACAAGCTGATTGAGAATTTACCGAAACTTTCAAAAATAGAGAGTAATTTAGAGATAACCTTCCTCGTATTTCTTTGTTAAACCAAATACTTACCCAAAATGATACAAAAATATTTAGTAATACCTAACAGAAATTACTATTCCAAACATTAGCTACCCCACTTCACAGAAAATCCTGCATTATCCAAATACAATGTAACATCTCAAGAAAACCTAAAAACAATACTCGAAGTTTACTTCTTTTTAATATAAAAATAAAACCTCAAAATTGTAAACTAAATTTTCTAATTAATATTCCCAATATACCTTAAACTGAATAAGGTAAAGATTCTTGCCAATAAGAACTTTTACCAAGAAACATATCAAGTTTTAAAGTTCCAATTTAAGAAAAGAAGACAAACATATTTGATTACAATCCTACACTCTAATAGTGCAAAAGAACTTATATCAGGAACCATAACCTGTTAAAAATGAAGCATAAAAATAATTTTAACTCAGCATAGGTTGAGAACGCATTTCAGGAAAATTTCACTATCTTTCACTGTTGCAACAGCCACCTGGTAACAGACCTTTCATGCAGGTCCCACATGAACACCACTAAAACAAAGACAATATCTTTACATTCACAGTAACCATGGGTGTTGTTGCTCTAAACACTTACTGAAATTATTCACATCTATCAATCACAAAACACCCAAACTTTACTATTTAACCAAGCAAAATGATTTTTCTCATTTTTAAACCGCCTCAAAAGTTCAATACTTCACCAAGTGAACATTTCCTAAACTGCGTTGCTTTCTCTACAAATTTCCCACATGCTAACGATCATTTGCAAAAATCAAAATATTACGTACAGCTTACAAAACTTACAAGAACTTACAAAAGTTCTTCCAGAAATTTACCATTCAATATCTAAGCAGCTACAAACTTACTTCTTAGAAGAACACTAATACAAATATCACGTGAGAAACATCATAAATGTCCAAACTTTGACACTGAAATAAAATCGCTAAATCATTAACACACAAACCTCAAAATCTATCATATAACTATTTTACTCCAAAAACAACCTAATATTCTGTAGATAATTTGCATCCAAGGCAGAACACTTAACACATTTAGTGAAATTTATACCCAACCATTAAACCAAAAATTACTTGTTACACAAAACACATGGAGGTTAGAAATTACGAGTGAGCCAACATTATACAACAAAATTTTATTCCTTAAATGAAAGTAAGTATAAGGTTACTAATATATTCATCAATTACATTAATTGATATAAATTGTGGTGATAATTTCCATCAATCAATGCATTTTATGATCATTGTTGTATTCCCTATCCAACATTAGAGGGTCTTCTGAAAGAAACTCTCCCTTATTCTGTGAACCAAAGTCTGAAAACAGAGTCTGATGTTTTATTTCTGTTTCCCTATGCTCCTCCCAGTTGTTGCTGCACATAGCAGTTTCGGTCTTGATAAAAGGAGTCTGATTTAACATATGTTTTGACTGTATCGTCGCCCGCCGCGGTAGCATGGTGGTAGCATGTCTGCCTCATGTTCAAGAGGTCCCGAGTTCGAATCTCGGTCAGGGTGAGTTATCTGGATAAGGTTTTTTCCGGGGTTTTCCCTTATCCTGTAAGACGAATGACGGGTAACTCTAAGCTCCATGGACCCCGGACTCATTTGAGCATCATTTCATCCATTCCATTCATCGTCCGATATGACTTAACGTTGGAGGACGTAAATTACACACACACACACACACTGTCACGTCACAATCAGTATCAACAAGTACAGCATCAATACTTGTGTTTATTGGAACAACATCGTGAACGAAGTCTCTCTCACTGTGTGAGACTTTGTTGTCTGCCACAGGTTCCTCTTCTCTGCTTTGTATTCCTTTATCCATTTCAAACGTTTGTCAAATCTAATGTTTTTAATTTCTGGAACTAATCTATGGAGAAATAAAAAAGAATAAGTACTGTTACCCAAACGGTAAGCCTATGATGCCGATCAATAAATGAAGGCCGGCGGAGGGAGGGGAGACACAGAGGTGGCTGGATCTTCGTTTACCCCGCCTCCTGCCGCTCGAAGGAGCACGAAGCTACGAGAATGTTTTCCCCCTCCATAAAAGGCAGACTTGAGAAACTTTGGGCGCCTGATCGATACAACCAAGGCGACAGTCAGTTGTGTTGTGTGAACCGTGGCAAGCAGTAGGTGAGGCGCGACGAGTGTACGTGGAAAGACGAACTGGTTTAGTCTTAATTGTGTACATTACAAAATTGTAATTGTGACATTAGAATAAGGTGGAAATAAAGAACATTTTGAGTGGTGCAATTGAACTTTTTAATTTTACGAACCCACAAAGTCACAACTGGCGTCAGGAAGTGGGATAACGGCCATGGAGTCGGTATTGGAAAAGCTTTTGCTAAAGATGAGCGAATTAACAGCGAAGACGGAAGCGGCAAATAACAGCCTGGCCGCGAAGATGAAAGCCACAAACAGCAGCCTGACCGCGCAGATGGAACCCACAAACAGCCTGATCGTGAAGATGACCGAATTGGCCACGGAGAATGAAAGCGGCAAACGAGGCCCTTGCAGTGAAGTTCGAAGAGCAGCTGACTGGCGTGAGAGATGAGCTCGGCAAGCGGATGGGTCAAGTGGACGAGCGCGTCGAAGATTTGGCAAGCCGCGTTGACGAGCTGGAGGGAAAGGCTGGCAGCAACGCAAAGTCCCTGAACGCCATGGTGGAGGACGTCGTCGGCAGGAGGTTAAAGAAGTTGAAGGTCGACGCACCGGGACGCGACACAACATCGGCGCGCGTCAAACCTCCGAAATATGACGGCGCGTCAACGTTTGAGGTCTTCCGCCGCCAATTCGACGCAGTGGCCAAGCACAACAAATGGTCACCAGAGGAGGTCACACAGTTAATAGCAAGCCTCCAGGGACGGGCCGCGGAAGTCCTAAACGCGGTACAGACAACGGTGGCGTCCAAGGACATCTGGGAGGCCCTGGAGCATCGTTTTGGAAACCACCGCTTAGCCGCAGCGTACCGCAGAGGGTAAAGGCAAGGTCGCAGCAGCCAGGGGAGACGCTGCAGGAGTTCGCCCTGGCAGTTGAACAACTGGCTAGCAAGGCCCTAGTCGACCTCCCACCAGAGTTCGTATCCCGGCAAGCTGCCTACACATTCGTTGACGGGGTACGGGACACGCAGATTCGTCAGCGCCTAATGCTCGGCGATTATAAAACAATCCACGAGGCGCTAACGGCAGCATTAAGGATGGAGTCGGCCAAGGTAACAGCTATCCCGTCGTCGAGAACGAGGAGTGTGCGCTACGCCGGAAACAGAAGACCAGCCGAGGGACGCCGGCGAACACCTAGTGGCCTGTGTTGGGGGTGTGGACAGCCCGGGCACCTGCAGAGAGACTGCCCACACCAGGAAGGGCAGCCGGAAGAACAAGTAAGGCCCAGCGTGGAGAAGACACGTTGGCGCCATTACCACCATCCCCTCGAGTGACATTGGGCGCCCTCAGCCGGCGTATGGATGACAGCCTCATCGCGGACGGTTGGGTGAGAGGAAAGCCGTGCCGCGTGCTGGTGGACACGGGCAGCCGTGACCATCATCAGACCTGACGTGGCGAAGGGTTTGCCGACGAGGAAGCCGAGCTGAGCATACGACCTTGCCACGGCATCGGGTGACACCTTGCCTGTGGAGGAGGCCCTGCTGGAGCTGACCTTGGGACGGTATGCCGAGCGTCTGTGGGTGTTCGTCGCGAAGGTGGCTGAGAAGGTGATTCTGGGACTGGACGCCCTCATGAGCCACGAGGCGACGGTCGACGTCGGCAGGAAGGTCTTGCGGCTCAACAGAGAAGAAGTTATACTCCGTCAACCCGCAGAGCGCCTTGGAATCGGTAGGGTCATCTTGAACGAAGACGTGGTTGTCCCCGCGAGGAGCGAGGTGATGGTGACGGCGCGACCAGAAGGTCAGACAGCAGGTTGGATCCAGAGGCTGCAGGAGTACGACTTCACCTCGGAACATCGCAGAGGGAAGAGCCACGGTAACGCGGACGCTATGTCCAAAAGACCCTGTCCAGAAGGGTGCGGCCAATGCACAAGAGTGGAGAAGGAGCGTGCCGCAGCAGTTTGAGTAGTCACGGCAGTGCCTGCGGATGGCTGGGATAGCGCAGGCCCGAGGAGGGAGCAGCTGCTGGACGCAGAGTTGGAGCCACTCTTGAGGGAAGTGGAGGCAGGGACGAGACCCACCTGGGCGGACATCGCACCGAGGAGCGCCACCTATAAGTCTTACTGGGCCCAATGGGACTCGTTGAAGACCAAAGAGGGCGTGCTGTTCCGGGTTTAGCCCAGAGGTTCTACTCCCATTAGTCCTGAACCCGTAGGAACTGGACCCGGGCCTCCTTCGACCAGGGAGTATCCGAGCTGTCCCTAAGGGCGCTCGGCGTCCTCCGTGGGGCTTTCCATGGGACAAGACCTAGAGACTAACAAGCCCCCCATCTGGGCCTATGGACTCAAGACGGGATGGGCTGTTCCGGGTTGAGTCCAGAGGTTCTACTCCCATCAGCCTTGAACCCGTAGGTACTAGACCCGGGCCTCTTTCAACCAGAGAGTTATCCGAGCTATCCCGTGAAGGGCGCCCAGCATCCTCCGTGGGGCTTTCCATTAGGGCAAGACCTAGTTTCCTAACAAGCCCCCCATCTGGTCCTAGGGACACAAGACGGGACGGAAGTGGATACGCCACTTACGCGCGTCAACACTCAAGGTGAAGACTACCGATATGACCTCGGTGGGGCCGCCTGGTGATCTAGCACACCTACTAGCTAAGCAGGCTAGTACCCGGAAACTTAATGGCTTCCCTCAACCCCGTCCGCAGACGTACCCAATCTCCCACGGGTATCGGGAACGCACTGCCCCCTCGAGACCATCCCAATCCGAACAACTCCCGAAGGAGGGGCTCGGCTGTTCGGCCCGAGGTTCCTCTTGTAACGTCAGAGGTACCACGAGTGCTAAGGGTCCGCAGCGCCCGCACTTTGACAGCTGAAAGGGACGGATCCCTTCCCCTACGGGAGCTGTTCCGGGTAGGGGAATTACCCGATGGGAAGACGCAGAGAGAACAGTTGGTACTTCCCCGGAGTAAGGTCCCGGAAGTCTTGTAAGAAGTGCACGCCGGTACTTCAGGAGGACACCTGGGAGCGAACCGAACGATTGACAAACTACGGCAGCGCTACTACTAGCTGAGACTCCGAGCAGATGCTGAGAGATGGTGCCGTCAGTGTCACGTGTGCGCGGCGAGTTGCGGCTCCCAGACTAGGAGCCGGGGTCGCATGCAACAGTACAACGTCGGAGCGCCATTCGAACAGTTCGCCGTTGACATTGCTGGACCGTTCCCAATATTCGACCGAGGCAACAAGTACCTGATGGTGGTCGTGGACTACTTCACTAAGTGGCCAGAGGTGTATGCCATCGCGAAGCAAGAGGCAAGGACAATCACAGACTGCCTCGTGGAGCAAGTGTTTTGCCGATTTGGGGTACCATTAGAGCTGCACAGTGACCAAGGCACCAATTTTGAGTCCAACCTGATGAAGGAGGCACTAGAGAGACTTGGGGTTAACAAGACCTGCACAACACCTCTACATCCCCAGTCGGATGGCATGTTCGAGAGGTACATCAAGACCTTAGAGGAACACATGAGGAAGATCGTGGCCAGCCATCAGCGAGACTGGGACGTCAAGGTGCCACTGTTCTTGCTGGCCTACCGCTCAACAACACACGACACCACGGGGATCACGCCAGCCAGCTTAATGTTCGGCCGAGAGTTACGCCTCCCCGGTGACCTGGCTTTTGGAAGCCCTCCGGGGGTGGAACAGCCAGCGACCGAGCATGTGGAGAACCTGGTGGACCACCTCCATGACATGCACGAAATGGCTCGCCAGAACATCCAGGCATGAAAACCCGATACGACAGGCAAGCCAACAGCCAAGGGTTTTAGCAAGGTGACCTGGTCTGGTTGTAGCGGCCTACCCGGACCAAGGAACGCTGCGCGAAGCTTCAGCAGCCATGGCAAGGACCGTACCGTGTGGTGAGAAGGATTAACGACATGGTCTACCGCATCCAGAAGGTGCCCCGAGGAAAGATGTTGGTGATATACCTGGATCGCCTGGCCCGCTACGATGGCGCTGTTCGGGACGACCAGCCTTGAGGAGGGAGCAGTGTTACCCAAACGGCAAGCCTACGATGCCGATCAATAAATGAAGGCCGGCGGAGGGAGGGGTGACACAGGGGTGGCTGGATCTTCGTTTACCCCTCCTCCTGCCGCTCGAAGGAGCACGAAGCTTCGAGAATGTTTTCCCCCTCCATAAAAGGCAGACTCGAGAAACTTCGGGCGCCCGATCGATACAACCGAGGCGACAGTCAGTTGTGTTGTGTGAGCCATGGCAAGCAGTAGGTGAGGCGCGACGGGTGTACGTGGAAAGACGAACTGGTTTAGTCTTAATTGTGTACATTACGAAATTGTAATTGTGACATTAGAATAAGGTGGAAATAAAGAACATTTTGAGTGGTGTAATTGAACTTTTTAATTTTACGAACCCACAAAGTCACAATACCATAGAATATGCATAGATTCAATCAGCTTTTTTGAATACATCAATAAATGTTCAAACTACACTACACACCAGTATTCTGTTGTAGTACAAACAACTTGTTGGTAGGCTAAATCAGACTAAAACTCAAACACATGTCCAAAACTCAAACTACAGATACTTGTTTGTTAATGCCAATGCTATTATCACTGCAGCTAGCTTACTGAGATACTGTACCAACATCAAACCTCCTAATCTGTTAAAATGTCATCGACAAAGATCAAAGCAATCTCAAATACCTGCTGTTGGGGACTATTGAGGGCCCGGTCTGTGTTAATCTCCCGACGGCCGTGTTTGCCGTTAGTTTAGTATCACGGACCGGACGTGTTACCGCTGACGGAACCCCGGTGTAAACCACAAGTCCCCTGAATCCGCGCGTGCCCTTTATGCGCAGCGCGGCCTAAAGTGGGGAGCCACAGGCGGTTATTCCTGTGGTAGGGGAATAAAGCCGGGGTGTGCGTGGTGAACGGTTTACCCATACGGACAAGCAGTGGATTTTGAAGGGTAGCTTTTCTGAGGTACAAATGAGATCGGTCATGGGTGGGGTCCCCATGACGGCACAGACCGTGAAGATTCGGTGTCTTTCTTTCTTTAACCCCCGAATGGCAGGCTGACGCCGACGGTTCCGGATGGGGGTCAATATCATCATGTATCCGCGCAAAACCTCCTTCATTGACCCTTATTTATTGATGACCTTGGCATGTGATGGCAAAACGTTTAAGGATATTAGCCCATTTTATATAAAGCGTGAAATAGATAAGATCAGTGGCCCTGTCAAAAACGCTACGCGTCTCCGAGACGGTAGCTTACTGTTAGAGACCTCAACTGCAGACCAGTCTAAAAAGCTGCAAAAAGCGTCTTTGTTGGGCTCCTACCCTATCCGGGTAGCCCCACACAAAACGCTGAATACGTGTAGAGAAGTAGTCACCACTTCCAGCTTAGATGATCTAGCAAATGAAGAAATAGTAAGTTGCCTCTCTGACCAACTTGTTTGTCAGGCGTACCGGCTAACACGGAAACAAAATGGCAAGGAGTACCCATTACGTGCGGTATTTCTAACTTTTGCTGGGACTAAGTTACCCGAGTACATCTATTGCGGCTATGAACGTGCTAGCGTCCGCCAGTATGTCCCGAACCCCATGCGCTGTTTCCAATGTCAGCGGTTCGGACATACTAAGGTCACATGTACCAATCCTGCTCTTTGTGAGCAATGTGGCCTACCGAAACACGACGATCCTAACTGCAGTCGAACACCTTGTTGCGTGAACTGTGGCGGTAGTCATCCCTCCAGCTCGCGACAGTGCCCTAGATTTATGGACGAAAAAAGTATTCAGGAGCTACGTGTAAAAGAACGCCTGACTTTTCCAGAGGCACGACCGCGCTTCGAACAACTGAAGCCTGCTACCACTACTACTGGATATGCATTAGCAGCTCGCCGTACTCCTAATACCACTGTTGCTGTTCAACACGTCCCTGTCGCCCACGCATCCACGCAGACTGACTTTCTAGCCGTTAAACCTACGTCTCAGACTGTTTGTATATCCACCAACACTACCTCCGCTTCAACCGTACAGACTCCATCCACCAAGCCATCAGCGGGTAACAACCATCCCGTAGTAAATATGAAAAACCGATCCCGGCCACAACATAGATCGCGAAGTCGCTCGCCTTCTATGAGATCCCGGTCTCGTTCTACGAGCCGTAGGAGTTCTGACTCCCGAACACCAGCGGAGTCACAGGAGGCTAACGATTTTCGAATATTAGGGCCCAAGTCAGCCAAAGTCAAGAAAAAGGTTAAAACGGCCCGTTAAAAACTCTTTATGGAAATAATCCAGTGGAACGTCAATGGTTTCCGAGCTCGCGTTCAAGACCTACAGTTTTTAGTTTCTCAACGGTCACCATCAGTTATTTGTCTCCAAGAAACCCATTTACACCACTATCACTCATTACACCTAAGCACTTTTTCGGCATTTAGGGGAGACTCCGTTGCAGGCACACGAGCAAGCGGTGGCGTTGCTACTTTAGTGGCGCCTAATATCTCTGACACCAATGTACCATTAACCACGCCGTTGCAAGCTGTCGCTGTTCGTATACAGCGGGAGAGCATCTCTTTTACCATCTGTAACATTTGCCTGCCCCCGCTCTGTGTAATTCAAAAGCAGGATCTTCAGGCTCTTTTGGCTCAGCTCCCCTCACCGTTACTCAACTTGGGAGATCTGAATGCCAAACACACGCTCTGGGGCTCCGACATTGATGATGCTCGTGGCTGCCTCATAGTAGACACGTTTGATTCGTATGACCTGATTTTGCTGAACAATGGTGACCCGACATTCTTGTCATCCGCTTATGGTACGCACTCGGTACTAGACGTCTCATTCTGCAGCCCGGTATTAGTTCCACTCCTTGATTGGTCTGTGCTTTCCGACCTCTTTGGGAGCGATCATTACCCAATTAACATCCATTTATCCGGCCGCCACCATGCGCCTTCGCGACATCCTCGCTGGATTATTTCCAAGGCTGACTGGGAAAAGTTTAATTCCCATATACACCTCACCGACGATGGTTTTTACACCGTCGATGAAAAGGTGGAATATTTTACATGTTCCATTCTGCTCGCCGCTGAATCCAGCATTCCTCGAGGTTCTTCTACCCCACGACATACCCCTGTACCCTGGTGGTCTGGGGAATGTCGTGTGGCTATAAAAGCACGCAGACGTGCTTTGCGGCTGTTTCAGTTGCCCCGACAGAAAAGAACTTCGTTGATTTTAAACGTTCTCGAGCTAGGGCACGTTTTGTGCTTCGCAATGTGAAACGAAGATCCTGGGAAGCCTACGTGTCTTCCCTTTCTCGTCGCAGCTCCGCCAAACAGGTATGGTCAGCTGTTCGGCGGATGCATGGCAAGTATCGCCGAACGATCATTCCCGGACTTGCCCTCAACGGTTCCATCTGCACTGCCGAGCAAGATATAGCCGAAGCCCTTGCCACCTCATTCGCTGTTACTAGCCAAACGGCTAGCTACGACGCCCTCTTCCTTCCTATTAAGGAAGCTGCGGAGCGAACGAAACTTAATTTTAATAGCGAATGTAATGAGCCGTACAACCAACCTTTTACCGCTGCCGAGCTTGCACATTCTTTAGCCATAGCTAAGGACTCTTCTCCCGGTCCCGATGACATCCACAGACAGATGCTGCTACATCTTCCACCCGATGCGATGTCTTTCCTTTTAGGCATGTATAACCGCATCTGGCAAGAGCGGGTCTTTCCATCTTCCTGGCAAGAGGGTATTGTCATCCCCATCCCTCGACCCGGAAAGGACCGCACACTTCCATCTAGCTACCGCCCCATTTGCCTGACGAGTGTCGTCTGTAAGACCTTTGAGCGAATGGTAAACTCTCGGTTAGTGTGGTGGCTCGAAATAAATAACCAGCTGTCCAACCTTCAATGCGGTTTTCGTCGCCATCGCGCTAGTGTTGACAATCTAACACGCATTGAGGGTTACATTCATGATGCCTTTCTCCTGCAGCAGCATGTGGTGGGAGTATTCTTTGACCTGGAGAAGGCTTATGACACCACTTGGCCGTATGGCATACTACGTAACCTGCACAGTTACGGTATGCGAGGCCACTTACCGGAATTTTTAAGTAACTTTTTAGCACTACGTCGTTTTCGTGTCCGAATAGGGAACAGTATATCAAGGGAGCGGATCCAGGGGAACGGTGTGCCTCAAGGGTCGATTCTCAGCGTCGCCCTTTTTGCCGTGGCTATTAATGGCATTACTAGTGTCGTTCGCGGCGGAATTCCGTCGTCCCTGTATATTGACGACTTCGCTATATATTATCGCTCTTATAACTTAGACCATATAGAGCGTCAACTGCAGTTGACTGTCAACCAGCTGGCAGCCTGGGCGCTTCGCAGCGGCTTCCGTTTTTCTCCTGCGAAGACACAATGTGTCCACTTCCATCGTCTACGAGGTATTCACCCTCCACCTGATCTTCACTTGAACGGCACACCCCTGCCGTTTGTCTCGCACCTGAAGTTCTTGGGCCTCTACTTGGACAGACAACTTAACTGGGAGCAGCACATTCGTCACCTTCGAGCCTCTTGCGATCGTTCTCTGCGGGTGCTGAAGGTATTATCTGGAGCATCTTGGGGGGCGATCGCACGGTAATGTTGAGGCTGTATCGCTCCCTGGTCCGATCCAAGCTGGACTACGGCTGTTTTATTTATGGCGCAGCGACCGCCTCTAAACTTCGCCTTTTAGACACCGTACATCATACAGGTATCCGCCTTGCCACAGGAGCTTTCCGCACAAGTCGCGTCGACTGCTTGTATACCGACTCCGGCGAGCCTCCACTTTCTATTCGTCGCTCGACACTACTCTGTTCCTACGTTGCAAAGTTGGCAAGTTACCCAAACCATCCATGTTTTAAACCAGTTCTGCATCCCGACTTAGCCCACCGTTATATGCACCCTAGCTCTCGGACACGCCCAACCGGAGTAAGATTCCGGGAACTCTCCCGTACACACGACCTCCGAATGCCTCGCGTGGAGCGGTCGTCCCTGGGTCGTTATCCCGCCTGGCAGCTCCAGCGTGCGCGATTCGATCTTGCTCTTTCCACAAACTCGAGACTAGCTACCCCACATTCGGTATTCCAACAACTTTTTGCGGAACTACTGGACCGTTACCCTAATTATGTTCCGGGCTTTACAGATGGTTCCCAGTTGGGTAGCACTACGGGTTGCGCATTCGTCATTAACGGCGAGGCTCATAAATTTCGCCTTCTGGACTTCACCTCTGTTTTTTCTGCAGAACTGTATGCCATCCTCTATCTGCTCCTTTTTATTTGTAAGTTAGTTCCTGGCAATTTTATCGTTTGCACTGACTCTCTAAGCGCTCTTCAGGCCTTGCAACAGCACATTGCAGCTCACACGCTAGTTTTAAAAATTCAGGGCTTGATCTCGCAAATGCTTAGTACCGGATACCATTTTGTTTTTACTTGGACCCCAAGCCATGTGGGCATTTCCGGGAATGAGGAGGCGGACGCGGCTGCTAAGTCCGCTTGCCGTTTGCCCCGGAGTTTAACAACTACTGTGCCATACCAGAATGTGCAACGTTTTTTCCGTCGCCAACTCCTATCTGCTTGGCAGCACTCCTGGACAGCTTTGGAAGGCACACAACTCCGGGCAATAAAAGAGAGCGTACAACCCTGGCTAACTTCATGCAGGGATAACCGGCGAGCCGAGGTGATACTCACCCGGCTGAGAATTGGACACACACGAGCCACTCATGGCCATTTGTTAAGAGGGGAGCCGGCCCAAGTGTGTGCTCCATGTGCAGTACGCCTCGCTGTGCGGCATGTATTGCTCGACTGCCCACAGTACGCCCGCGTTCGCCAGTCAGTAGGCTTGGGAACTAATTTGCTGGATGTTTTAGGGGACGACCCAGTGGCCGTAGGTAAGGCACTGCGGTTTGTTGCCGAAATCGATTTTAAAAAACATGTCTGACTTGCTTTTTATATTTGTTATTTTTAGTGATTTTAACTTATTAGTCTTTGGATGGTTTTCATGTACTTTTAATAGTGGAGTGATTTAATTGTATTTTACCTTTTTAGCCCAATTTGTGTAGATTTTAGGTTTTAGTCTTGACTTCGGGCCCAAATGACCTTGCTGTCGACGGGCCCTTAAACACCACACACTCACTCACTCACTCCCCAAACTTTCTTTGTGTGCTCAATCACTTCCTTTGTTGCCAAAGTTATAATCATTAGAAGGAGCAATAATACCAAATTCTGAAAATGATACAAACTTAAACAGTATCTCAAAATTCATTACGGGATTTTTATTTTTTAAAATAAATACTTTATCCCAAATCATTAAATCTATTGGACCATTATTTTGGTTTAATAATATAACTTCTGGATTTATTTCATGGTTAAATGACCAAAAATAATAATGCATAGCGGATTTATCAGTGTCTTTATACATATTTCCAAAATGTTCTTTGGTCCTGGTTCTAAATTGTTTGGTCCTTTCAGTGCAAACCTGGTCGCAATCTAAGCAATTAAATTAATTAAAGACTTATTTAATATTATCTTAAATTTTATCTTTTTAGAGAAATTTGGAAAACTCTTAATATTATATTTATTTTGAGGAACCAAAGTTGTACTAAATACTTTTAAAAAAAATCAAAATGTTTATTAACCCAAGGATGGTAGGTAATTTTTTTATTATAATCGTCTTTTATTTTTAAGGGAACAATATCATTTACATTTTTTATATTTAAATTTTTATTTTTTATTTACAAAGTCAATAGATAAAGCAGTATTAGTAGTAGTGGTAGTGGTAGTTTTATTCATCCGTTAAGTCAATAGAGTGACATTGGATATGTCAATACAAATATTTCGAACAATACAAATAATATAAGTATAAAAAATAAGTTGCATCTAGTGTAATTAATAAGATCTAAGCATGAACTCATAAATATATACAGTTGCATGGCTCTACAGCTACACAACATTTAAAATGTATCACTAATATATACAATGATATGGCCAGCTACAGTGTATCTAGAAATTCACTTATATTATAATATGAATCGCTTAATAATATGTTTATATTCTCTATATAATTCGTCTTTATTCAGGGGTAGATTTATCGATCTACAAATCAAACTATTAAAAAGAGCAAATTTATGTGAGAAAGGGTTAAGGCTCATATATTTAATGTAATAGTCAATATGATTAGACTTTCTGCTCACACCAAAGTTAAGTGTTTTACTTATGTGTAGATCTACGAGGGATGTTCAATAAAGAATGATCACAATTTTTTTGCCAACGTACCTATACTCATCCTTATAATTTTGATGGTCCTCAAAATAGTCTCCCCTGATTGCGATGCACTTGTCCCAGCATTTCTGCCTGTCTTCCAAGACATGCTGGAAACCATTTTTGAGAGATCCTTCAAAATCGCCTCCGCAGCCTTCACCATTGCTTCTGATGATGAATAATGCCTCCCACAAGACGTTTCTTCAAGTCAGGGAATAGAAAAAAATCGCATAGCGCTAAAGCCGGACTATAGGGAGGGTGGGGAATGCACTTCACTTTGAGTTTTGCAAGATATTCAGCAACAACATTGGCAATATGTGGCCGCGCATTTTCGTGGTGCAGCATCCAGCCTGCTTCACGGAAATGTGGCCTTATGCGCTTGCTATAGACTTGTATTGTTTTCAGAACATCCCTGTATTATTGTCCAGTTACTGATGTGTGTGCAGGTACAACATGCTGATAAACCATTCCATGAATATCAAAGAACGAGATGACCATAACTTTCCCAGCAGAAGCAACCACCTTTGCTTTTTTGGAGGTTGGTGATGAAGGAGATTTCCACACTGAGCTTTGCTGTTTGCTCTCAAGATCAAAATGTGTAGCCAAGTTTCATCAGCAGTGATTACGTTTGAAAGAAACTTTGGATCTTCCTCTAACATCAACCTTAACTGCATGCAGAACTGCATGCGAATGTCCTTTTGTTCATTAATCAACAGTCTTGGAAACCATCGCGCACAAACACGTCTCATATGTAATTTTTGTCACCAACGTGTGGGTGGCACCCAATGAAATGTTCAGTATTTCAGAAAGTGATCTTAAGGTAATTTGTCGATCCTCTCACAATGGCAGCGGCAGTGTTGATGTTTTCTTGCGTAAGTACAATCACTGGAGCATTGGGACCACCTTACTTTGAAATTGACTGCCTCCCCTCTTTGAACATTTTAAACCACCTTCGAGCTGTGCTTTACGAAAAAACACACTCTGCATAGGCCTCAACTGAAGATTTGTTCATACGAAAGCAGAATTTCAAAGCTGCATATTGTTCCTTGCGTGTTACCTCCATTGCAGCGGTGAACATGTCTGAACTTGCCTGGTTCTCACAGGAGGGAACCAGGAGCACCAACAATGAAACTATTACGGCGTGTTTGTTTCACATTAAGCTAACAGAATATAGTTAGATTGAGTTTTAGTGCGTAAAATTATGACTAGAAAAGTTATGATCGTTCTTTAATAAACAGTCCTCATATAATTTAGTACAAACATACTATTAGCCAGCATCTCGTTAAAGTTACTCATTATTCATTTCAATTAGGAAAGGTACCAGCACATAAAAATGAAATGCTGACAACGTTCAAGTTACAGACGAATATCAATTTTGTCACCAATAGAAAAAACATTGGAAAAATGTGTTAAAGCACAATTGTAACATTCATGACAAAAATAATGTATTATATAAATATCAGTATGGATTTCGAAAGAATAAAGTACTTTGGCCGCAGCTGTAGATACGCTGATTAAAATATAAAAGGCACTTGATGAAAATTCATGCTCTTGCTGTTGATACTGTAAATCATAACATATTATTTAATAAATTAGAAAACATAGATATTCGTGGAATTGTACTTAAGTGAATTAAGAATGGTTCAATGTGGTGTGCCTTAGGGTGCTGTTCTAGGTCCAGTTCTATTCCTTATTCCTTTAGGAGTCCAGGTTGTGTTATACGCAGATGATACTAGCAGTGATGTTAATACACTTATACAGGATATGCAGTGTGACCTGAATGTAATACAAACTTGGCTTGCAATCAATAAAATATCCTTAAATATAGAAAAGAGTAATTAGGTATATCTAGAAAATTAGGTAAAAGGACTACACAATGTAAAGATTCGAGGGGGTGGGATGAAGTTTCATCAAAAATCCTGAAACAATGCAAGGAGGAATTAGTTAACATCCTAGTACGTCTAATAAATGCCTCTATAGGGGAAGGAATTTTTCCGAACTGTTTAAAAAAGGGGGTTGTTAAATCGTTACACAAAAAGGGTGATGTTACTAATGTGAGTAATTATAGACCAATTACTTTAACATCTACTTTTGCTAAACTACTGGAAAAAATTATTTTAAAGAGAATTTTAAGTTTTTTGGTCAAACATAAAATTTTATCTAATTCGCAGCATGGTTTTCGAAAAGGTTATTCTACAATTACTGCTGTGGTAGAATTTATAGACGAATTAATTAACAAAATGGAAAATGACAATCAAGTAATGGGGATTTTTCTTGATTTATTTTTCTTTTATGACATAGATGAATATCTGCAATTGTGATTTGTAATTTCAACAAGTGAGTATAATCTTTAAAATATATTTCTGAAATCAGTAAGTTATTATTATTATTATTATTATTATTATTATTATTATTATTATTATTATTATTATTATTATTATTATTATTATTATTATTATTATTATTGTTATTGTTGTTATTATTATTATTATTATTATTATTATTATTATTATTATTATTATTATTATTATTATTATTATTATTATTATTATTATTATTATTATTATTATTATTATTATTATTATTATTATTATTATTATTATTATTATTATTATTATTATTTATTATTATTATTATTATTATTATTATTATTATTGTTGTTGTTGTTGTTGTTGTTGTTATTATTGTTATTATTATTATTATTATTATTATTATTATTATTATTATTATTATTATTATTATTATTATTATTATTATTATTATTATTATTATTATTATTATTATTATTATTATTATTATTATTATTATTTATTATTATTATTATTATTATTATTATTATTATTATTATTATTATTATTATTATTATTATTATTATTATTATTATTATTATTATTATTATTATTATTATTATTATTATTATTGTCAGAAAAGAAATAAAGTAATGTTTAATAATTACATAACTAAGAGGGAAACTGAGACTAAATTTGTTGGATTGATAATTGATCAACATTTAACTTGGAAAGATCACTTTAATTATATATGTGAGAAAGTGACTCCTGTAGTTATGTAGGGTTTTCCACTCTGATGGAGGGCACAGTGGGGTTGTGGTCTTCACCTCAAGGGTAAAAAATCCTCCACCAGATTGGGAAGGAGAAATGTGCTGTGGTACCACCTAAAGCACCCGCACATTCCAGGAGGTAATCATAGCTGTCTCGCAGTGCGATTCAGCTGAGTGGGTTTCTGATACAGGCTTGACATTGAAGTGCAGCCTAATCCGCTGCCTAGTTTGGGTGGTTTTTTGTAGGATTCCAGATGTTATTTGTTAGGAAGTAGGGTAATTTATCACGCTGTAGCGCTGTGTCTTATATTTAGGTGTTTGTTTGTCACTACAAGTAAAACTTACATGCATGTTGGTGATAGTACCTTAGATAGATAGATACCTTAAGGTTATCTAAGTAAACTGAAATGTAGATATAGTTTGCATTATCGGCATTGCCTATAATGGTTAATTGTTATTATCTGCCTTTCAGCATCGTAAAAGTGTGTGAAAGCCTTCTCGTAGTCCATGTATCTGCTTGGTCAATATTTAGGAGTGCGCACTCGGTGGGCGGCCTACCTATTCATTTGTAGGTGTGAGCCTGTACAACTTGCGGAGACCCTCCTTCCCCGGTGCTGCCTTGGCCAATGATTGGCGCAAGGACTTGACTGTGGGAGGTGTGTGTGTGTGTGTGTGTGTGTTTAACTCTGATCAGCGATGTCAAACATCTGGATAGTTTACTAGGTTATTGTATGTCTACTTATGGCTCCCCGAGATTAATTCTTTCAAAAAGAGACAGTTGCGTGGCATGTTTATCTGTGATGTGTCCTATTCCCCCAGTGCCTGTATTAGTTGTTTGTGGTTTTTGTTCTCGAGTAGATTGAAGCTGAGTCTTTTAATGAATTGCTCGATGGAGTGCATTTTTAGCTCCTCGTGGAGTTGTGATGCCGGTGCGAGTGGTGGTAGCCTGGTGATAATACAAAGTATTCTATTTTGCATTGTTTGCAATCTCTTAATGTGCGTTTTGGCTGCATGTCCCCATGCGGGGCAGCGTATGTTAGGTTGGGCCTAATAAGCTTTTTATATAGTGTTCCCCATCTCTAGTTTTAGTGAGTTGTTTGTATTAATTGGGTACAGTTTATTTAATTGGTTATTTGCTTTGGCTCGTACTGTGTTGTTTCCACATAAGGCTCTGATTCATTGTTACACCTAAGTAGGTAATTGTGTCCTTCAATTCGATTTCGTCATTCCCGAATGTTAGTGGCATTAACCCATGTTTGTTGTGGCGGTGCTTGGTTCGTTTAGTAAATATTATTGCTTGGCTTTTTTGCACCTTTACTTTTATGTGCCATTTTGTGAGCCATGGCTCTAGGTTAGTCAGTGCATTAGTGAGCCTTTTGGCTAATATTCTAGGTGGTAGACTGAGAGGTATACTTCTCCCAACATCTATTAGGTCCATATACCATTCACTGATTCACTGTTATTTAAATTACATGAGTCCTATTTGGAGGTACTTAGTTCACTACAAGTAATTCAGTATCGTGCAGTGATCCACTCACGTTACCAAGCTTACAGAGATACATCCTCTTACCGTATTGATCTAAATACAAAGTTCAGTATATATATTTAAGGTAATACATAATGTGTCACATAACAAAATCTTGGTATAGTATTTAATAAAGATATACATGACTTTGATATGAAGCAAAAATCATCTATTCATCTAATTTCTAGCTTAACATCTAAATATGGTATTGTTGGAGTCAAGCACATGATAACAAATCATAATGATGTACCCATAACAATTAGAAACCTAAATGTCCTTTGTCATTTTAAAAGAAATATTAAGTTGTATTCTCATGATAAATATTGTAGACTTGATTAAGCTGGCTGGCGTCATACCAGTGGTGTCGTGTGTCAACGTGCGATAGGCCAGCATGTACAGTGACACCTTCACGTCCCAGTCTCACTGATGGCTGGCCACAACCTTCCCCGGATGTCATTCCAGAGTTTTGATGTACCTCTCAACCATGCCGTCCAACTGGGGATGTAGAGCTGTTGTACGGTCTTGTTAATCCCAAGCCTTTCCAGTGCCTCCTTCATTATGTTAGACTCAAAATTGGTGCCCTGGACACTGTGGAGCTCTAACAGCACCCCAAAACGGCAGAACTCTTGCTCCACGAGGCAGTCTGTGATTGTGTTTGCCTCCTGGTTCGGGACAGCATACACCTCCGGCCACTTGGTGGAGTGGTCCACGACCACCATCAGGTACTTCTTGCCTCGGTCGGACACAGGGAATGGTCCAGCTGTCGACAGCGATCCGTTCGAATGGCGCTCCGACATTGTACTGCTGCATGCGAACCCAGCTTCTAGTCTGGGGGCCGCGACTCGCCGTGCACACGTGACATTGACGGCACCATCTCTCAGCATCTGTTTGTAGCCTCAGCCAATAGTAGTGCTGTCGGAGTTAGTCGATCGTCCGGTTTGCTTCCAGGTGTCCTCCTGAAGCACCGGCATGCACTTCCTCTGAGACCTCCAGGACCTTACTCTGGGGAAGGATCAACTGCTCCTTCTGCATCTTTCCATCGGCTGATTCCGATACCCGGAACAGCACACCCTTTCTGATCTTCATTGAGTCCCATTGAACCCAGTACGACTTGTATGTGGCGCTCCTTGGTGCTCCTTCCTGCTCCCTCCTCAGGCCTGTGCTATCAAATCCATCCGCAAGCACTGCCGTAACCACTCTGACAAGATGCGGCACGCACCTTCTCTTCCACTCTTGTGCATTGGCTCCACTCTTCGGGCAGGGTCTTCGGGACATGGCGTCTACGTTGCCGTGGCTCTTCACTCTACGATGTTCAGAGGTGAAGTCTTACCCCTGCAGCTTCTGTACCCCATGGGCTGTCTGGCTTTCCAGGTTCCGAAAGCTGAGCTATCAGGTTAAGCCGGAATGGTCAGTCCTCAGGTGGAACGGCTGACCATACAGGTACTTGTGGAAGTACTACAAGGTCTTTACCACTGCCAATAACTCTCGCCGCGTGACGCATTAGTTCTCTGTCTTGGATAGCATCTTGCTGTAGTACGCTATCACTCGCTCATGGCCATCCTGGATTTGGAATAGGACGCCTCCAATACAATGGTCGCTGGTGTCAGTATCCACAATGAAGGCATCACCTGGTTGTGGAAATCCCAAAATAGGAGCACTGCACAGTGTCTTCTTCAGCCACTGGAAAACGTCTTCAGCGTCCTCCGTCCACACATAAGTTCAGTGTTCCTCTGTCAGGCGGGGTGAGATGCTTGGCCATGTTGGAGGAGCCCTTAATGAAACGGCGGTAAAAACTGCACAGCCACAGGAAACTGCGCAATTCTCTCTTATCCTTTGGCCGAGGCCAATCTCTCACGGCCTGTGTCTTCTCCGGGTTTGTGGCCACTCCGGTTGGTGAGACTATGTGGCCTAAGTAGTTGACTTCCTTGCGGAAGAGCTGGCACTTCTTTGCGTTTAGCTTCAGGTTAAGTCACCTGCAGTCTCTGTAACACCTTGCTCAGGTTGTTGAGATGGTCCTCGAAAGTCTTGCCAACAATGATATCATCAAGGTATAGCAGGCAGACGTCATAAGTCAACCGTCTCATCACTGACTCCAGTAGGCGATGGAAGGTAGCTGGTGCGTTGCAGACACCAAAGGGCGCAACTGAACTGCCAAAGCCTCGGTCTCCTCCTTGTCTCTTGGATCTAGAGTCAACTGCCAGGTCCAGGGTCGAGAACCACTGCGCACCAGCAAGCGTGTCCAGAGAGACTCAATCCGGGGTAACGTGAAGCAATCTTTCCTGGTGACAGCGTAGTTCATGCAGGAGCGTAGCTCACCGTTCTTCGCCACCAGAACTGCACTGGATCACCAAGGGTATCAGTCTCTTCAATCAGTTCCCTGGATTTCATGTCCTCTAGCATAACCCGTACCATCATTTGTTACGCCAGCGGAACGGTCTAGGTGGTTGCCGAATAGGCCGGGCGTCTCCGGTGTCGATATGGTGGAGCACTCGGTCCGTGCGGCCGTAGTCACTGCTACCTTGGCTGAAGAAAATGACTCAAACAACTACTTTAAGTCTAATAGCACAAGAAAAAGAAATCAATTTACATATATATAGAAGCCCTTAAAGCGGAATGCAAAGATATTTTTCAACAAATGAGAAAAAAGAATGGCAAAAGTTTATGGAAGATAACTTAAAAGTAGACACTTGTGGTACTCCATACAAGATAGTTATGGAAAGGACAGCAGCTCCTGAAATTATTTCTTCTATAAAAAGCAGATTGAACCTATACTACTTCGTATATTTAATCTATTAATCAGTTATTGTTAATAATGTTACCTGCAGATAACATACAGGATGTTGTACAAGATCATCAAATAAAACAACAAAAATATCAGGAGGAATATATAAATGATAACGTAATATATCCCTTTGATTTAACAAAAGTCCAGCTGGTCATAAGGGATCTAAAAGCCGGGAGAGCAACAGGACCCGACAATATATGCAACGAAGTTATACAACAATTAGAAACCATAATTGCTCCCTATCTATGTGATCTATTACATGAATATCTTGTCCAAGGAAGAACACCGTATTGTTGGAAGGAAGCTGATGTAGTCATCGTAAAGAAATCAAAGGATCGTGACCCAGTATATCCAAAATCATACAGACCAATTTGTCTGCTGAACTCCCTAGGAAAGAATCAAGAAAAACTTTTGTATAAAAGAATTCTGGAGTATAGGATGATGCTGGGCATGACAAAAATTCAGTTTGGTTTTAGGAAGGGTAGCTCCACTGAAGATGCTCTAAATTTTACAATGAAGATAATAAATAAGTGCAATAAAAATACATAGTGGGAATATTTGTGGATATAGCTGGAGATTTTGACAACCTGTGGTGGCCACAGTTATTTGAAATTATGAGAGATCAAAAATACCCGAGATGTCTATATAACTCTTTAAAAGATTACTGTAACAGCAGAAGTGTAAATGTAAAGGCTGACAATCACATCACAGATAGAGAAATTACAAAAGGTTGTCCCCAGGGATCAGTCCTTGCACCGATGTTCTGGGACATACACAACCGATTATACAACAGCTGAAAGCTTCTTGTAATATTGTAGCCTATGCAGACGATCTCTTGTTATTAGTAGAAGGTGATAGTCGCTTGGAGTTAGAAAGAAAAGCCAATTTAACTATGAAACAACTGTCTTCTTTGCACCACAAAAAATCAGCATATATTCTATTTAAAGGAGCCTTAAAAATAAACTCTATTTTTAAAATAAATAATGCAAATATTAAAAGGAGCAAAGTTGTTAAATATCTAGGAGTATTTTTAGATGAAAAAGATATTATGATACACATCTAAAAGAAGTAACAAATTAGGCTAGGAAAATAATGATGAAATTAACAACAAGGACATTTAAACTACCTACGGATACAGTAAAAATATATCACATGAGCTTCATGATAGGGATAATTGGCTATGGAGCTGTAATATGGGAAAATAGATTAAAATATCATAAATATATTAAAATAATTATAAGTGTTCAAAGACAAGCTTTAATAAGATGCTTAGGAGTCGTGACAACAGCTGTTTTAGTATGTTTGGCAATTTGGCTTATACACTTAGTAATAAAACAAATAACAGCAAATTATTGGCTCAAAAGAAAATATTTCTTAAAAAATTGAACAAGTTATAGGTAAATATTGTAGGAATAAAGCAGAAATCAATAGGAAGCTTTTAAGAGATTGGCAACATGAATGGGATACATCACTTAAAGGAAGAACTTATAGTTTATATCCCAATATAGATGAAGGATTAAAATAAAAAGATATAGCACCAACAAGACTAGGTATCCAATACTTAACGGGACATGGACCATATAATGTGTACTTTAAGAAAATAGGAAGGTCTGACACCAGTAATTGTGAACGATGTAATTTAGAAGACATTCCAGAACACGCCCTATTTGAATGTCATAAATATGATGAAATTTTACGTGAGGAAAGGAAACAGCTAGAAAGTAAATATGTTTGGGACATAGCTAGAAACACAAATGACTTCAAAATACTTGAAACGGCAGCAGGAAAGGTTTCCACTATAATTATGGAGCAATATAAACAACAAGGTATAAGGGAACAGAATAACCACAGGCCGGCATTCGAAATCAGTCACCACAAATTAGAACTTCTGAGAGACCTAGACAATGCAATAGAATAGTAACGTGAGATTTAATAAATAAAAGTTTATAAAAATTCTTTCTACATACCTTTTCCGTTTGGTTTACCTTGCAAATGTAAAGCTACTGATAGTAGCCAGTTAGGTAAGTTTTTGTAATGTAATTATAACATGTATCTGCAAAAACCATTTAATGTCTTAATGTAAAATTGTATTGTAAATAGGAAAATAATTAATATTGTAAAATAGGTCTCGCTGTAGCTTAGAGATGTCGAGACAAAAATAAAAAGGATTTATTTATTTTCATTTGTCGCCTTGGCTGAAGACGTGCTCCTATCGTCTCAGCAGTGGTCGAACCTTCTCGAGCTGTTCTTTGGTCAGGTGTTCGGCCCCCCTCTCCAATAAGCCTTCCAGCTGAAACCCCAGGTTTTGCATCGGCACCGGCTCCTGTGTCTCGTCCATTGGTATTGCACTGACCACGGGGCTCACAAGTTCCCAACTCCGTCCTGGCCTGGACGTCGTTATTGATATCTGTTATGTTGAGCAGCCTCACTGGTACCTCCTCTCGGCACGGCAACAATGTCCTAGCTACACATAGCCCGTGCAGAGGCGCCTTCTGGTCCAGCATCCTGTTCTTCGTCCGCTGGCATTCCAGTCGCGCCGTCACCACCACATCGCTTCTCGCGGGGACAACCACGTCTTCTCTCAGGATTACCTTGCAGATTCCCAGGCGTTCTTCCAGGTTGCTGGAGTATCACCTCTTCTCCATTGAGCCGCAGGACCTTCCTGCCGACGTCGACCGTCGCCTTGCGGCTTCTGAAAGCATCCAATCCCAGTATCACCTGAGCCACCTTTGCGACGAACACCTACTGACGCACGGCACTCCGTCCCAAGGTCAACTTCAGTAGGGCCTCCTTCTCCACAGACAAGGTGTCAGCCGATGCCATCACAAGCTGATACGGTCAGCTTGGTTTCCTGGACGGCAAACCCCTGGCTACGTCAAGTAATCTGACGGTCACGGCTGCGTCGGTGACTACGAGCACGCGGCATGGTCTCCCCTTCAGCCAACCGTCCGCGAAGAGGCTGTCAATCATACGCCGGCTGACGGCGCGCAGTGTCACTCGAGGGGATGGTGGTGATGGCGCCGACGTGCCCCTCTCCACGACGGCCCTTACTCTTTTTCCACCTGCTCTTCCTGCTTTTGGCAGTCTCTCTCCAGGTGTCCCGGCTGGCCGCACCACCAACACACGTCACTTGGTCTTCACCGGCGTCCCTCGACTGGTCTTCGGTCTCCATTATAACGGAGACTCCTTGTTCTGGAAGTCGGGGTAGCCGTCACCTTGGCCACCTCCATCCTTAATGCTGCTGTTAGCCCCTCGTGGATGGTTTTGTAGTCGCCGAACATTAGGTGCTCACGTTTCTGGGTGTCTCGTACCCCGTCAACGAATGTGTAGGCAGCCTCTCGGTATAGGAACTCGGGTGGGAGGTCAAATAAGGCTGCTCGCCAGCTGCTCAATTGCCAGGGTGAACTCCTGCAGCGTCTCCCCTGGCTGCTGCGATCTTGATTTCAGCTGGCTGCGGTAGGCTGCAGCTAGGCGGTCGTTTCCGAAGCGGTTTTCCAGGGCTTCCCAGATGTCCTTGGGCACCACCGCTATCTGGACCGCGTTCAGGACTACTGCTGCCCATCCCTAGAGGCTGGCTATTAGCTGTGCGGCCTCTTCCTCTGATGACCACTTCTGCTTGGCCACTGTGCCGAACTGGCGGCGGAAAACTTCGAACGTGGACGTGTCCTCGTACTTCGGCGGTTTGACGCGCACAGATGTGTCGCGTCCTGGCACGTCGGCCTTTAAATCTTCCATCCTTCTGCCGACGATGTCCTCCACCATGGCGTTCAGGGACTTTGTGTTGCTGTCGGCCTTTCCCTCCAGGTCGTTAACGCGGTTTGCCAGGTCTTCGACGCGCTCGTCCGCTTCACCCGTCCGCTTGCCCAGCTCCGTGACGTCCTCCTCCACGCCGGCCAACGGTTCCTGCAATTTGGCGGTGAGGGCCTCGTTCGCAGCCTTCATTTCTGTGGCCATGCTCTCGTTCACCGCTTTGACTTCTGTGGTTAATTTGGCCTTCATGGCAGTCATCGTCGCGGCCAGGTTGTTTGCAGCTTTTGTCTTCGTTGTTAATTCGGCCTTCATTTCTTTCAGCTCTGCGGCCAGGCTGTTATTTGCCGCTTCGGTTTTCGCTGCGAGGTTGTCATTCACCGTCTTTATTTCCTTCAGCTCGACGGTGAGGTTGTCGTTTTCCATTTTCTGTAAAATCTTTTCCAATGCAGCGTCCATTGTCATATTTTCCACTTCCTGACAGCAGTTGTGACTTTGTGGGCTCGTAGAATTAAAAGCCAAAATTGCAGAAATTCCAAACCTTATTTATTTCTGTAGAAATACACTTTTGGCAACCCTTACAGTAGCAGAATTACGTCACATACACAATTACAATCTTCCAGTTCGTCTGCCACACCCACAAAGAGTTCACATTCAAAACAGCTGCATGCCGACGATACTCAGTTCCGATTACGTCGACTCTCTCATTACGACTCCGGCTGCTTCTATATACCACTACTCATATTTCTAGACGTTTCTGGAATACTCTGTAACAAACAAGAAATCGAATTATCCAGTCAGCTATGTTTCTTTATCTGTTTCGGCAAGCTTTTAGTTCCACACTGCGTTATCTGCCTGTTATGCTTCCGCGCCGAACCCTTTGTGCGCGTACGCCGCCAGTTGTAATGGATTCCCGACAATATGTTTACCTTCTTTATTAAATTCCTCTTTATTCAGAGGTATATTTATTAATCTATAAATCAAACTTTTAAAAACAGCACATTTACGTGAAAAATGGTCAAAACTATTATTTTTAGGTAATTATCGATATGAGTAGACTTACTTTAAATACCAAAATCTAATTTCTTATTATCTTAAAATCTAGAAAAGGAAGAAATCCATTAATTGCAGTTTCTAATGTGAATTATTAGACATCGGCCGTGGCAGATAAATTTTGGTTATTTAGCCATGAAATAAATCCTGAAGTTAAATTATTAAAACAATTAAATTGCCCGATAGATTTAATGGTTTGGAAAAATATATTTATTGTAAAAAATAAACATCGTGTAATGAATTTTCAAATACCAGCAGTTGATCCTGTTTTTAGGTTTGTTTCATTTTCAGATATTGGTAATACTGAAAAACATAATAACCTGGTAACCGGTATTGTTGACGATGAAGTGTTTTGGACTGATGATACAAGCGATTTGTTTGTGAAATCGATCTCCATTAATAAAAAAAATTTGATGTCATTTTTCTTAAGATAAGTGAAGTTTTTGTTACAAATAGTTATATATGTGTAATATTAATTGCTTCACTGTAGCTAGCTTCATTTTCTACATGATTATTAGTCTTTAAACTACCTGTTCTCTATTCTGCCAACATCAGCTAATTTTTGGAATAAAATATGACGTTCTGCTAAATCAAATGCTTTGGTAAGTCTACAAATATACCAATAATTGATAGATAGATTCAACATGAAAAATTCAATGCCATGGCTGGGATTTGAACCATGGCTCTCCTGGTTTCCATCCAGTCACTCTAACCCATTGAGCTACCATGGCCAGCGTGCCGTCCTGATATTAAATTCTCCAATTGACTCGTCTATATCCGTGGTAGACCACTAGGGGCTCTCGCATTCGAAATACACAGTAAAGAAATGATGAATTTAATTAATGGGCTAGTGTAAAGAAATGATTAATTTCCATCAATTAACTAAAATAATAAAGAGTTAAATGATAAAGCCTGGGACTCAAATACTTACGATAGTAAGTCACCACAAACTGTGTATCTCAGATGTGGGAACCCCTAGTGGTCTACCGGGGAAATATATGACTCAAATGGAGAATTTAATGCCAAGAGGGCACGTTGGCCGTGGTAGCTCAATGGGTGAGAGCGACTGGACGGAAACCAGATCCGTGGTTCAAATCCCGGCCAAGCCATTGAATTTTTCATGTTGACTCTATCAAAACTCTTAGCCTATATATGGCTGGTGTGAAGAAATTATTAATTTCCATCAATTAACTATAATACCAATAATTTCCTCCTTTTTATCTATTGATACGAATACACCTACAACAAAATCTGCTATTGCTGTGTTAATGGACTTTTTGTTGCTGTTTGTTCGTCAGTATATTTTACCTAATAAGGTATGTCGTCTTACTTTACTTTCTTATTTTTTTAAAACAACTGACAGTAGTGATACCGGGTTATAGTTCCCTACTTCAGATTCTGCTCCCTTGTTATATAGAGGTTTAACCTGTGCCACTTTCAGTTTTCCTGGTAGTCCACTTGTTGAAAATCAAAGATTTATTAACATGACATAGGGCTTTTACTAAATAGTGATAGCTCTTCTTTATAAGATTCAGGAATTTCATCATTACCAACGGATGATATATATTTCAAATGACTAATTTAGGATTCAAAGTTATAGTCAACGATATAGTAAGGTGTAGAAAAATGGAGATTGTCAAAAGGAAGTAATAAAATAGACCAGTTGTAAAACGTTTTTGAAAGATATGCTGGGATTGCCTAGATCAGCTCCAGGAGAAGTAGCCTTAGTAGAATAAGAAAAACCAAAAGAAAATAATTATGATTGAAAGTATCTTGAAATTTTTACATAAATACTTGATAAAAATTATCATGAAATCCTAAAATTATGTATGAATCATCACAAGAAAAAGGAAAAGAGAGTGTTGGTGGTCAGAGACAGAGAACTGTGGAACAAATATAAATGGGAGACTAGAAAATAGGAATGTATTAGGTCTTTGGAAAATAATCAGAAACAGCAAGGAGTATGTAAAGACAAGAAATAGGGGGCGGGTTAGAAAATAGAAAACATTTAGTTTTTACAGGATAGTAAAGAGAGAATGGGAAGAGAAAGATATGTAGACCAATGTAACAGTCAGGAGTGGGAAGGAATGAGTTGGATTAGAATAATATCAATGTTCTTAAGGGGAATAAGAGATAACAGGGTAGAAATATATGAATTAT
Source organism: Mantis religiosa (assembly GCA_030765055.1). Classification (NCBI taxonomy): domain Eukaryota; kingdom Metazoa; phylum Arthropoda; class Insecta; order Mantodea; family Mantidae; genus Mantis; species Mantis religiosa. The sequence goes on along the minus strand of CM060958.1, from coordinate 153,038,530 downwards.
GTGGAGAAACAGAAAGTAGAGTTTATATTATGACAGTGCTGCTATAGTAATGCTTAAAGGAGAAGTGAAAGTAGAAATAGGAATATGGGGAACCTGCTTTGGAAAGCCAAAGAAAACAATCTGGGACAAGAGGACCCAGAGTACATGATAGAATGGTGACTATGCCACTCAGCAATGCTAGAAGACCTGTATGCCAAGTAGGCTGGGCTAACGAATGTAAAAGATGGCACCAAGCAATTTATACAACTAGGTTAACAAAATATGTATACAAAATAGTGTAAATAGCAAGTCGTACAGATAAATTCTATTCTACTGTAATTGCTATTATTTCCTACTCCCAAAATGTCTAAATTCTGCCAGAATACTAAAAATATGTCAAGTGTTGCACAGCTAGATCTGCAAGTACTAAATATGATTTATTATATCACACATTGATTATAGTAAACCTTGACATCTCATCATCAGCAGCCTCTTTGTACAATATGCCCGTTTTAGCATGTCTTCACATTTGAATAAAAGAAAGTGTTTCCCAACTGGGTGAACCCCACATAGAGAAAATGGCAACGCTAGGTTTAGTAGGACAGCCCACACCTAAGGAGCACTAGTATACTGGTAATGTAAAAGACAATTGACTGATATAGGTTTGAAAATTATAGCTCATTTAAGTTCTCTGAATTTTGGTAAAAACATTTTTCATTTGAGGGTTTTTCACCAGCAACAGATCACACAGGTGAATATAGATTGTTGTTTCTTCTTGGATATATTTGTGTATAATATTGGCATTTACTATTCATTAACTTTAAAGAGAGTCGATTAAAGACACTAGACAACACTTACTTTTAAATTTTTCTGGAACATGTTTCTGAGGCTTTGCCTCTATCATCGGCCGGCTCTCGACTGGTTCTCGTTGGTGTAGCTGACGATATTTTGTCACAGGTCTCCTCTGGTGGCGGTTCAAGGAACTTGCTGAACAAATCTTTCTGGGGGATGTCGAAATTGAATACTTTGTTCCTATTTTTTGAAATGAAGATTTGTTCCCATGTGGATAGTTCTTGTTTTCCTGATGTATGTTTTTGTAGTTTTGGTTCTGGATTTATGTTGTGGTTTTTTCCCCAAAAATGTGTGGCAACTGCTGATTTTTCTAATTGTTTATATTTTATGTTTCTAAAGTGTTCCTTTGCTCTTGTTTCTAAATTTCTTTTTGTTTTTCCAATATAAATTTGACTACAGTCATTGCATTCAATTTGATATATACCAGATTTTTTGTTAGATGAAATGGCATCTTTGATGTTTGAGCAAATTAGGTTTTTTAAGGAGAAATGGTTGACTGGTGCTAGTTGAATATTTTGTTTTTTTGAACACTTCCAAGAAAGGAATTTACTATTCATTTGGGCTATATCGTAATAATGACGTAAATGTTAGGTAAGTTCAACAAGTTGTTGTTAGTCTTAACATTTTGTACTATGGTGATTAATGATAATTGTATTAACTTCCCTACATAAATTGCAGAATTCAGTAACAAAGTTTACTACTTCAATAGACACTAGCACACTGCAGAATACATTGATTTTTTAGTCAAAAAGGGCAGTAAAATTATGTCAAATTCATTTGAGCCACTAAGTTATCACTATCAAAAGAATAATTATAACAAAAGGCTTAAAGAAGATAATAAATCACAAACAAAAGGAAAAGTGGGGTAACATTTATGTAACTGAATGACTAGAACAATACACTACGAAGAAAATACTCCGTAGCAACTTTTAGTCTTCTAAGAGACATTGACTGTCTCAGGATTGGTACAGTAAGATGTCTGTACACTTAAAGAAGATATGGACGGAAAGGACCTACTCCATTGCCCAAGCTTTGCTCAACATACCAATGTACTAGAGTGCCAGAAAGCAAATGGCATATTGCCAATTACTTAACATTAGATATCAAACAACTTCCAGCTATCCATGAGAAGTGGCATACACCTACAACTGATATCCCTTGCAAATTTATTGTTCTTTATTCCTGAATAGAAACTCCAAATCTGAACGCATATTATTACTCACTAATAATCTGATTAATATTATTCACATTTATTTAATTTAAATTATTCAATGTTTCAATGCATTCTAACTTCTTAGATCGACATATATCATGAAAAGTGTGAAGTAGATGGGAAAAATTAGGTAATGAATTTGTAGAATACTTATTCTATAGGGACAATACCTAATGAAAATTTTAACTTTATTGATCCATGTAAAAGTTGCAATGAATTTTTAATAGCAGTTATTCACAAGATTCTTGCTTTATTATTTTGTGCATCTACTTCCATTATTTTCTCCCAGTTTGTTATGCATATCAGTGCCGCTAGCTTGGATTCGCCATATTTTCAGCGCATTCCTGCTTTCATGTTTAACAATGCCAGCCCCTCTATTCTCCTGGCAGATAATGGTCGTCTTAATAGAAGAAAACCAAATATTTTTGTGATAAATATAATCTTTCTCCATACTCTTTAGTTCTGTTAACAATAAACATTTCACTGAAATTAAACTACATTAATAGGCAAACGTGACACTATCACATCTATATTAGAAACTGACTACACATTATGTAGAAAATTAAGCTAACTACAGTGAAGCAATAAATATTACATAAATATAAATATTTGTTACAAAGGCTTCACTTACCTTTACAAATTGGTGTTAATAATTCTTTCTAATGGAAAGAAGTATTAATACGAATTTCTTAAGTGAAACCTTTGTAACAAATATTTATATTTGTGTAATGACTACACATTACTTGTGATAGTGAAAGTATGCTCATCATAACCCATTTCTTCCAGCAAATACATAATTGTAATATCCAACGTGGTTGTTAGAGAAGTCATCATATCCTTCATGAGTAGGGTGTTTGTATTTTTAGAACCAGAGCAAAAGTTACATAAAAACATAAACACATACAGGAGAAAAAAATGTGCTGTTGTAATGCATATTGCAATGTTTTAAAAACAGATTGGTACTCTTCACTAATATCAAAGTCATAGGTACTAATTCCTAACAGTTAAACATTTAACGGTCCATATTAACAAAATAAATGTACTGTAGGTATTATTATTTATTATTACTAATATCATCACATCAGTTTATAATTTATTTCATACTACCATCTTACATTAACTGGTCCATGAAGCAAACATGAGAGAACGTAAGCTTTTACGGCCGGAGTCCATAATACAATTGGTTGTTTCCGGGCTGTTTTGCCGTGGTCTGCTGGAGTAAGAACCAAACGTTTCGTCCACAACTACGCACGGTCGAAGCTTTCTTGCAGAGAGTTTGGCTGCGTCAGACGTCAGACGCAGCCAAACTCTCTGCAAGAAAGCTTCGACCATGCCACTGATGATGTCTGCATAGTAGTTGTGGACGAAACGTTTGGTTCTTACTCCAGCAGACCACGGCAAAACAGACCGGAAACAACCAATTGTATCATGAAGCAAACAGTCAAAATATTGGTTATAACATACCCTAAAGGTATTCCTGAAATAATGTAAAGCGTCTCACTGAAGGATAATGTGTTCAGGCATAGGTAAGAAAGGTAAAAATTGAATTTGATGGTGAGGATTTGAATCATTTCATATTATTGCAGTAACAAATTGAGGTGCATAGCAACATGATACAATAAAAATTTTCAGTTTATTAATGTTTTCTCAATACACCAAATCTCAAATTAATCTAGAGATATTGTATCTCTGTGGCCCTCATGGTTAACATTTAGTTCAATAACTTTGAATTAACTGTCCAACATATATGCCATGTCTAGGCTAAAGCTCACACCACAGTGACACAAGCCATATATTGTATTGTATTTATTTATTTCATCCTTTGGAATATAATGTGTATGTTATAGGACACGTCAGTTCAAGACACAAAGATAAATATAAAAAGTTACATAAGACTAAAAACTGTAACAGATATAGGATCCAACAAAAGTCTAAAGTAGAAAAAGCAAATAAATATAAACTATATAAAGACCATAGAGAAATGCTATATAAAAGTAATGGTTCACAAATGTGGAGTTTACTCTACTTCATGATTTAATTCCATTCAATTTCTTTGGCCCTTTCGATTGATATCAGACACGTCAGTATAAAAATTACATTAATGGCTATTGTCATTATTTACAATCAATTAAAATTAATTAACATGTAAAAACGCATTTACAGAATAATCATAAACCTGCTTCTTTTGGAAGAAAATGTACTGCTGGCTAAATTATCATATTTACTATTACTGACGTTGCTTATTTTTAGTTGCCTAATAGATAAAAACATTGCATTGAAATACTTTGATATCTTGCATTGAAACACTCTCACTGCATAGAAGCATAACTTTGCCAAAAAAAAGTCGCATAACTAGACTGAAAGTAAAACTACTTCCCTAAAACTACTCTACCAATTTAACACACTATCCTCATCACTACTGCTTATACTCATGACAAACTATTTCTTTCCAATGCCAAAAATGATTAAAGCTTTTATAACAAGTTTTGGACTCGTAGGCCTTCTTATCCTCTTCAATGAAAATGTTTTCAAGTTTGACTACCGATTAAAACTCTGGTTTTACAATTTTTCACTATCACGATTCAACTAATGTTCTTCCAGAGATGATAACGGAGTACAACTTTTATGACAAGTTTAACATTGCTGCAGCTTCTTACCTTCATGGGTCAAATAATGTCTTTTTAAATGTGACAAACGGATAAAGCTCTTATTACAAGTTTTACATTGGTGTTCCTTCTTACCTTCATGAATCAAATTATGTCTTTTCAACTTTGATAATACTGTAAAGCTCTTATTACAAGTTTTACATGGGTATGGCCTCTTACCTTCATGAATCAAGTAATGTGTTTTCAAATATGACAACAGGATAAAGCTCTTATTACAAGTTTCACATTGGTATAGTTTGTTGCCCTCATGAATCAAGTTATGTCTCTTCAACGATGAGAACAACGTAAAGCTTTTATTACAAGTTTTACATTGGTGTACCTTCTTACCTTCATGACTCACATAATGCGTTTTCAAATTTGACAACTGCCTAAAGCTCTTATTACAAGCTTTACATTGATATGGCTTCTTACCTTCATGGATCAAATTATGTTTCTTCAAAGATGACAACTCAGTAAAGCTCTTATTACAGGCTTTACATTGGTGCATTTTCTTACCTTCATGAATCAAATAATGTGTTTTTAAATGTGACAACTGGGTAAAGCTCTTATTACAAGCTTTACATTGGTGTTCTTTCTTGCCTTCATGAATCAAATTATGTCTTTTCCAATCTGAGAGAAACTTAAAGTTCTTTCCACAGAAGTTACACTCATGCAAACGTTTGCTCTCATGATGCAAACTTATTTGTTTTAAGCATAACGGCTGTAAGTACATTTCTCTCTCATCTCTAAATTTACCAGTCTGTTCTGAGTAAACATATTCCTTTACAGCTTGCAAGTCTGTGGCATTGTTCTTACATTCAAGTTCAAGGTCATCTATTCCATTACAGAAAGTTGCATCTCTTTCCGAGACTGCAGCAGAAGTCGATAATGTTTTGCCACTTGGAGTACCAACAACTGAATCTGAAAGTAGTCTGAAAGGTTGAAGAATATGTTAATACATACAATAATAACATAACTCTAAAAACCGGACCTCTCTTAGTTAACAACCAATACATGAAGGTTGTAAGGCTTTCATGGCCAATGTCAATACTAGATAAAGTATAATCCGGGCTTGTGGGCCATGGTCTAGTGTGGTCATTCTTGCTAGACATTTCGTCTGCGACTACAGTAAACATTTTCAGTAGCAGTACCAAGGTCAAAGTACTCTGGTGGAGCTTTCAATGACTAGACTGCCACTGGCACTGCCACTACAGGGGTGTGCCACAGTTGCAGACAAAATGTCTGGGAAGGAGCCCAGTAGAGCGTGGCTTACAAACCCATACTATACTGTATAAGAATTGATACATACTCAGAAATAACTTATAGCTCTAGTTACAAACCTATGTAGAAAACTGATTTAGTATTGTAGTACCCATTGTTTCAATAGCTTAAAAAAAGAAAGATAAATATTAAATGTAGTCCAATGTGTAAGGACTATGATACAGTGAAGCACAAAATTAATATAATTTTGAGTCGAACTAATAGTCGAAACTACTAGCAATAAATGCAGCACTGAGTATTTGTTTGACTCAAAATTATATTAATTAAATGTGGTGTTAATATTATTTTCTTTAGCTTCCATTGTTTACTTTCACCTCTCTTCTAGTGTCAATGAGTAAAATGCTTTTCCTCCTAAAAGTAACTTTAATCCAAAGAGCAGTTTCAGAAGGGAAGATGAATTTGATAGCTCATTACATAGCCGCATGAGGTATAACTTTGCCACCAAGCTCAGTACTTTTTGGGCATTTAAAGTTTCTGGTATACTTGCTCTCCCTTTGCTTTTACATGTAATTCCCTTATAAAAATGCTTAATTTGCATTCCTGGAACTTCAAAAGATAATACCACTCAAACTTTCATATAAAGATTTGGCGGCATAGAATACACATTAATATTATTATTATTACATCAAGTAAACACACAGTTTATATTTGAATTGGTTAATGGAGAAAGGAACTAAGTCAATTTCTTTTACTTTTTTATCATGCATTCACTATATTATTAATGAAATACATCATCCATTGTTGAAAGGAAGTATGTCCAACGACTGCTTAGCAGAGAAAAATGAGTATCTATGCATTCATCAGGAGGAGAAAGTAACTATATCAGTGACTTCATTTGTTTCTCATTTTCGTTGATGTGAATCGCAAGCGAAGCACTCCTGTTACATTAAGAATATGTATTGACAATGGGTGGCATATTACATCTAAGTAATCATTCTCGTTTCTCTGCATTTATTCAGACTGTACTATTTAGTTAGAAGATTGTTTTGAACCAATCGTGTCATCAAAAAGAAAGGGAAATGAGGAGCAGTACAAGAGGAAAACAAATAAATCAGGCAAGAGTTCATGGACTATCCCACGTGAACTATCAGGGCAATCCTGTAATTGGCAAAAGAGTTGGAGTAGATTGCAAGTAAAAAAATAAGACTGTCAAGTATTAGAGCATGAAATATGCAATGCATTACTTTTATATTTTACAGATAACTTTATTATTGATGTTAATGTAATTCAATACTCTTGACATTTTCCTCCAGCCAGATGAATGCTTTTGCAGGAATTTAAATTTAAATTGACAGAGCCTGAGCTTGAATGCAAAAGCGGCCTATTAACATAGAAATGACCATATAAAAACTTATTTGGATCTAGTTAGAAAAGCAGGATTATATTTGTAAATTAAAAATTACAATTTCTATGTATATTTAGGAACATGTTTTAGTACTTATCATGTTTCTCATTTGTGATATTAATTTGTGGCCTTCTTTTACCACCACAAAACTCTCTTGTTTTGCAGAAAGAATACACGCAAATATTTTCACAACTTACACTTAATAATTTGTTATTATTATCTGTTTGCATGTTTAACAATATCCTTCCTTCATAGTGATAGTGGAGAAAGCACCCTGTTCTGCATAACGGAAGGTAACATGGCTGGCATTTGTATTGTGTTTAATGCCGCGCCAAAGACTGAGTTCCATGCTTTTTTTCTGAGCATACTATGCATGTTTTTAATTGACCCTGAATCTTTATAAATTTATGAAGCAATGAAGTGGATGTTACAGCATTAGATATGCTCCTCTTCCACCATGTGGGTTTGTGTGATGTCAAATAAATAATTTACACAATTTTTCTTATGTTGCTGCGGTCGGTTTCTTCAAATAGGTCCGTTTTTTTTTGTTTTTTTTTTAATTTACGTCCTCCAACATTAAGTCATATCGGACGATGAATGGAATTGGTGAAATAATGCTCAAATGAGCCTGGGGTCCATAGAGCTTAGAGTTACCTGACATTCATCTTTTAGGATAAGGGAAAACTGCGGAAAAGACCTTATCCAGGTAACTCACCCTGACCGACATTCGAACTCAGGACCTCTTGAATGTGACGCAGACATGCTACCACCGCGCTACCAAGATGGGCAATAGGTCTGTTGCTCTAGTTGAATGTGATAATACTATTTACAATAGATACATTTACTACAAAGGGTAACTGATATTTTCACCATTGTTTGCTTATCTTTCCACTCCATAGCACTGCCTTCATTGATCCACCAGGTCAACAACCCCTATACCATGAAGCTAATTTGTGAGAGCGTTATGTTATGGAATGTTTACTATCTCTTTTTCTTTACCACTTTTTCTTACCACCTCACCGTCTGTCTTTGGATATGAATTTATGGAGAGTAGCAAAAGCCTCGAATTTTCTGCAAACAATTGCACTCACTTACATACAAATATAGCAATTTGTAACTTAAAACTTCACTTACCTTATAAGAAATGATGACACTTCTAAATTCTCCGGGATCACGATTTCATGTAAACCTTCTTCACATAAATTTGTTGTTTTTAATAGTTTGATTTATAGCTTAATAAATATAACTCTGAATAAAGAGGAATTTAATAAAGAGCTTACACATATTAATACTGCTTTAATTAATGGTTTAAATGAAGACATAATAAATAAAAAATTTGAAAAATTCAAATATCAAAAAACTGTTAATGATATTTCTACCTTTAGAAAAATAAAAGACAATTATAATTTAAAACAATTTACTTACCATCCTTGGTAACATTTTCAATTTTTTTTTTTTTTTTTTTTTTTAAGAGTTTGGTATAACTTTAGTTCCTCCAAATAAATATAGTATTAAAAATGTATTGCATTTCTCTAAAAAAAAAGGATAAAATTCTTAATAATGAAAAATCTGGTATTTACCAGTTTAATTGTTTCAACTCTGATAAAGTTTATATTGGAAAGACAAAACGTAATTTAGAAACTAGAACTGGAAACTAGAACATTTTTGTACCATTAAGTATAAACAGGCTGATAAATCGGCCATAGAAGAACATTTTTGGTCATTTAACCATGAAATAAATCCAGAAGTTAAATTACACTGGGCAACAAAAAAATAATTTTGAATGTTTTGAGCACTTCATGAGGCAATAGTTACTAATTTTGGGTTTAGAAAAACAAATATGGCAATGAAAAATTTACATTAGCTCTAGTTTCTATGATATACGCTAGGTGGAAGTATTACATATTAACGGATTGCGAGAAAAGGATACATTTTAATTACATACATGCTAACAACAATGAAAGTGCATTTGAGTTTTTTAACTGTTAATTACATGCTAGGAGTTCTAAATTGCTGGAAAAATACTTTGCAGATAGTCGTGTCTAAAGAGAATCATGTGGTGGCCTACTGACTTCGTCGTCTTTTAGCTTGTCTCTTGTGATGGAGTTCCGCAGAATTCCTATATAAAGACCAACATTACTTCTTTCCAACGACCCTGATATCTTTGTTCCATAACAGAAATGTCCTGATGGAATCCTCCCCATGTTCATCACTAACAACTCCACAACTAGGAGGGAGAAAGTCTAGGTGACAGTGGTAAGGGACATATTGCATCCAAGGTTATGGTAAATTTGCAGGAGAACTGTCACCAAATGCTTGCAGTTGTCATCTCTTTTGTTGCCTAAAAATCCATGAACAACACCCTTGAGGGGTTCCCAAGCTTCCTTTTCTTTCCCCTCCAAAATTTGACCAAATGCAGGATCCTTTACAAGTTCTGTTATTTGTGGTTCGACAAAAATGCCTCCCTTAACTTTTGCATCACTTAATTTCCAAAATTTGTCTCTGATTGTATTTTGTTGTTTGACAGGTGTGTCAACTCCCCCAAAAAATTCCCCCAAATTTAAACTCTTCACTCTGAAAAATGAAATGTCACTTTATCTTCAAAACAAGAGCTAATCTGTTATTTTTATGGTAATTTTTTAATTCAGCAGATGGAAATACATGTAAATTCATTATTTTTAAGGCCGAAACATTGTCATTGTTGCCCAGTGCTATTAAAACAATTAAATGGTCCGACAGATTTAATGGTTTGGGAAAATATATTTATTATAAAAACAAACATCACGTACTGAATTTTGAAATACTGGCACTCGATTCTGTTTTTAAATTTGTTTTATTTTCAGATTTTGGTAGTACTAACAAGAACATATTAACATCTAGGATTTGTAACAATGGTAACAGCTTTGTTGTTTCCGGCTGAATATGTGTAAAAGTTTTACATGAAATCGCAATGCTGGACAATTTATAAGAAAAGTATTATCATTTCTTATATAAGTGAAGTTTTAAGTTACAAATTGTTATATTTATATATATATTTGCTTCACTGTTAACAGCTTCATATTTTACGTATGAATTGCATTCACTTCTCGTCTGAGGTTTACATGATTCACCTCACTTCAGTTTTAGACATTTAGGTATGCTGTTTGTGTTGTGCTACAAGCTTATGCCTTTTTTAAACAAAATTTTAATTAGTGTTGTAGAGCTAAAATATTGTAAAAATAAATTTGATACCATTGATCTGAGTAGTACTTTGGCATATCCAATGAAACTGGTTCCCCTAGAACGACCTAAGAGTTTTTACTTAATTTTTTCCTCAGGGTACACCTTACAGTCTAGAAAATAGCTATCTTTGCTGGATGCAATTTCCCATGCTTTCATTCCCTAATTTGTTGGTTTCTTGAGCATGTATTGCTTCAAATGGAACCTTCCTTTGAAATTTATCATTGTCACATCAAGATCACACCCTGAATAATAATGAATTTTAAATTTCATTACACTGTTATGTGAGGCCCAATCTTCATTTTGGTTTAACTTCTTTGTCATTTCTTTGAAATTACCAAGAAAGCATTTCAGAACGATGGAATGTAATTGGCTACCTTAAAACAGCAAAGTTACAAAAATGGTCTGTAAAATTTTCTCCAGTTTCACACAGATATACCACTTCCATGCACATAAAAATCTGCAGATGTGTCCTGATTTCCCTCTCATTTGTCTCCCCCACTCTATCTTGTTTATTCAGCTATGAAGGCTTCGCATATTTAATTGTCTCTGATGCAATAAAATGCAAAATTTGCTGTGTAGAAAAACACTAAGTATTGAATAGCTTCAAATCCTACCTTTACATCATTGCAGATACATAAAGGGAATGTAAACATTTCAATTTCTATAAAACAGAGATAACATGACCATTTGAGGGATGGAGTGTTTTGCAGAACTGAAGAATCGCTAATGTCAAAAGCACTGCTACACTGCCGCTAATGCTCTGTACCGTTATCACTGTTCTTCCACTGAGTGGCCATCCATGACGCTTTGCATTATTCACTTTCGTTTGTAATTCTTCCAAAACAGAGGCTTGTATCTCTTTGTCTGTAGTCAATGTCTGTTTACACACATACTGTTTACCTCCCAATAGCCCTGCTTGACATTTCACAGCCATAGTTACAGTATTACTGCTTAGCAAAGTGACAACCTGGTCAGAAATACAACTGGTTAATTTTAGTCTTGACATAATGAACTGATAACACTGAACCCCAGTGCTCCTCAGGTTCTCCATACATGGAAATAAATGATAATGTTCAAGGAAGTTAAGATGCGTGCCATAAGAGTGCATCTAAAGACAAATACAGCTTTACTATGCTGTATTATGGTATGCAGTGCAGGTCCCATTAAATTTGCTCTGCTTTACTACAATATGTGGTACAAAGAGTTAATGAGGTGCAGCAAAGGTGACCAAGGAAACAGCAACTTGAACCTGAAGATAACCAGAGGTAGCATTCTTTTGATAATTTTGCTATTGTAGAAGGTAGCAGGGGCATTTGCAAGCAAGCATTTCTTAATATTCATGCTGTATCACAAAAGCGAGTGTTTCGCATATTATCTTTAATCTTTTCTGGTAGAAATATCCACAGATTGATGTTAAGTATCATTTTTACAGAAAGTACTTTTCTGCAAATGCTAATTATGCTTTTGGCCGCCCACAAATTGAAGTTTGCAGCAAATAGAGCAAGTTTTAAACCAAAATAAAGAGCCTCATATTACTGAGAGCAGTAAGAGAGCAGCACAAATGGAACTTCATATACACAAGCATAGGAATAAGAGATTTTATGCTGCCTTAAAGCAAGTGGAACAAAATAAAGACGAAAATATTGCTGGATTGTCATTTGATTTTATGCAGAATTTGGCTTTACCAAAGATCCATGTGCAAGAAACATTTTACCTTGGACAGTTATGGGTAAACAGTCTTTGCATTTGTAACATCAGATCCAGGAATTGTATGGTGTATCTGTATCACGAAGGAGAGGGAAAGAAGGGGGCTAATGTAGTATGTTCCCTTTTATACAGTTAAATCAAGACTACTCTGACAGAAAACATTACGGAACTGCACTTCTTCTCTGATGCAGCACAGGGACAAAACACCCTAATACAAATGTGCCTAGCACTGACAGCTGGGAAAATGAATAAGATGATTCATAGATTTCCAGAGAGGGGTCATTCATTCCTTGCATGTAATCAAGTGTTTGGTATACTTAAAAGAAGAATCTCAAAATGTGATAGAATTTTTACTCCTAAAAAATATGTGGAGCTGATAGCTAATAGTATTACAGACATTACTGAGATTATGGTACAGTCAGAAAGCATTACCAACTTCAACAAGTGCTGGCCACAATTTTACAAAAAGAATGTAATTTCTATAGAAACTGCAAGCAAGGATTTTCCAAGAATCATTTGCAATTTCCTAGTGAAAGGAATTTATTTACAAGACTGCAAGCCTGGAATAATAAGAGCATGTCCTTTTATCGATAGTTGGCTGAAATATACATTTTGCTTGCTGAATATGCGTTCCAATTTCTTCATAGACTCAGAGTCAGCTTATCCACATTCAGAAAAAAAATGGGGGACATACAAAAGCTGGTGAAATACGTACATGGGAAAGATGCATAAAGATATTATGAAGGATTATTGCGTGGCCAGAGATTTCAGAAAACATTCTTTAGATAGAGTTGAATGAATCAGGTAATAATAATTTACAAATTACTTCTCCAAAATTTCTAAATGCACTACAAATGTTAATGTGCTTTTTCATTTTGTATTATTTTATGCAGTTTGAATATTGTAGTTATGTTATTTAGGATGCTGAATATCAATACTGTAATAAAACCTAGTTTTAATTAAATAAACACATTAAACAGTGGTAAACTTATAATCAAGTAAAGAATTTTAGCAATAATTATTAGGAATTGAGATATTTTATTTATATTTAACAGAGTGCCATAAAGAATATGATAAAACTTGAAACAGAACTTCCTGAAAATAAGTTAATCGTGTAAACAGTTTTTAGTCTCTCCTGTAAAGTTAAACAAAAATGACTTTTCTCTCTCCACTGACCGATTCATTTGATCAAACCTCATAGTGTATAACTCTCCAGGGTGTCTCTGGCACCATACAACACATTTCAATTTGTAATATGATAGACTGAATTATTAGATCCCTATTTGTATCAATTCAAAAGCTTAACTTGATATTTGCTATTATATAAATGTGATAATTATAGAAGAGAAAAAGTGAACATCACACAAGCAGTAGGAGGTTTGTTGTATAAAAGGGTCAAGTCTTACCTTTCAGATTTTACTGGAGAGAAGTCCCCATCCTGTAACAGAATAATTCAAATGTACTGTTTTACACAAACATCTATATAGTGTTAGCTTAAGCTCCTGCATAGTATGGTTACAAGATATCTGGGAACAAACGCTTGAAATTTGATCATGTAATGAAGTGTAAGCAACCCAAGCAATGGAGAAAGTATATAAATGTTTGGTGTAGAGAACACAGAACAGCAAACGGAGCATTTATTAAATCACAATATATGACTCAATTACTTAGGCATTTAGAAATATTAAGACAGAAACATAAGAGCAGCAGGGATAAGAGAGGAACATATTCAGTTCTGCTACAGTAATATCTATGGAGTCCAGGTGTATAACGTACTGGGATTGTAAGAACAAACTTAGAATTCGACATTTAAGTCAGTAATGTGGGGATTTATTCCTTTAAATTGTATTAAGATTATTGATAATAACAATACTAATTATGATAAAATAACAGGACCCTCAAATGGCTCTTATTGATTCCTATGTTCTGTTGGCAGCATTATGCACATTCTGTTCCAGGTCACTATTTACTGTCCTGCAGTACAGATAATATAGGATGATGAAAGAAATGATGCTCAAAGGATCCCAGGGTACATAGAGCTTATGGTCACCTGCCATTCGCCCGCCTTGGTAGCGTGGTGGTAGCATGTCTGCCTCACGTTCAAGTGGTCCCGAGTTCGAATCTCAGTCAGGGTGAGTTACCTGGATAAGGGTTTTTCCGGGGTTTTCCCTTATCCTGTAAGACGAATATTGAGTAACTCTAAGCTCCATGGACCCCGGACTCATTTGAGCATCATTTCATCCATTCCATTCATCGTCCGATATAACTTAACGTTGGAGGATGCAAATTACAAAAAAACGATATTCATCCTTCAGGGAAACGGAAAACCCTGGATCAATTCCTTATCCACATAACTCACACTGACGGAGATTCGAGCATAGAACCTCTGGAATAAAAGGTAGACATACTACTCCACACAAGTCGTGAGAAGCTCATTCATTGGTGTATAGGCATCACCAATTGGCACAGTCCAGGGAATTAAAGTAATTGAACCTTCAGGCTTGTTGCAACATTTGGAAATTGCCACATACAAGAACTGAAAAGTACTGTTAAATGAACTACATCACTCAGAAAATTGTTAGGGGCAGTACGTTCAAGTACATTAAATACATTGCTAAATTTAGTGATATGGCTGGCTGTACTGGTCAAGCAGGTGATGATACTGTACCACACATTATAAGATTCCTTGTATGCAGCTTTAAATTGCCATGTGGTCATGGTGAAACAAAAGAATGACAAAAGAATTGATTTGGTAATGACCATGCAGTGGAAGGCTGCTTGTGCCCTTTTAAGATGGTACGGGTACAATATACTGTGATGGTAAACACTTAAATGAATTTCACAGGTCACTTGTAAGTCCCCATTGCCTGCTTTAAATAGACATATAGTGGTGAACAATCAATTCAAGAACTGGTGACAAGAGATAAATGGCTTGAATTCATAGTTTATTATAAAAAAATTAAACAAAGACAATGTAATACAAACTGTACAGAGATATAACCTAAGAAACACACCATACTGTCATGTATTTGACTTACATCAGTGATGTCATGTTGTCAATATCAGGAGGGGTAAGCCATTTCCTACCTCTCTGTGTGCAGTAGCACTTGAGTACTTGAGTACTTCAGTCTTCTAGACCACAGGTGGAACAACCATTGGGGCCATATTTGTATCTAACTTTTAAGTAATTTCAATTTTATGTTCTAAATTTTTTGTTATCTAGTCTTCCTATTGGATAATTACTTGATTCCTCTACCTCTTGACAAGTGCTGTTAACCATCTAGCTATCTTCCCCACTTAAGTCTGTTCTGTTCATGATTGTCAAGGTTAACAGTTCATAATCCCATGGCATCCATGAATGAGGTATGAAAATACTAGAAGTAATTTACATTATGACCAAAGCCAAAACTTTTTCCAAGTACAATAGTACATAGTAGACATTAATGTAATTCACGTAGAAAAGGCTCCAGTGACTGAACAGTTCAACGTGTCAATAACTACAACGAGGTCCACAATTCAACACTTACTGCTATCAAAACCCACCTTGACTTGACTTGTGTAAAGAGGGAGTTGGGTTTTAATTGCCCTTAACACAGAAACTTTATGGGTTTATTGTATTGCCTCCTATCTTTATTGCTTTTAGTTAAATAACCCTGTCTCTATTTGAAAGTAATGAGTTGGTAATTCAAACACAAACATCACTTAAATTATCCTTATTTAGACATGTTTCGGAGAATGGTGGTGGCATCTGTTGTCTGTGAGATGAACTTCCAAAGAGAGTTTTCAGGTGGCAATTTGAAATTTAAAGTATACTGTTTGTTTTTTAGAAGTTCTAGAAAACAAACAGTATACTTTAAATTTCAAATTGCCACCTGAAAACTCTCTTTGGAAGTTCATCTCACAGACAACAGATGCTACTGCAGACAACCAGCTCACTTCAGGAAACCACGGATCCAACCAGTTGGATAACTGCTGACGATGGGGACAAACCATTCTCCGAAAAATGTCCAAGTAAGGATAATTTAAGTGATTATTAATTTATAGATGAGTCGTATTTATTATACATCGGCTTCACTTACGTACCTATTTTGAGGACATGTTTCGCAAACCATCGTTTGCATCTTCGGCTCTTATGCGACGGAAGCTTGATCCAGTGGTGTGGGTGATTCTGGAGTTGCTGCTGCCATCTGTTGATTTAGTAATGAACTTAAATGTGGGATTCTCTTCTGGCGGGATTTCATAGTGAACTCGTCATATGTGAGAGAATATACATAGAAAAACATAAAAATCAACTAATGAACTTTGAAAACAAAGTGAACTCATCATATGGGAGAGAATATACATACAAAAACATAAAAACCAAATAATGAACTTTGAAATCCAGCCAGAAGAGAATCCCACATTTAGGTTCATCACTAAATCAACAGATGGCAGCAGCAACTCCAGAATTACCCACACCACTGGATCAAGCTTCAGTCACATAAGAGCCGATGGTTTGCAAAACATGTCCTCAAAATAGGTACATAAGTGAAGCCGAAGTGTAATAAATACGACTCGTCTATAAATTAATAATTATTTCGCTTCACTGTAGTGTTCCAATACAGTTAAATCTCGATATAATTTAAGTCATGTTTGTGTTTGAATTACCGACTCATTACTTTCAAATGTTAAATGCATCACTGTTTCTAACCTTTTGCTACAAATAATAGTATGCTACTAATTACATTTTTTGTAGTTTTGCTCCACTTGTGAAGAAAAACAGACAAAATATCAGCTGATATCTCGCCAATTGAACCATGGCCAAAGGGCCAGAAAATACATAAGTGGATTACATCATTAGCATTGACCACAAATAAAATAAAAACGTGAGCCATGTGGTACTTAAAATTCATTCTAGCATTAAGTTGAATATTTATCTAACTCAACAGCTGGAAATTGTATAGCTGAGCATAATAAGCTACTCTAAATGTGACATGCAAACACAATCTTACCTAGTTTCAACTAGGTGTACAGACAAAATAACGGAATACATTCAGTGTGTGTGTGTGTGCGTGTGCGTGTGCGTGTGCGTGTGTGTGTGTGTGTGTGGCGCGCATTCGAGTAACAATTATGTTATAAATATTAAAAGCAGAAGCATTATTAACAGTGAAGTATTCTTCATAGTTAAGTTTGAATTTATGAGTCACTATGTTTACACTCAGTCTTCACTTACTTGTTGTTGTATAATTGAAACGTTTTCAAGATCATTCGATCTCATCATCAGCTGTTTGGTGACTAAATGAACCTCCCTCTTCTTCCACTGCTACGGAGCTCCGATCACTCTGCCATCTGGTGTTAGTGGCACTAAGTTTTAATACTTCATTTAATGCCGGGATTTCAAAATTTATAACTTTATCACGGTTTTTGTTTATGAAAATTTTTTCCCAAATATCCAATTCTATGGGTGTACTTAAAGATTTTAACAGTTTAATGTTGTGGCCAATGTTGTGGTTTTCTGTCCAAAAATGGAGTGAAACTGCAGATTTTTCTGTTTGTTTCAACTTAATGTTCCTCTGGTGTTCTTTTTGCCTGGTTAACATGTTTCTCTTAGTTTTTCCTATGTAGCTTTTTTCACAGGTTTCACAATTAATCCGATAAATTCCTGATTTCAAATTGTTGGGGATTGTATTTTTCAGTGGTTTATTTAACAGGTTCCTCAGACTGTATTTGTTTTGGGGTGCTAGTTTTAAGTTTAGTCTTTTGAAGATTCGTTCAAATTTTCTAAAAGCCCATGGATGGTAGGTGAATTTTCTATATTGCCAATTTGTGTTATTAAGTGGTGTGAGAGTGGTATTTTTTGATCTTATCTTCAGTTTTTCTTTCCTCTTCATCATATTCCTTATGATGGCTGGGTTGAATCCATTTAATACTGCTATGTCTTTTATGTGTTGTTGTTCTTTCAAAAATTCATCCTTACTCAGTGGGACGTTGAATAGCCGGTGAATTAGACTTCTAAAGACAGCTAGTTGATGTGAAACTGGGTTGTATTCATTTTTCTTTATGTAATTATCTATGTGTGTGGGCGTCCTGTATATTCCAAAATCTACACCATGATGATTTCTAGTTATCTTGAGGTCCAGAAAGGGTAGGGTGTTGTCTCTTTCTACTTCCATAGTAAATTGGATGTGATTATCTTGCAGGTTTAGTAATTTTAGAGAATCTTCTCTAAGTTTTTCCGGAATGATAGCAAAAATATCATCAACATATCTCTGCCAAAATTTATAAATCTGTGGGAAGGCCTTTACTATGTGTTTTTCAAAATAGCTCATGTACAGGTCTGCTAAAATAGGCGAAAGTGGGCTCCCCATTGCTAAACCTTTTGATTGTCTGTAGAATTTTTGGTTAAACATGAAGTAATTATTCCTTATGCATAAATCTGTAAGATTGATAATATCATCTATTTCTCTGGGGTCTGTTGTAGTCTGGGTTAGCCATTTTTTGAGGAATGTAGGTATTTTTTCTACTGGAATGCTTGTAAAAAGTGCCTTAACGTCAAAAGAAACAAGTATGTGATTTTCCGGGATGTTGTATTTCTGTAGGTGGTTTATCAATTCCAAGGAGTTTTTTATTCCCAAACTTTGAAATTTGTCATATGATTTTAATTTTCTTACTAACCATTTTGCTATGTGGTATGTAGGTGAATTGATGCCATTGATGATGGGTCTCATGCTGTTGTCTTGTTTGTGGATTTTTGGCAGACAGTACAACCTTGGTAGTGTGGGGTTGGACGATTTTAAGTTGTATTTTTCAGATGTACTTAATGTTTTTGTAATTGATAAAGCTTTATTAACAGAGGTGATACTTTTGGATAATGGATTTTTTGGTATTTTTTCATATTCTGGACTTTCTAACATAAGGTTTACTCTCTGAATATAGTCTTCTGTCTCCATAATTACTAGAGAATTACCTTTGTCGGCTTTTAGGTATACCACAGGCTTCTTATTTAAATTTCTTATTGTTTTGTTGTTAGTATTATTGTATATTGGGGATAACTGCTTTATTATATCCAGAGTAAGGATGAATTTTTGAAAGAACAACAACACATAAAAGACATAGCGGTATTAAATGGATTCAACCCAGCCATCATAAGGAATATGATGAAGAGGAAAGAAAAACTGAAGATAAGATCAAAAAATACCACTCTCACACCACTTAATAACACAAATTGGCAATATAGAAAATTCATCTACCATCCATGGGCTTTTAGAAAATTTGAACGAATCTTCAAAAGACTAAACTTAAAACTAGCACCCCAAAACAAATACAGTCTGAGGAACCTGTTAAATAAACCACTGAAAAATACAATCCCCAACAATTTGAAATCAGGAATTTATCAGATTAATTGTGAAACCTGTGAAAAAAGCTACATAGGAAAAACTAAGAGAAACATGTTAACCAGGCAAAAAGAACACCAGAGGAACATTAAGTTGAAACAAACTGAAAAATCTGCAGTTTCACACCATTTTTGGACAGAAAACCACAACATTGGCCACAACATTAAACTGTTAAAATCTTTAAGTACACCCATAGAATTGGATATTTGGGAAAAAATTTTCATAAACAAAAACCGTGATAAAGTTATAAATTTTGAAATCCCGGCATTAAATGAAGTATTAAAACTTAGTGCCACTAACACCAGATGGCAGAGTGATCGGAGCTCCGTAGCAGTGGAAGAAGAGGGAGGTTCATTTAGTCACCAAACAGCTGATGATGAGATCGAATGATCTTGAAAACGTTTCAATTATACAACAACAAGTAAGTGAAGACTGAGTGTAAACATAGTGACTCATAAATTCAAACTTAAATATGAACAATTATATCGAGATTCAACTGTATTGGAACACCACAGTGAAGCGAAAAATTATTAAATTTTAGATGAGTCGCATTTTTTACACATCTGCTTCACTTTCGTACCTATTTTGAGGACATGTTTCGCAAATCTTCGTTTGCATCTACGAAACGAAGATTTGCGAAACATGTCCTCAAAATAGGTACGAAAGTGAAGCAGATGTGTAAAAAATGCGACTCATCTAAAATTTAATAATGAACAATTATGTTGGTTCAGTAAACTGGTGTTAAAGACCAACTTTCTTATATTTTGTAAATAAATACACACTAGAGTCTGTGTGGGATAAGAAATCACGAACTTATAGAAAGAAAAAGCAGTACTCACCCTCTTGCTTGCATGCACTGTTGTGCCGAACCTTTAGGGTGGAGGTGGAAGGGGGTTTACTCATGGAATCTGCACATTTGTGGAGGCAGTAGTGGAAGAAAATTGACCACAAGGTAAGGTTCTGACTGGAAGAAATGTCCATTTTCCATTGTAGTGAATGGTAGTTGGGGATAGCTCAGAGCATCCCTTCACTATTGCTCTCTCTTTCTGACAACTTCACACAGACAGAACACACTGGTTACGGTTTGTGTAAAATGCAGTTGCAAACTTTAATCCAGGTCTGTTTTATTATAATATCTTTGCATAAGTTTACCATTTTTTAACAAAACAAAGAGGTTGGTACTGAGTTAAATTGTCCAACACATTATGGGTTATAAGGTTTATAGTTGTCTGTGACCTTCAAATATTTGACTTCATTTGCCATTCATTTTACATGTTTCTATTCACATTTAACATACAGCATTCCTTTCTGGGGAAACTCTGCAGGAGCAAAAGCAGTTTTCAAATGGCAAAAAAAGGTACTTAGAAGTATACTAGGGCTGCCTGCACTAGAGTGATGTAAAGACCATTTTAAGCTATTGTACCTTATGCCAGGACCAGGCCTATATGTATTTACAGTTCTGAATTTTATCAAAAGCAAACCTAGAGCAATAGATTCTATCTGCTGCCGCAATGCTCGTATAAACCAAACAATTGAGTTACCATATTCCTGACTTAACATAACACATGAAAATTATAAACATCTAGGATTAAAACTATGTAACAGTTTACCAGTGTATATCAGGTCACTTCCAATGAATAAATATCAATCTTCTTTACATAAATAGTTAAAAGACACAGCTATGTATTCATTTTAAGAGTATTTTGAAATTGTCAGAGAAATGAATTTATCGTAAATATTTGTTTGAGTTATTAAGATTGCAATTGTGTGTATATTATGAAAATAGCAACTATATTGTAAACAATTGTTGAAAGTATCAATATTGCTAATAATATAACAAACTATTTGTATGCTTGACGAGACCTATTGTTGTATAACAGCTAAATGGTCAAGAATCTCTATTCTATTCTACTTTTGATATTAAGAGTAGAAGACTGATATATTCTGTAATAGCACAGAATATATTGGAATGACTATTACCAAAAATTTATCTAGCTGCAGCAGACTTCTACGTAACTTACCTTAATATCATCATGATTTAATGAAGTATCTGTTTCCAGCCACCAAGGTTCTTCTTTAATTTCTATTTTGTTATGTATTTCATGATCACTGTTATATTGCTTATCCATCATTACAGGATGCTCTGGAAGAAATTCTCCATGCTTCTCTGAACCTAAGTCTGAAAACAGAGTTTTTTGTTCAATTTCTGTTTCACTAAGTAACTCACAGCTGTTGCTGCTTGAAGCTGTTTCAGTTTTAATCTGCTCTGCAAAATGTTTGATAAGAGGAGGCTCTGATTTAATTTCTGTAGTGATGCTCATGTCAGTATCAGCATCCAGAAGGACAGCATCAATGCTTGTTTTCACAGACAGCACTTCGTGAAAGAATTTGCTCTTATTCTGTGACACTACGATGTCTGTGAGAGAATCTTATTCTTTGATTTCTATTTTCTTATCCATTTCAAATACTTGTCAATTTGAGATGTAGATCTTGTTTTTATAAACAGATCTGCAAAGAAAAGAAACATACTACAGATACCAACAATAAATAAATTTAATCATTATCTTCTATAAATTCATCAATAATTGTTCAAAATCACGCTACACACCACGTTGTCACATCATACAAACAACTTCTTGGAAAGATGAATCACACTTAAGAAACTCAAAGACATGTCCAGGACTCAATCTACAGATGCTTGTCTCTTTATGTCAATGCTATTATTACTTCAACTAGCTTACTGAGGTACTACACAAACATTAAAACCTCCGCATCTGCTTAAACTATCATGGATAAAGATCAAAGCAATCTCAGATATAAGACATAACTAAATTAAGCTATGTTGGAAATTAATACTTCCATGGTTAGCCCATTTCTACTAATAGAACATCCATGAAGACCAACAAACCCCATGATCTGGTAGATGTCATTTTTCAAGTGTGATACAACTTTTCAACTTAGCCCCACAAATGGCTATTCAAATATCTTTTGCAAGTTAGATTATTGCCCATATACAGTTTACAGCATATTGTTAGCCACACAAACAGTATATATGACACTCACAGGACTTTCTCTACTCTTCTAACATAGCTTAATTTAGTTATGTCTTATATCTGAGATTGCTTTGATCTTTATCCATGATAGTTTAAGCAGATGAGAAGGTTTCAATGTTTGTGTAGTACCTCAGTAAGCTAGCTGGAGTAATAATAGCATTGACATAAAGAGACAAGCATCTGTACATTGAGTACTGAACATGTCTTTGAGTTTTTTAAGTGTGATTCATCTTTCCAAGAAGTTGTTTGTATGATATGGCAACGTGGTGTGTAGTGTGATTTTGAGCAATTATGATGATGATGATGATGATGATGATGATGATGATGATGATGATGATGATGATGATGATCGTCGTCATCGTTGTCATCGTCATCATTATTATTGTTATTATTATTATTATTAATTTTTAGATGAGTCGTATTTATTACACATCTGCTTCACTTTTGTACCTATTTTGAGGACATGTTTCGCAAATCATCGTTTGCATCTACGGCTCTTATGCGACTAAAGCTTGATCCAGCGGTGTGGGTAATTCTAGGGTTGCTGCTGCCATCTGTTGATTTAGTGATGAACTTAAATGTGGGATTCTCTTCTGGCGGGATTTCAAAGTTCATAAGTTGGTTTTTATGTTTTTCTATGTATATCCTCTCCCATATGACGAGTTCACTGTGTTTTTGTACGTATTTTAGTAATTCGGTGCTATCTTCAATTTCATGATTTTCAGACCAGAAATGAGCTGCTATTGCGGACTTATCAATATTTTTGTATCTTAAGTGCCTGAAGTGTTCTTTCTTTCTAGTGCCTATGTTTCTTTTTGTCCTCCCTATGTAAATTTTTTCACAGTCTTTACACTTAATCTTGTAAATGCCTGACTTTTCCTCTGGTTTTATCTTATCAGTATTATTACTGTGAAGTAGGTTTTTAATGTTGTAATTGTTTTTTGGTGCCAATGTTATATTGTATTTCTTGAATATTTTTTGGAACTTTTTTGTGGCCCAGGGGTGGTAAGTAAATTTAGCAAATCTAATTTCTTGTTTTATTGGCGCAAGAGCTGTGATCTGTTTTAATCTCTTTTGAAGTTTGAATGATTTTAGTTTTTTTCTACAAGGTTTTTTCCATATCCATTTTTAATTGCAGTTTTTTAAGATTTGATGGTATTCGTTTTGATATTCTTGCTGGCTGAGAGGTAGATTTACTAATCTGTGTGTGAGACTGTTGATGGTTGCAAGTTTGTGTGGAATTGGATTGAAACTATTTGCTTTGATGTAATTATCTGTTTGTGTTGCTTTTCTATGGATACCAAATTCTAGTTTTTCATTGCTTTTTTTGATGTTAAGGTCTAAAAAAGGTAGAGTACAGTCCTCTTCAGTTTCCACTGTGAATTGTATGCTGGGTTCTTGCAGGTTGAGTAGTTTCAAAGCATCATCTATTTGTTTGTAGAGCACTATTGCAAAGATGTCGTCTACGTATCTGTACCATGTTTTAAACATATGAGGGAAGGCTTTAGTTATTTGTGTTTCGAAAAAGCTCATGTATAGATTGGCCAAAAATGGTGATAGCGGGCTTCCCATAGCTAGTCCTGAAATTTGTTTATAATATTTTCCATCGAAGACAAAATAATTTTGATGTATACATTTTCAGTCATTGCCAAATATTCTTCTATTGCATTGGCATCTAGGTTTATAGAATTTAGCCATTTTTTCAGTTGAATCAAAAGTTTGTCTAATGGAATGCTAGGGAAGAGGGAGCGGACATCAAAGGATACTAAAGTGTCATGAGGGTTTAGTTTAAGATTTTGAATTTTTTCTACCAGGTCTAAAGAGTTTTTTATGCTCAGAGTATGGAATTGTGGAAAGGACTGAAATTTTTTTGGACATCCATTTTGCCAGAAGGTGAGTAGGAGTGTTTATATTATTTACAATGGGTCTCATGGGTATGTTGGGTTTGTGTATTTTAGGCAAACCATATAGTCTTGCAAGGGTAGGGTTGTCCGGTTTGATAGTTTTTTGTTCTGCAGTTGTTAAAATTTTACTATTAATGATGGTTTTTTGTACATCTTTTATGCATCGGTTGAGTGGATTAGAATCTATTTCCTGGAATTCTTTTTGTTGTAGTAACTCTAACATTTTTTCCTTGTATGTAGCTGTATCTAAGATTACTATTTTGTTCCCTTTATCAGCCCTTGAGAAGATTACATCCTTTTTCCTTAAAAATTTAATTATCTGAATTTGTTTCAAATGTTTTCCTGGCTTTTTATTTATTAAGTTTTCCAATATAGGAGCTCATTTTTTCCTAATTATATTTTTGTCCATGGTTTCCAAGCCTTCTACTGCTAACTCTATATCTGCAATGAATTCACCCGGGTTGCTGGAGTATGTTATACATGTTTTCGGGCCTTGGTTAAGCACATCTATTTCTTCCTGGTTTGGTGATTGGTATTATTCTGGCCTTTTTCCATTTCTTTGGGAAATATCCATTTTCCAAACATCCATTGTATATAGATGTTACTGTTTGAGGGAGGCAGTCGATTGTCCATATCAGTACTTTGCTGGTTATTCCATCTTCTCCCGGAGTTTTCTTATGATCTATATTTTTGATAGTTGATTTAATTTCTTCTTCTGTAAATTTTCTATCGTCTACTGTATTCACCGGTTCTTCTAGTTCTTGCTTTATTTGTTTGTGGTGTTCTGTATCTTCCAGTCCGTTGTCTTTTGGGATGATATAGTTGAGTGTATACTCCAATGTTTCTTTTAAGTCTCTTGTATACTTTCCTTCCTTGTTTATGAGAGTTGTTATCATTTGGCTGTCTTTTGTTTTTCCTGAGGCAGTCTTGTACACTATATTCCAGGGATTTGAGGTGGTGTTGTTGCAGTATTCTTTCCACGATAGGATCTTTGAGTTTTTTAGTTTTGTTTGGTATTTACTTTTTTCTTCGAAGTAGAGTTTTTTCTGCTGTTCTCGGAGATCATTGTTGTTTTGTGTTCTCTGGTATTTTCTTCTGAAGGCATTCACCCTCTTCCTCATAACTGTAAGGTCGTCATTCCACCATGGAACTGATTTATGTTTTAGGTTGGCTGTTTTAGTAAATGTACTGCAAACTTTGACGGCCTTCATGCATGCTATTGTTTGGGCTGCGCTGTATTTATTTATTACCTCCTCTATGTTCACTGAGTTTTGTATTTGTCTGGATAGTTGGCTGTCTATATCTTCAATGTTAATTTCTTTTTCTGTTCCGCAGAACTGTTTTGTTATCTCATACAGTAGTGTTTCTTGATACTTTTTGCGGTCTTCTTCCTTAGTTATATATTTTATGCCTGTGCATTGACTGTTTAGTTTTTCTTCGTTCCACTCATTTTGCCCTATTAAGAACTGCAATAATCTATGATCGGAGCAATTCTCTTCTTCACTTATCTTCCAATTCTTTATTTGTCTAAGGAGATTGTTATTGCTTATAGTCAGGTCCACATTACTTTTCCCTCGACTACTTTGGAAGGTGGTTAATTCACTGTCTTCATTATGTATGTACAATTGTTTTGTTATTAAAAATTCTTCCATTTCCTTTCCCCTTTCATTGGTGATTGTGTCATGCCATGTAGCGGATCTAGAGTTGCTATCCATTGTAATAAGTAGACCATTGCCAGAGGTATATTGTAATATTTTGTTGATTTTTCTCAGGTCGTTTTCTAGTTTACCTTGACTGTCCAGGTACATGTTTGCCGAATAGAATTGTGTATTTCTGTAGATAATTTCTATGACTACTGTATCTTTGTCTGTTAATTCTGTTATGAGTATGACGTCCATATGTGTATTTGTTACCACCGTTGCTGCTCTACATCTTCCCTCGTTTGCCGCATATATTTTGTATCTCTTTGTGATACCCATTGTCCTGTTGTTTATTATTCTCGGCTCTTGTATGAATATTATCTCTTTCTATTAGGTTCATGAGATTGTCAGTTGCTGCTATTGAATGTTGCAAGTTTATCTGTAGACAGCTGATCTGTTCTCTAAAGCTTGTGTTCTTAAACCCTATTAACTTATTGGTGTTAGATTGTGTTTCCATGTTAATAGCCTGTATTTTGGATTTGCTTCTTAATTGCTGCTTGTAGGCTTGGGCAGTTCCTGTCTAACGAAGTGTGATTTACGCAAATTGTGTTCCTAGGGTTGTATTTGTTATATGTTGTGCAGTTTATGCATCTGTATTCTTTTTGTGTTGCCTTGCATTCTTTTAAGCTGTGGGCGCCTGCACATAGGGGGCAAGTTTCTTCTCCCTTACAGTCTGTGTGCTTGTAGTTGTATTTACTACATTTGAAGCAGCGATTGACTCGCAAATAGTCTTCTACATTGCATATCTTCCAACCTATTTTCATTCTGCAGTTAATTATTAGTCTTATAGTGTATGAATTTACTTCTACCACTAAGTTTCTATTTTGCCTTCTTGTGTGGAATATAAATTTTGGGATGATTGTTACCTCCCCTGATTGCAACTCCGGATTTTGTTCTATTAATACATTGGTAGGATTCTCTATTGTTATTTCCTTGGGTATGTTGTAAATCACCAATCTTGGCTTTCTTAGTTCCTGCGCTTTGGTTTCCAGTTCCACCCCGCATTTTTCTGCTATGCTCGCGCTAATTTTATCTGCCTCTTGCTTGCTACAAGTTTCTATTAGTACTCTTCCATCTTTTAGTGATTTAAGTGAGCTTATGCCTACTTTCATCTCTATTGGGTTTAACTTTGACTTGAGAATGCTCTTAATTGTTTCCAGAGGATGGTTTGTTTTAGTTTTGACAATAACTTTGAATTTACTATCCATCTTTCTGTTCGCTACTACATCTGCGTAGGAGTGTGTATCCCTGTCGCCAGGTGGAACCCTCTGCGCCTGTGTTCTCTCGCCGCGAGTAGATGGCACCACCTGTACCTCTGTGCGTATATCTGCTTGTTCCCGCATGGACTTCACTTCCCCTAACAGTTCACTGTTTTCGCATTTTAATTCTTCTACCTTCTTATTTAGTTCATAGAAAAGCTTTCTAATTGTACTTACGGATTCAAGGATTGTTGTCTTCAACTCCCTTTTTAGGTGTTTGCTTTCTCCCGTAGCACTGAATATTTTCAAGAGCACCTTCTAGTTCATGACTTTCATGCGACGCCATCTTACTTTCATTATTATTATTATTATTATTATTATTATTATTATTATTATTATTATTATTATTATTATTATTATTATTATTATTATTATTATTATTATTATTATTATTATTATTATTATTATTATTATTATTATTATTATTATTATTATTATTATTATTATTATTATTATTATTATTATTATTATTATTATTATTATTATTATTATTATTATTATTATTATTATTATTATTATTATTATTATTATTATTATTATTATTATTATTATTATTATTATTATTATTATTATTATTATTATTATTATTATTATTATTATTATTATTATTATTATTATTATTATTATTATTATTATTATTATTATTATTATTATTATTATTATTATTATTATTATTATTATTATTATTATTATTATTATTATTATTATTATTATTATTATTATTATTATTATTATTATTATTATTATTATTATTATTATTATTATTATTATTATTATTATTATTATTATTATTATTATTATTATTATTATTATTATTATTATTATTATTATTATTATTATTATTATTATTATTATTATTATTATTATTATTATTATTATTATTATTATTATTATTATTATTATTATTATTATTATTATTATTATTATTATTATTATTATTATTATTATTATTATTATTATTATTATTATTATTATTATTATTATTATTATTATTATTATTATTATTATTATTATTATTATTATTATTATTATTATTATTATTATTATTATTATTATTATTATTATTATTATTATTATTATTATTATTATTATTATTATTATTATTATTATTATTATTATTATTATTATTATTATTATTATTATTATTATTATTATTATTATTATTATTATTATTACTATTATTATTATTATTGTCATTGTCATTGTCATTGTCATTGTCACTGTCATTGTCATTGTCATTGTCATTGTCATTGTCATTGTCATTATCATTATTATTATTGTGACTTTGTGGGTTCGTGAAATGATAAAACGAGGTTACGAAACACAAAAACTACACTTTATTCTCCTCAAAATACACTATTCAACATTACAAAATTGCTAGAACCTCAAACTGTTTATTTTTCCAACTCTACCTTCAACTGTATGTCGCTACCGGTTACGATTGGTTCCGAAGTTTTCCGAATCTCCACCGGCTTCGGCTTCGCGAGTCTACCGCCAGGGCGACACTGCTCCCTCCTCAAGGCTGGTCGTCCCGAACAGCGCCTTCGTAGCAGGCCAGGCGATCCAGGTGTACCACCAACATCTTTCCTTGGGGCACCTTCTGGATGCGGTAGACCACGTCGTTAATCCTTTTCATTACACGGTACGGTCCTTGCCATGACTGCTGAAGCTTCGGGCAGCGTCCCTTGGTCCGGGTCGGGCGGTACAACCAGACCAGGTCACCTTGCTGGAACCCTTGGCTGTTGTCTTGCCTGTCGTATCGGGTTTTCATGCGGTCGCTCGCCTTCTGGATGTTCTGGCGAGCCATCTCGTGCAAGTCGTGGAGGTGGTCCACCAGGTTCTCCACATCCCTCAAGAGTGGCCCCAAGTCTGCGTCCGCCAGCTGCTCCCTCCTCAGGCCTGCGCTATCCCAGCCATCCGCAGGCACTGCCGTGACTACTCGAACTGTTGCGGCACGCTCCTTCCCCTCCACTCTTGTGCATTGGCCGCACTCTTCTGGACAGGGTCTTCGGGACATAGCGTCCGCGTTACCGTAACTCTTCCCTCTGCGATGTTCCGAGGTGAAGTCGTACTCCTGCTGCCTCTGGACCCCACCTGCTGTCTGGCCTTCCGGTCGCGCCGTCACTATCACTTCGCTCCTCACGGGGACAACCACGTCTTCGCTCAAGACGACCCTGCAAATTCCAAGGCGCTCTTCTGGTTGACGGAGTATAACCTCTTCTCCGTTGAGCCTCAGGACCTTCCTGCCGACGTCGACCGTCGCCTCGTGGCTCCTGAGGGCATCCAGTCCCAGAATCACCTCCTCAGCCACCTTCGCGACGAACACCCACAGACGCACGGCACTCCGTCCCAAGTTCAGCTCCAGCAGGGCCTCCTTCTCCACAGGCATGGTGTCGCCCGATGCCGTCACAAGCTGGTATGGTCGGCTCGGTTTCCTCGTCGGCAAACCCTTCGCCACGTCAGGTCTGATGATGGTCACGGCCGCCCCGGTGTCCACCAGCACGCGGCACGGCTTTCCTCTTACCCAACCGTCCGCGATGAGGTTGTCATCCATCCGCCGGCTGACAGCGCAGACTGTCACTCGAGGGGATGGTGGTAATGGCGCCGACGTACCCCTCTCCACGCCGTGCCTTATTCGTTTTCCGGCTGCTCTTCCTGGTGTGGGCAGTCTCTCCGCAGGTGTCCGGGCTGTCCACACCCCCAACAAAGGCCACTAGGTGTTCGCCGGCGTCCCACAGCTGGTCTTCTGTCTCCGGCGTAGCGGATACTCCTCGTTCTCGACGTCGGGATAGATGCTACCTTGGCCGCCTCCATCCTTAATGCCGCTGTCAGCGCCTCGTGGATGGTTTTATAATCGCCGAGCATTAGGTGCTGACGAATCTCCGTGTCCCGTACCCCGTCGACAAAATTGTAGGCGGCTTCCCGGGATATGAACTCCAGTGGCAGGTCAACCAAGGCCTTGCTAGCCAGCTGCTCGATCGCTATGGCGAACTCCTGCAGCGTCTCCCCCGGCTGCTGCGACCTTGCCTTTAGCTGGCTGCGGTATGCTGCGGCTAATCGGTGGTTCCCGAAGCGATTCTCCAGGGCCTCCCAGATGTCCTTGGGCGCCGCCGTCGTCTGCACCGCGTTTAGGATTTCCGCGGCCCGTCCCTGGAGGCTGGCTATTAACTGTGTGGCCTCCTCCTCCGGTGACATCTGTTGTGCCTGGCCACTGTGTCGAACTGGCGGCGGAAGACTTCAAACGTTGACGCGCCGTCATACTTGGGAGGTTTGACGCGCGCAGATGTTATGTCGCGTCCCGGCGCGTCGGCCTTCAAGTCCTTCAGCTTCCTGCCGACGACGTCCTCCACCATGGCGTTCAGGGACTTGACGCTGCTGTCGGCCTTTCCCTCCAGGTTGTTTACGCGGTTCGCGAGGTCTTCGACGTCTTCAACCATGGCGTTCAGGGACTTGGCGCTATTGTCGGCCTTTTCCTCTAGGTCATTGAAGCGGTTCGCCAGGTCCTCGACGCGCTCGTCCACTTGGCCCATCCGCTTGCCCAGCTCCTTCACGTCATCCCTCACGCCGGCCAACTGTTCCTCAAATTTGGCGGCGAGGACCTCGTTCGCCTCCTTCATTTCCGTGGCCAGACTGTCGTTCGCTGCCTTCATTTCTGTGGTCAATTCGGTCTTTATTTCTTTCAACTCTGCGGCCAGGTTATTTGCCGCTTCTGCTTTTGTTGTTAACTCGTTCATCTTCGCGGCCAAGTTGTTATTTGCCGCTTCCGACTTCGCTGTTAATTCGTTCAACTTCTGCAAAAGCATTTCCAATGCCGATTCCATGGCCATAATGTTCGGTGATGTAGTTATCCCGCTTCCTGACACCAGATGTGACTTTGTGGGTTCGTGAAATGATAAAACGAGGTTACGAAACACAAAAACTACACTTTATTCTCCTCGAAATACATTATTCAACATTACAAAATTGCTAGAACCTCAAACTGTTTATTTTTCCAACTCTACCTTCAACTGTCTGTCGCTACCGGTTACGATTGGTTCCGAAGTTTTCCGAATCTCCACCGGCTTCGGCTTCGCGAGTCTACCGCCAGGGCGACATCATCATCATCATCATCATCATCATCATCATCATCATCATCATCATCATCATTATTATTATTATTATTATTATTATTATTATTATTATTATAGTAACTATTATTACAAATACTTATCTACTTTATGGTCACATTTGCAGAACTAGTAATTTTATTGTAAGGGCAAAGAAATATGGTAATACAGCAGGGTTTAAGTTACTTGCAAATCTTCAAAGACCTGATTGTTATGGGATGACACAGACATGCATCTCTGTATTCTGCGGATAACATCTACCCTCTGTTTCCTTAGGTAGCATGGCTTACTTCAGAAAGTAGTAAAGGTGGTAAACCAGTGTATTAAACTAATGGCAGATAAAAGAACTTAAGCTCTAAATAAGGGATCCATTAGCAATCTTAAATAATCTGTAATGTGCAATATAGAATGAGAAACACACAGAAAAACAGCAGCTAAAAATATCTATAAATATAACTCCGTATTAATTTCCTGCATACTTATTTAGGAGAGCCTTTATATGAGAACAAAGTTTTAGACTATTTAATAGATCACATTACTTTGTCACATCTTTCCAGGGAATGTACAGCCAAATTTCTTGAAAAAAAAATCAGAGTATTAGAATTTATGAATAGGTATTCCATTAACTGAACATTGCACCGTTAAAAATTAAAAAAGCATACATGTGTGACGTGTAAGAAACTTCAGCAGAAAGTGAAATGAAAAGACAAATATCTGAAGGAAATTCATGGAAGATAAGCTCTTTCAACCAAAAAACTGAACAAGCCTGAAATATTAAGTGTTTGCTGATCCATTAGCATTAGGAGAAGAGGCGAGATAAAAAAAATGAGTCGCAAGTGGTTCTAAAAGTATATCTGTAGAGGAGAAATCTGCTGCAGTTTCTGCCGATTATCTCTGGAACATACTCAAACTTCTATAGAAAACTGAAAGCCAGCAGAGACGTCTACAACATTTTACCTGATATTGATTTAATGAAAGTATTTAAGAAGAAATTAAATGCACAAAGGATATATGTTACTCACATTATGCATCATTTCACATTACAGGGTGAAATGTTGAGAAATTTCTTAAGTATATAAAACACAGATTATCATAGATTATCAACATGTTATGAACAGTATGAGTTATAGAGCTCAGAAAAATAGTATATGTTTTATTAAGCACAGTGTTTTATATTCATTTAGACCATGAGTATTTAAAGCAGAATTTGCATTCATGTTTCAAAGCTCTCTTCAGAAGTGAAACTGAAGGAGCAATTTTAAAATACAAACATCTTAAAAATTGTGTGTTAACAACTACTGATTAAACCATAAATATTTTATTAATAACAGCAAATTATTTTGATTTAGGCTCTTTTAGACTTACTGAGATACATGCATTTTCTCATTTAATTACAGTGAAACAGTAATTTATTTCAATAATACAAACATATGCTCCATTAAGTGTGGTTGACCTGAACGAATGGTTGTTGCTACATGTACTGGTGAACCACCTGTGAGTGGACACTTGAAACTCTGGAAGCCAGACTTTCAGTCTCTAGCCAGATCAGGGCTGAGCCCTCTACAGTTAGGGGAAATGATGGTAGATGTTTAGTTCTGGAGTTTTTCTTTTCATTAAGTTAATTGATTATAAGTTATGTTCTGAAACTGCTGTATTTTCAGTTGCCTAAAAGAAGCCTCGGTCTTTTGTATTTTTCGCCGAGGTTGATATCATACTCACCTAGACCACTTATGACGGAGTTGAAGTTAGAGAGATTTTGGTAGAATGGGAGTGAGAGGATGTGGATGCAGTCTGTTAGGTTAGGAATGTGTAGGTCATGACGGATTACAAGTTTAGGGATGTGCCATGGGGAATGTGTGTCAATACGGAGAAATCGAGACTGTAGGACTTCAAGGTGGTGTAGGTGTGCTATACCCAGAGAGTACAGGCATAAGTGATGGCTGGTTGGAGCACTTGTTTGTAGAGAAGCAATTTACTGGATATGAGCATCACTGAGCATCGATTGTACTATGAGTATAACATACCCATACGTTTGCTGACCTTGTTGGCTCTGTAGGTGATGTGGTCCTTCCATGTCAGTTTTACATCAAGCAATGCACCTAGATATCGTACATATGTTTGCCATTGGACTTCCTCACCAGCTAGACGAATAGGTGGTAGGTCCTCTAGCTGCCTTCTGGAGAAAGTGATGGCTTGGCTCTTCTGAGAGTGGATGATCAAAGGCCATCGTTTGAACCAGGTGATGAGGAGGTCGGCGTAGTGTTGGATTCTATGTGCAGCCATAAAGTAAATCTTCATGCCAGACACTGTCAAAGGCTTTGGTGATATCCAGTAATAGAGCAGCAACATACTGCTTATAGTTGAAGGTGGTGTACACTTCTTCGACCAACTGAAGTAGCAGGTGCTGCGTGGAGTGTTGAGATCTGAAGCCAAATTGCTCCTCTCTGAGGATGTTGTGACTGTCCAGGGTATTCTGAAGCATATTTAAGATGAGATTTTCATCAATTTGCTTATGTGAGAAAGCAGACTGATGGGTCAATAGTGTGCAGGAGAAGTGCCTTCCTTCACAGGTTTGCAGATGGTGATGATCTTGGCATCCTTCCATGCTGCTGGGAAGTAGCCAAGTTGAAGTACTGTATTAAACAGCAAAGCAAGAGTTTTCACCCTGGGGGCTGGTAGGGACTTGAGTGCTGCATTGACAATGTTGCAAAACCCGGGAGATTTGTAAGGTCGGAGAGTGCAGAGGCGGCCTTGAACTTTGGATGGGGTGATGAGAGGTGGTGGTACCTCATCTATCAGTCAATTTGGATAGGTGTTGATCTCTTGAATAACAGAGTGTATGTGGCCTGCATCATGGGAATCAGCAGGTACAAATGTCGACTCAAGATAAGTGGCATGTAATTCTGCTCTTTCCTTGGCTGACTGAGCCAGGACCTGGTCATATTTTAAAGGCGGGTCTTTACGAGGGAGGTGGAGTAATGCTTTGGACATGTTCCAAAACGAATTGTCTTCCTTTTGTAAAGAATTTATTTTTTGTTCCCAGCAGTCGTTGTGGTAGTCCTGGAGTTTTAGTTTTACCAATTCTTGTAACTGTCAAAATTCCTGGCGATCAAGATCCTCCTCTGTCACTATAGGACTGCTATCATACTACCCCACAGAAAATAGTCCACTGGTTTCAGATCTTGTGATTGTGCTGGCCATGGAACTGGTGCCATCCATTGATTGTGTTAGTAATAATGTTGAGGTGATTCCACAAAATTCTCTCAAAGTTTGTTGAAGCTCATTTGTGTTGCAGCCACATTACCTGCCGAATGTTTAGAAGGACGTCCTCCAATAAAGTAGGCAACATATCTCTAAAAAATGCAAGGAAGATCAGTCCTGTTAGTGTGTTTGAGAGTAGGTATGATTACAATTATTGCAGCACATAGATTAAAACTGTGACTTCAGAGTCGTGGGTTCGTGAAATAAAAGTCCAACTACACCACTCAAAAATGTTCTTTATTTCCACCTCATTCCAATGTCACAATTACATAGAATTTCGTAATGTACACAGTTACAATTTCGCCCGATCTTCTGTCCACGTACACTGGGCGCTCCTTACACACCCCTCGCCACGACTCACTCAACTCAACTCACGGTCTCCTTTCCTGTATTGATCGGCAGCTTGAAGTTACTCGAGAATTCCTTTTTATGGAGGGGGAAAACATTCTCGATGCTTCGCCTCCTTCGGTCGGCAGGAGGAGGGGGAAACGAAGACCCAGCTACCCCCACGGTTTCTCCTCCCTCCACTCTCTCTCGCCTGCATTTATTGATCGGCACCGTAGAGCTTGCCGCTTGGGTACCACTGCTCCCTCCTCAAGGCTGGTCGTCCCGAACAGCATCATCGTAGCGGGCCAGGCGATCCAGGTGTACCACCAACATCTTTCCTCGGGGCACCTTCTGGATGCGGTAGACCACGTCGTTAATCCTCTTCACCACACGGTACGGTCCTTGCCCTGGCTGCTGAAGCTTCGGGCAGCGTCCCTTGGTCCGGGTAGGGCGGTATAACCAGACCAGGTCACCTTGCTGGAACCCTTGGCTGTTGGCCTGCCTGTCGTATTGGGTTTTCATGCGGTCGCTCGCCTTCTGGATGTTCTGGCGAGCCATCTCGTGCATGTTGTGGAGGTAGTCCACCAGGTTCTCCACATACTCGGTTGCTGGCTGTTTCACACCCGGAGGGCTTCCAAAAGCCGGTCACAAGGGAGGCGTAACTCTCGGCCGAATATTAAGCAGGCTGGCGTCATCCCCGTGGTGTCGTGTGTTGACGAGCGGTAGGCCAGAGAGAACAGTGGCACCTTGACGTCCCAGTCTCGCTGATGGCTTGCCACGACCTTCCTCAAGTATTCCTCTAAGGTCTTGATGTACCTTTCGACCATGCCATCCGACTGGGGATGTAGAGGTGTTGTGCGGGTCTTGTTAACCCCAAGTCTCTCTAGTGCCTCCTTCATCAGGTTGGACTCAAAATTGGTGCCTTGGTAACTGTGTAGCTCTAACGGTACCCCAAATAGGCAGAACACTTGCTCCACGATGCAGTCTGTGATTGTCCTTGCCTCTTGGTTCGGGATGGAATACACCTCCGGCCACTTAGTGAAGTAGTCCACGACCACCATCAGGTACTTGTTGCCTCGGTCGGATATTGGGAACGGTCCAGCAATGTCAACGGCGATCCGTTCGAATGGCGCTCCGACGTTGTACTGTTGCATGCGACCCCGGCTCCTAGTCTGGGAACCGCGACTCGCCGCGCACACGTGACACTGACGGCACCACCTCTCAGCGTCTGCTCGGAGCCTCAGCCAGTAGTAGCGCTGCCGTAGTTTGTCAATCGTCCGGTTCGCTCCCAGGTGTCCTCCTGAAGTACCGGCGTGCACTTCTTCCAAGACTTCCGGGATCTTACTCCGGGGAAGTACCAACTGTTCTCTCTGCATCTTCCCATTGGATGATTCCCATACCCGGAACAGCACGCCCTCTCTGGTCTTTAACGAGTCCCATTCGGCCCAGTAAGACTTGTAGGTGGCGCTCCTCGGTGCGATGTCCGCCCAGGTTGGTCTCGTCCCATCCTCCACTTTCCTCAAGAGTGGCCCCAAGTCTGCGTCCGCCAGCTGCTCCCTCCTCAGGCCTGCGCTATCCCAGCCATCCGCAGGCACTGCCGTGACTACTGGAACTGCTGCGGCACGCTCCTTCTCCTCCACTCTTGTGCATTGTCGCACTCTTCTGGACAGGGTCTTCGGGACATAGCGTCCGCGTTACCGTGGCTCTTCCCTCTGCGATGTTCCGAGGTGAAGTCGTACTTCTGCAGCCTCTGAACCCAACGTGCTGTCTGGCCTTCCAGGTTCTTAAAGCTCAATAGCCAGGTTAGGGCGGAATGGTCAGTCCTCAGTTGGAATGGCTGACCGTACAGGTACTTGTGGAAGTGCTCCAAGGTCTTTACTACCGCCAATAATTCTCGCCGGGTAACGCAGTATTTCTTCTCTGCCTTGGATAGCGTCTTGCTGTAGTAGGCTATCACCCGCTCATGACCGTCCTGGATCTGCGATAGGACGCCTCCAATACAATGGTCGCTGGCGTCGGTGTCCACAATGAAGGCGCCACCTGGTTGTGGAAATCCTAAAATTGAAGCGCTGCACAGGGTCTTCTTCAGGTGCTGGAAAGCGTCTTCAGCGTCCTCCATCCACACATAAGGCCGGTGTTCCTCTGTCAGGCGGGTGAGGGGTTTGGCGATGTTAGAGAATCCCTTTATGAAGCGTCGGTAATAACTGCACAGCCCCAGGAAACTGCGCAACTCTTTATCATTTGGGCGCGGCCAATCTCTCACAGCCTGTGTCTTCTTCGGGTCTGTGGCCACTCCAGTTGCTGAGACTATGCGGCCCAAGTAGTTCACTTCCTTGCGGAAGAGCTGGCACTTCTTCGCGTTCAGCTTCAAGTTGGTCGCCTGCAATCTCTGTAGCACCTTACTCAGATTCTCGAGATGGTCTTCAAAAGTTTTACCGACGATGATGATGTCCAGGTATAGCAGGCAGGCGTCGTAAGTCAGTCCTCTCATCACTGACTCCATGAGGCGTTGGAAGGTAGCTGGTGCGTTACAGAGGCCAAAGGGCATAACTGTGAACTGCCAGAGCCCTTGGCCTCTCGAGAATGCGGTCTTCTCCTTGTCTCTCGGATCTAGAGCTACCTGCCAGTAGCCCGACTTCAGGTCCAGGGTCGAGAACCTCTGCGCACCAGCTAGTGTGTCCAGGGTGTCCTTAATCCGGGGTAAGGGGAAGCAGTCCTTCCGGGTGACAGCGTTCAGCTTCCTGTAGTCCACGCAGAAGCGTAGCTCGCCGTTCTTCGTCACCAAGACTACTGGGGAACACCAAGGGCTCTCAGACTCTTCAATTACCCCCCTGGATCTCATGTCCTCCAGCATGTCTC
The DNA here is from genome assembly GCA_030765055.1 of Mantis religiosa. Classification (NCBI taxonomy): domain Eukaryota; kingdom Metazoa; phylum Arthropoda; class Insecta; order Mantodea; family Mantidae; genus Mantis; species Mantis religiosa. The sequence goes on along the minus strand of CM060958.1, from coordinate 153,000,444 downwards.
GTACCGCCCCTTGCTTCGCCAGCGGAACGCGTCTATGTGGTTGCCGAATAGGCCGGGCATCCCCGGTGTCGATGCGGTGAAGCACTTTGTCCGTGCGACCGTAGTCACTATCGCCTTGGCTGAAGACGCGCTGGTATCGCCTCAGCAGTTGTCGAACTTTCTCCAGTTGTTCTGCGGTCAGGTGGTCGGCCGCCCTCTCCAGTAAGCCTTCTAGCCGGGGCCCCAGGTGTTGCGTCGGCACCGGCTCCTGTGTCTTGTCGATTGCTGTTACGTCAACACGGGCTCGCACGTTTCCAACTCCGTCCTAGCCTGGATGTCGTGATCGGTGTCCGTTGGATTTAGCAGTCTCAATGGCACCTCCCCTCGGCACGGCAGCAATGACCTGGCTACACACAGTCCGCGTACAGGCGTCTTCTGTTCCAGCATCATGTTGCTGGTTCTCTGGCCTTCCAGTCGCGCCGTCACCACCACCTCGCTCCTCGCGGGGACAACCACGTGTTCGTTCAAGACGACCCTGCAGATTCCAAGGCGCTCTTCGGGTTGACGGAGTATAACCTCTTCTCCGTTGAGTCGCAGGACCTTGCTGCCGACGTCGACCGTCGCCTCGTGGCTCCTGAGGGCATCCAGTCCCAGATTCACCTCAGCCACCTTCGCGACGAACACCCACAAACGCACGGCACTCCGTCCCAAGGTCAGCTCCAGCAGGGCCTCCTTCTCCACAGGCAAGGTGTCGCCCGATGCCCTGACAAGCTGGTATGGTCGGCTCGGCTTCCTTGTTGGCAAACCCTTCGCCACGTCAGGTCTGATGATGGTCACGGCTGCCCCAGTGTCCACCAGCACGCGGCACGGCTTCCCTCTCACCCAACCGTCCGCGATGAGGCTGTCATCCATTCGCCGGCTGACGGCGCGCAGTGTCACTCGAGGGGATGGTGGTAATGGCGCCGACGTACCCCTCTCCACGCCGGGCCTTACTCGTTCTTCCAGCTGCTCTTCCTGGTGTGGGCAGTCTCTTTGCAGGTGCCCGGGCTGTACAAACCCCCAACACAGGCCACTAGGTGTTCGCCAGCGTCCCTCGGCTGGTCTTCTGTCTCCGGCGTAGCGCACACTCCTCGTTCTCGACGACTTGGCCGCCTCCATCCTTAATGCTGCCGTTAGCGCCACGTGGATTGTTTTATAATCGCCGAGCATTAGGCGCTGACGAATCTCCGTGTCCCGTACCCCGTCAACGAATGTGTAGGCAGCTTCCCGGGATACGAACTCTGGTGGGAGGTCCACTAGGGCCTTGCTAGCCAGTTGTTCAACTGCCAGGGCAAACTCCTGCAGCGTCTCCCCTGGCTGCTGTGACCTTGCCTTTAGCTGGCTGCGGTACGCTGCGGCTAAGCGGTGGTTTCCAAAACGATTCTCCAGGGCCTCCCAGATGTCCTTGGGCGCCACCGTTGTCTGCACCGCGTTTAGGACTTCCGCGGCCCGTCCCTGGAGGCACGCTATTAACTGTGTGGCCTCCTCCTCTGGTGACCATTTGTTGTGCTTGGCCACTGCGTCGAATTGGCGGCGGAAGACCTCAAACGTTGACGCGTCGTCATATTTAGGAGCTTTGACGCGTGCAGATGTTGTGTCGCGTCCCGGTGCGTCGACCTTTAAATCCTTTAACCTCCTGCTGACGACGTCCTCCACCATCGCGTTCAGGGACTTTGCGTTGCTGTCAGCCTTTCCCTCCAGCTCGTCAACGCGGCTTGCCAAATCTTCGACGCGCTCGTCCACTTGACCCATCCGCTTGCCGAGCTCTGTGACGTCATCTCTCACGCCGGTCAGCTGCTCTTCGATCTTTACGGCGAGGGCCTCGTTTGCCGCTTTCATCTCCGTGGTCAATTCGGTCATCTTCGCGGTCAGGCTGTTATTTGTGGCTTCCGTCTTCTCGGTAATGTTATCGTTAGCTGTCCTTATTTGTTTCAGCTCTGCGACCAGGTTGTTATTTGCCGCCTCCGTCTTTGCTGTTAGTTCCGCGGCCAGGTTGTTATTTGCCGCTTCCGTCTTCGCTGTTATTTCGGCCTTCATTTCTTCCATCTTCTCGGCGATGTTGTCGTTGGCCGTCTTCATTTCTTCCATTTGGTGTAAAATCTTTTCCAGTGCCGATTCCATGGCCGTTATCTCACTTCTGACGCCAGTTGTGACTTTGTGGGTTCGTGAAATAAAAGTCCAATTACACCACTCAAAAATGTTCTTTATTTCCGCCTTATTCCAATGTCACAATTACATAGAATTTCGTAATGTACACAATTACAATTTCGCCCGTTCGTCTGTCCACGTACACTGGGCGCTCCTTACACACTCCTCACCACGACTCACTCAACTCAACTCACGGTCGCCTCTCCTGTATTGATCGGCGGCCCGAAGTTTCTCGAGAATTCCTTTTTATGGAGGGGGAAAACATTCTCGATGCTTCGCCCTCCTTCGGGCGGCAGGAGGAGGGGGAAACGAAGACTCAGCTACCCCCGTGGTCTCCCCTCCCACCACTTGTCTCGCCTGCATTTATCGATCGGCACCGTAGAGCTTGCTGCTTGGGTAACAATACTAAACGAGTGTTGGTAACTTAACAGTCTGCACACATGGATTTTTGTCTGCACTAACATGCACTTACGACACCAGTTCTCTAACTTTGATGTTCTATAGCACCAGCATTTCTGGACATGAGATTTTTATTTAAAAATTATCAGTATTCTGTCCTGCACAAAATACTAAGCACTGTTGATGCTTTTTTTCACTCATCCTGTATAATGTACTAGAGCGCTGGATAGGAGAACATCAGACGGTACCTGATTCCCATGTTATTCTCATAAGATGTGCATGATTTACATAGGAAAGGTAAATATGGGAAACTTAGCCATGACCTTCAAATTGACAAATGTAAATTAGGACAACTATGGTTCTATATAATGATATATTAAAAAACAAATGAGATGCTGTGTATGATATGCTCTAATAATAACATTTAAAATAGGGCACCAAAAATGGCAATTACATCATCATAAGTAGAGAAAGGTATTAAGAGGGAAAAAAATGAAACGTTCCCCTACATCTCAAATCTTGTAATATCATCAGAGTCGAGGAAATCAACTGAGTCAAGGATGACTGGATAGAAAACGTAAAAGAGGAGATCTGACATATGGAAAGGAAAATATTCAGTTTAGGTCAATAAATCACCAGTGCTTATGGCTGAGCAGCCCTTCTGTTTAGTTCATCACACAATTTGGACTGGTTCCTTTTATTTTCCAGATTATAGAAGCAATTAAATGTCACCTTTGTACTATAACAAACTTAATATGAGATTACTAAAAGCTGCACTGCATAAACATGAGGAATTGGACATTAGGCTTTTGTCCTGGTCAACTCCTTTAAGCCTTCAATTACTCATTAAAGGAATTAAGAGAGTCTCCTCCCTGTGAATAACAAAACTGTTTCTGCAGTAAACATTTCTTTCTTTAGATATTGTGAAGAGACCTTAATAACTGCAAATATAGAAAAACTTAATATTTTACAAAATCATATTCTAAGTCTAGTAACTAAAGTTGTGAAAACTACCTCATTACTTGTTCTACAAATTTTAACAAATAATCCAAGGCTTGAACTTGACAATGAAAAAGCAGCTATCATACAATATGAAACATTTATCAGACTATGTATAATGATTGAAAAAGAAGAAAATTGTAAGTAAACTTAAAAACAAAGTTTTCTTACTAAAGTCAAAGAAATCAAACAAGTATTAAAACTTCCTTAAAAGAAAACGTACAAGCAAGTATCAACCCTTTAGAGCTATTTGAATTGAACACTATACTTAGCTGAAAAAATAACAAAATCTGAAAGCTCTTCAAGTGTCCTGAATTGCCCACCTCGGTAGCGTGGTGGTAGCATGTCTGCTTCACATTCAAGAGGTCCCGAGTTCGAATCTCGGTCAGGGTGAGTTACCTGGTTAAGGTTTTTTTCGGGATTTTCCCTTATCCTGAAAGACGAATGTTGGATAACTCTAAGCTCTATGGACCCTGGGCTCATTTCAGCACCATCTCACCCATTACATTCGTCGTCCGATATGACTTAACATTGGAGGGCGTAAATTACAAAGAAAAAAAAAGTGTCCTGAAACAAATTACAAGATATCCTGCCAATGAATGGCTACATGTTTACATTGACAGTTCCAGCTTACCAAATAATGGTTGTAACAGTAGTTTTGGGTTATGTTCAGAAAATTATGAAAAGTTTATAAATTTTTAAAAAAATGATTATGTAAATATATTTGGTAATTTAAATAAATAAAAATATATGTAATTTGTGATTGGCCGTAGTAGTAATTGTATGACATAATGTTGTGACGTGGAATTAAATCGGCCAATCACAAAATTAAGAGAGGAGTAACGATAGGAAAAATCAATAATCTTAGTATGATTTTTTGTAATGGTTAGTGTGATAGTGGTGCAAGATCAAGAACATTTAAGTAATAGTTTGAATCTGTTTGAATATAACAAAGTAAGAATTTATCAATATGTTGGAAGTGACTGGGAAAGGAAGTTCAAATAAAATGTAATCCAAATAATACAATTAAATAGTTACAAAATTTGACTTCTCCGTGACTTTATTCCGAACCACGCCTTGAAAACAGGATTCTCATGACTCTTATGTAATCAAGCACAATCATCACGAAACAAATCAAAATACAACGAATTTGTTATTTCTGGCTTCTCAATGTGGATCTTCGAATAGTCAACATGCATCCCATCTCAAACACAGAAATCCCATACCAAATTTTGCCCGAACGTGTGACTGATTAAGATGGAGACAAATTAACGACGAATAGTCCCAAATTCCTGTCCCATGGTGGTAGTGGCGCTGGTACAATATGACCACTCTTCTCTTTCCACAAAAGATTAAGTTTAAATTCTACAAATTCTGATGATGAAATTTCAGCAATCCTTCAGAGCATACAAAATCTACTATACTAAAAAAAATTTTAAATAATTGTATTATATGACTCTAGAGCCACTATAATATCCATAAGATCTGATATCACACATAAATGTTGCAGAATACTCTAAAATAATAAAACAGTTAATTAATTTAAATAAAATTTTAATACTTCAATGGATACCAGCACATTGCGGAATACATAGTAATTAAAAAGCTACTTTCTAGCAAAAAAAGGCAGTAAAATTACATCAAATCAATATCATATACCTGTAACTAAATGCCAATAATTCTCAATGTATGAGTTTTGCTGTTTCTAACAGGAGGTCTGTGAATGTTGTTTCATAATGAAAATATACAGTACTCTTCCAAAGTAAAATTTTTAGGAATAACAGTTGATAAATTCATGAATTCGAAGTCACATATTCAGTGCATTACAACAAAGGTCAGCCGAACTTATTACATAATCTCTGTACAAGTAATGTTTGTAACCAGAGAACCATAAATATATTTCACTTATATTCAGTCAGTACCAGGGTGTGTTATGTGAGATAGGAATATTGTGACCAACATGTTCTTAACTTTTAGAAAAAGTGAAGTTATTTTAGGCAGTTGATTGCATATATTAGTTTTGGTGTTAGTAGTTTTAAATTTAAATTATTTGAGTCATATATAAGTCCATATAAGGTACGTAATATCCAAAAAATCCTTTCATGGAAGTGTTGAAAACAGTGTTGTATAAATTAAGTTAATTTTTTTAACAATGAGACCTATAGTTAGCAGTATAAATTCACCAACATACAAACTTGCAAAATGGCTAACAAACAAATTCAACTCATTTCCAAAATTCGATAGCCTAAGCATCAAAAACACCTATGAACTTATAGAACACATTAAGGATACTGAACTAAATGAAGAAGACACACTAGTCTCATTTGACGTTAAATCACTGTTTCCCAGCATACCAGTTAAACAACTACCAACATTGATAGAAAAATGGCTCAAATCACTTGGAATGTCATCACTTGAAATTTCAGATTACATCGAACTTACCAAATTATGCATAGAACAGAATTTCTTCCAGTTTCAAACAAAATATTTCCATCAAACTTCTGGTTTAGCAATGGGCAACCCCTTATCACCCTTCCTGGCTGATCTGTACATGAGTGCACTGGAAATAAGGATCACTAAAGGTTTCCCATGGATGTTCAAACTCTGGCAAAGATATGTAGATGACATATTTGCCATAGTGCCAAAAAAAAAAAAAACACATCAGTGATGCACTAAAACTTTTAAATATTCAAGAAAAAAGCATCAAGTTCACTGTAGAAGTTGAAAAAGACGAGTATTTACCATTTTTAGATCTAAAAATAATCAGAAATAAAAATAGAATAAACTTTGGCATTTACAGAAAACCAACACAGACAGACAACTACATAAAAGCTAATGGCTACAATCCAAGATCCCACAAACAGGCAATCTTTAATAGTTTAGCACACAGACTGGTCAACATCCCTCTCACAGCAGAAGAATACAAAATAGAATACAACAAAATTATTGAAATAGCACAGAAAAATGACTTTCCCAAATCACTAGTAGACAAAAAAGTGAACTTAGCAAAAAAGAAGAAACTACTAAAGGAAACCACAACCCTCTCAGCTACAGAAACTAAAATGATCTTCAAAAAATTCACTTACCATCCATGGGCCTTTGATAAATTCAAAAAAGTCTTCAAAAAACAAAACATTCAACTAGCTCCAGTGAACCATTACTCCTTAAAAAACCTAATTTGCTCAAACATCAAAGATGCCATTCCATCTAACAAAAAATCTGGTATATATCAAATTGAATGCTATGACTGTAGTCAAATTTATATTGGAAAAACCAAAAGAAATTTAGAAACAAGAGCAAAGGAACACTTTAGGAACATAAAGTACAAACAATTAGAAAAATCAACAGTTGCCACGCATTTTTGGGAAAAAAACCACAACATAAATCCAGAACCAAAATTACTAAAACATACAACAGGAAAAGAAGAGCTGTCCACATGGGAACAAATCTTTATTTCAAAAAATAGGAACAAAGTATTCAATTTCGACATCCCGCAGAAAGATTTGTTCAGCAAGTTCCTCGGACCGCCACCAGAGGAGACCGAAGACAAAATATTGCCAGCTACACCAATGAGAACTAGTCGATGTCCGGCTGAAGATAGAGGGAAGCCCTCAGAAACCGGTTCCGGGAAAATTTAAAAGTGAGTGTTGTTTTGTGTTATTAATCGACTCCCAATTAACTTAATACGTAATATCCAGTTTAAATTACAGGAAAAATAGCTGTGAATTTTCAAATATACCAAAACTGTGGCTGTGGATTTGTGCAGAATTCAACTGTCTTTGATGTCTGTAGGATTTCTTTGTTTATAATTGGCAGCATCTGTGTTGACGTATAATCTGGGTGGCTTAAATTAAAATCTTTGGTCGAGATGCTTGATATGAATTTTATAAACTTTTTCTTTAAATTTCAATGATAAGTATTTTGAAGAATTGGGTTCTCTTAATCTTACTCATCAGTATTTATCTACATCAGTGATAAAGAATGTCACAGCTTTTAACAGCAATTAAAAATATGATCTGAGGTTCCATAAACCCAATTTGTTCTATATTGTTTAATGCAGTAATCTCTGTGTAATATTATTGTACACACTATACCCAATTATGTATGTAATTATGTAACTGAATAACCATTCACTTTATGCTGTAAATGAGTTTTTAAATGTTAATTAGTTTTAAGTGATTGTAAATAATGACAATAGCCATTAATGTAATTTTAATACTATGACGTGTCTGATATCAATCAAAAGGACAAAATAAATTGAATTGAATTAAATCATGAAGTAGAGTAAACTCCACTTTGTGAACAATTACTTTTACATAGCATTTCTCTATGGTCTTTATATAGTTTATATTTATTTGCTTTTTCTACTTTAGACTTTTGTTGGATTCTGTATTTGTTACAGTTTTTAGCCTTATGTAACTTTTTATATTTATCTTTGTATCTTGAACCATAGCCCGCTCACCTCCCTTAAAGCCTCGGCACTCAGTCGGATTCCTACGTATTTAAGCGACCGAACGGTGTTTGCCTGTTTTGCCGCTTGGAGCTCTCAAAGCTGACCCCTAAGCGGCCTTGCCGACATTTAGTTTTGTGGTGACAGTTGAACCAATTTTATGGTCTCAGTGTTGAAACTGAATTTTACATGAAGTGCTGTTGACACCAATCTAAAGTAAGTGAACAAGAAAACTGGGCATAAATAAGAGACAATAAGAAAACTGGGCATAAATAAGAGATAATATAAGTAATCATAAGTATGAGCACAACATGCCATTGTTTATTATTATTAATTTTACTGTTGTGCCGTAAATGGTGGCAGTTCATTATCTAGAAGGTAGATTTTCCATGACAGCTTTAGAGTACAAAAATTTACAATAGACAGCACTATATTTCAAAGCTCTCCGTGTTTCCAAGGTCCAGGTCTCCGAACCATACATAACAATGCTCCAAATGTAAGAATTACGTATTATATTATTTTATTTTTATTATTATTTTTATCATCATTATCATCATTATAACAGCAGTAGTAGCAATAATTACTACAAACAGCATAGCAGCAATTATGAGCTCAATACTCTGTATTTTAGATGGTGTATTGTTGTGTACCCTTCTGTAAAAGTAAGAAAGGAAAATCAAAAGGGATCAGTTTCCATGAATTTCCAGTAGAAGAACTACGTAACAATGGCTAAAAGCTATATCGTGCTCTAATTTCGTGGTAAATGATAAATCTAATTCAACAGTTGTGTTCAGTTTGCATTTTACTGAGGACGACTAAGTCAGGCTGTAAAATTAAACTGCTGAAAACAGGAAGTATTCCAAGCATTTTTCCAAACTACCAGATAATAAATTAGTGAAACAAGCAACACCAAGGCAGCAAATTTAAAAAAATACACTTACACGCAGAAAGCAGAATATGGAGATGCAGTTCCATCAGAGAAAGTGTTAACAGTGCTGCTGATATTAATGTGCTGGATCATGTCACAGATGCACGTACTTATAACTGCGCTGCAATTCAGATTGAGGAAGACATAACTTCCAAATTAAAGAGATTGCAAAGGGAGAATAACACCTTGAGATGTAAATTATGGGGAGCAAATAAAAGGCACAAAGAATTTGTAAACAAGCAGCAAGCAAATGAAGAAAGATTACGTTATTATGAAACCAATAATTTTCATAAATCAGTTCAATTATTGATAAAAGACACCATTGTACACTGCAACACAGCTTCCAGACACAATAATCGCAATATTGGGTGAATTGAATAACATTAAAGATAATGCGAATTTCCGTCTTATAACACCTACTAACGTATATTGTTAAACTGCTTTTAACTGTTTACTTAGTTTTTTTTTTCTTTTCTTCCTAGACAGCCTCATTTCATGCAACAGTCCACTAATTACTGGCATATATAGAAGGTTTTATAGTTAAAAACATAGCGGCCGAATTCTCTTATGCCATCTGTCTTACTAAAGTGTCTACCGCCAAGTGTACAGCATCCCTTGTGCAACATTGTCCTTAACTCGTGTGTGCAGAGAACTGAAAGCATTCAGAACTGCTAAGTGAACTGATATGCAAACATTATATTCCTGTGATATTAAGGTGCATTGTTTCTGCGACAACGAAAGTGTTTGAAAAAAGTAAATTGCTAAACTGTAAACCACTGCATCGGAAAGTTCTGCGTTTGTAATGTCAACACATTGCAGCTGTTCACTGGAAGAGGTTTGCAGAGGGGTCATCAGCCAGCGCCATACGGTGAGTAGTGGAGAAATATGTAACTTTTAGTCATAACACTCCCGCTGGCGAGTGCGAAGGCTTAAAGTGATGTGAGTGGGCTATGCTTGAACTGACGTGTCCTATAACATATGTATTATGTTCCAAAGGATAAAATAAATACAATACATCTTAAAAGAGATCTGGTGGGATTAGAATTGTTTTGAAAAAGCTTTGCAAGTTTTAGGTGTAATTATGCACTGCAAGAAATGGTTAAAATATCATTGTGTCATCATCATTATATGCCACTTTTCCTTTTATTTCTAGTATTCCACTTATTCTTAAAACATGTACAATGTTGACTGTAGCTAGAACCTAAAGACAGTATGGCTTGATCTCAAATTAGTAAAGCTTCACAACAAATAATAGGTTATTAATCCTCTTCCATGTTAAAAAAAAACGCACGCACGCGCCCACGCGTGCACACGCACACACACACGCACGCACACACACACACACACACACACACACACACACACACACACACACACACACACACACACACACACACACACACACACACACACACACACATACACACCAGTGTCGAGGTGTAACACTTAGGTCTCCTGCAATATAGGGTTACCTTTTTTAAGAATTACCTTGAGTACACTTAACATTAAAGGTACAAGGTGTTGAGTACCTCATATATCCTAACGCAATTTGGACAAATGGGTTTAGTAAAATGACAAGTTAAAGTGACATACGCACGACATTGATGTATTATTCTGTGGTACATCTGTTCTCAACATGTACTTGCTACCGTTTATGAGTAATATTGGTACACAATTTCTGTAATGCTAACAATTTTAAGGGTGATATAACTTTGCTAGCGTGACCCACAGAAGTGTTACATGTGACATGAAACTACACTGTTAAGCATCCTCTCATTGCTGTAAGTTGGGATGAAAACCTCAATCTTCGGCATGGAGAAAAGATGTTTAACCTAATATATGAGCCATTTATTACATGCAGTGATGCGAAGCCACCTAATAATTTTGAAAAGTAGATAAAACTGCACATTATTTTTCTATATAATGCCCTTCTTGTTTCTTTATAGTGAACACATAAGGGAATTATGGACTGTCAAAAGAAATAATGGTTCGATGTGTGAGCAATCAAATTACACTACTAAATTATTTCCTATTAACTACTTAAACACATAGTTCCATCACTTTCACTTCTTAACTAAAACTACAAACAGCATTAATAGTTCAGTGTAATCTTTCATTGAGTTCCTTTCTTGGAAGTGTTGAAACCAGTGTTGTTATGATAAATTAAATTAAAGGGAGTCTTTAATGACACTAAACAACACTTACTTTTAAATTTTTCCGGAACATGTTTCAGAGACTTTGCCTCTATCCTCAGTCATTAATCGACTCCCTTTAATTTAATTTCATTGAGTTATTTATTTGACACACATTCAGCTGTATGTCATCCTGAGAGGTTTACACTATGCAGAGGGCTCCAGTTGCCATCTCAATCAGAAATGGTCAGAAAGTACATTGCTTAAAGTCTTACCAAGTTAAAGTAAGCCATTTGCCCAAATAGTTGCTGTGCACATTAAGCAAATCATACTTCACAGTCAGATAAATAGATGAATTGTCATATTGGAAGATACACTGTGCTTTAAATTTTATTTTTAAAAGTGTATATTGTCTTACAGCATTCATTACCGTGCTTATACATGTCATTAAAGCATTTACAAATTCAACACTGTAATATTCATGTATAACAAAGTTAAATGTAGGACAATTTTAAATGAATGATACAGCTTTAATGTGTTTCTTATTTTTCATAATAATTTATTCTGCACTTGTAAATGATAATTCAACTGAAGTGATAAGAAGTATATAAAATAGTGCCATTTATGAAATTTATGTCACCAGTTACTGACACTGATTCATGTACTAATTTGTAAGGTTTTACTACACTATTAATCTCATAAATAATGTATGTACTATAGACCTTTTCAAATTCTTATTAAATATAACCATTAACAGAGCTGCTTTGTTCTCTTTTTAAAGAGCTAGTGCTATTTCTTTGTATATAGTTGTTGGTGTTCTCATTTATAATTTATATATACATTTCTTTAAGGGTGTTTTTTATTCTTTTTTTTAACTTTTATTCCAGGGAATTTTTCAACATTCTGTGTACAAAGAAATTGCATTACACATAACCTTAGGGTATCCTTTCCTGTTTTCCTGTACTTACAGAATCAGTATTTTGGTCTTAGGAAGCTTTGGAATTCCAACTTGAGGGAAAGAGAATACAGGTATGTTCAGTGATCTCACTCTCTCGTTTTCAAAGTTGTAATTGTTTTTTAAAGACAAAATTGTTAATTTTCAAGAGGAATATTAAAGATATAATGCTTTGTAGAAGTCATAATTATTCATATTTAACAGGAAAAGTTCAAGTTGACAAGTGGATTCTTGGGATATTTTTTTCACAAATTAATTGGATAACTTCTTTCAAAGTCACATATTGCACACTGATGAATGGTTTACCACACATTTATCAGCATATTATGCGATAGTTGAAATGTACCGTAAACTATTCATCAGTGTGCGAGATGTGACTTCGAAAGAAGTTGGATTCTATCAGTCGCTGAACACGGGAGGAGAAGGGTGAGGGGAGCGAATGCACCATAGCTCGGCCGCAATAGATGCTCACTACATTACCAACTTTATAAGTTTTCGTGACTTTGGGTGTAGCAGACTGGTGGAGCAACGTGGCGGGTCGTTTCTGGTCATTTGACCATGGGGTGAGTCCTGAGGATGGATTGTTGAACCAGTTGGGTGGTCCGATGGATTTGGTGGTTTGGGAAAATATGTTTGTTGTGAAAAGGGAACGTCGCGTGGTGCATTTTGGGGTGCCGGCGGCTGGTTCTGTTCTTCGACTTGTTTATTTTTCGGATTTTGTTGATGGGGGCATGGTGACGTCTAGCGATTGTGGCATTCGCGGCGATGGTGTTTGTGACTCTTGCTGAGGGAGTGAGGGGGGTTTTGCGGGGTTGAGATGCTATTCAGTTTGTAGGAGGGGTTTCATCGTTTCTTGTAGGATGGGTGAAGTTTTGAGTTACAGAATGCAAGGGATAGTGATGTGCATTCCATAAACTCTCCTATCCAAATCCCAAACTCAACCTGCCTGAGGTGCAACCTGCTTTTACCAATGAGGCTCTGGGGACCAAGCATTAGCGATATAACTACATCAGAAATAGGGGAAATGCTATTTCATCTCTTACGCTGGCCTGTCACGGCGTACAAATGTTCCACAATTGGTGCTTGTGAGAAAAGCTGATTGACTTTAAAACTCCTACCGGCCAGGTCCAATGGACCCATTAACCAGACAGGTGCGACCTTCCAGAGATACTGGGGGTTAAAGTGAGTGGATGATGTAACCACCATTACAAGCAAAAAAATTGGTGTCCACTTAAAAAACGGTTACATTTATGCTACTTAAAACAAAATATTGGAGAGCAAGAGAGCTAATGTCTTCATTGCCAAAGCCTAGCATTTGAAAACAACAACAACATTACCGACCTTAGTTCTAACAGGCGCTGGGGTGAAAGGTTCAGAAGGAGCGTCCTATGTGGCTTCAATCTCTACCACGGAGTTGATAATCTGGTATTAATCTGTGGCCTATATTCAGTCACTTGCTACTGGTGGTCAACTGCGAAAATTATACCCCATCATCAATTACAGCTCCACACTTCAAACTCACCTAGGCCTCACCCTATATAAAACTCTACTCCGACCCATCTTTACGTATGCAGCACCCGTCTGGGGATACGCGTCCAAATGCCATTTACAAATGCTCCAAACTTTACAGAACAAGGTTTTGCATACCATAGCCAAAGTTCCATTTATGGCACCCTCCAAACTCCTCCACAAAGAACTCGTCGAACATTCATTAAAAAACTAGCAGCAGACCTCTACGCCAACTGTACCAAGAACCCAAACCTGCTAATTCAGGAATTAGGGCAATATGCCACATCCACTAACACACACAAACAACCCCTCTCAGTATTCGACAGACCTAACTAACGAAACAACCTCCGATGAAGTCCATGAGTACCTCAATAGCCTTGACCCACTGAATCCTTGATTAAACTACACGTTACATAATTTCAGATACAATAGACCAGCAGGACCATTAATCCATCAGAACTCAATGCAACACAGAGCGGCTTCTCCAGGTAAAGCCACTCCACATATCCAGTTCGCTTAGACATAACATCACCTTCATCTCATTTAATTTTAAGCCGTAGCTCTTATACTAATCCCCCCTATGAATGCTGCACACGTACTAACCACGGGCATCAGCCAGGGCTCTTGTCATGGCTGGCGCCCGTAAAGCCAACCTACACGCTAGCATGGTCCCCATGCTAACAAGAGTAAAATTAACCAATACTAATCGGGGTGCTTTAGGGGAACCCGAAAATAACCCACGAATCCCCCTTTGCCTGCCTTTGTACGATTAATAACATAGCACCCTTCCCATAGCTGCATGTTAGTTTACCAACCGCATGTGCATTGGGAGACGATGTAGCCTCCAGGTGGACGATCGTCACCGGGGGCGGAGGGTTTGTGGCCGCCCCTATAAAAACAACAACAACAAAAAGTCACTTGCTCTTTGAATGCGCATACACGCAAGAACTTGTAAATCCAGAATAACCTGATATACCTACTTGTACCTCTTAAGGCATTCGCTATATAGCACATGCACTTATAAACCATAAGAGCTTTTGTATCATTTTGTGATTCTACAGAACAAGAAATAGTTAATTTTATATCAAATTAGGTTAAAGAACTGATATAGCGTACCTGTGACTCTCCATTATTTCTTGTATTGCTGCTTTTGTATTATATTAATTTATTGAGTAATGTTTAACACTATTTTTAATTGAAGCCACCTTACTACTTTGTACATACACAAAAAAAAAAAAAAAAAACTCGTAGATCAATACAATTCAAGAGATGGCTCGCCTGCGGTGCCGTATGTAGTAAAAGCGGGCGTTAAACACTACCCATTATTATTATCAAGGGATGGCCTACTCTAATTGCCTTTACCGCTGTTTGCTACTCGCTTCTTTCGGGAGACAAAGAAATATAAGAATACTTGATACCTATGTACATTCAAGTTATCGTTTTGTCTTGTTCGTGGACCAGTGAACAATTTATATAATGCATCTTCAGTAATTTAAATGTTTTGCTACTATTTCGAATTCCTGTAGACCTGACCATGAGTTTAACCAGGAATTATTAAAGTAACTTGAATTATAACGTAAGATTTACACATTCACTAGAAAATAATTGCAAAATCGTATAATGGAGACAGAACTGCTGTGTTGTCAGTGATATTATATATTTGTACTTTCAGTATAATGTGAAGGAAAAATTGCTTGCCTTCAGCTCAACTTTTCAACAATTGACACGAAAATTTTACGAAGACCAGTGTAATTGTGCGGGAGCAATGACCTCGCAAATTTGAAAACGTAATTTAAGAACTAGAAAAGCTATCATTTCTCTTCAAAATACAAATATGGTTGTGGTAAAACTTCCGCAGACACGATCAGCTTCCAAAAGCGTATGAAAATCGTGAAAGAGTCTTAGTGAATGTGTAAGATGTATGGAAATGTAAAAGTAGTTAGTACTTTCAATGGAAAACGTGAAATTTACACTGCCCATGGAAAGCATTTTAATAAGTGAGGGAAGAAAGCATTAAGCTAATGTTATTAATTCAAACTCTAACACTTCAGGTCAAATCACATTCAGTTAAATACACATTCGTGTTTAAATTACTTACCTCAGATGTCACAATTGGCTTAAACAAGTAGAAATTCATAACTATCAGTTACCAGGTATGAAACTTACAACTTCTTTTTGTAGGGTAATTGGCACTTATGGTGGAGTAGCTGCATATGTGCGTAATAATTTAAAGTATAAAACTCACACTCAAACAGCCACTTAAATATAAAGAAAATATTTGAGCATGTATCAGTAGAAATACAACATGCAGGTATTTGGATAAGTGTATAGGACCTCTGATTCATGCATACAAACTTTCTTTGAACATTAGGAAATGCTGCTAAGCTTTATTAGGCAAGAAAATAAACCTTTAATATTGTGTGGGAGTTTTAACTTTACTTTTTGCTTAATTCCAAAACTATATAGGAGTTTAGACAGCTATTGCTTTCTTTTAATTTGTTTGAAACTTGTTACAACTTCAACATGTATAACTGCTTTATCACAAACATGTATTGATCAAATAATAATAGATAACAATTGTCTTCCATATAACATAGAAAATCAAGATTTTAGAATCTGATCATAAATACAATGCTTTTGCAATACCTAAGTTTAATCACTCAAAGCTAAGTACAAAATATGCTTTAATTATGATAATTTACAATATTTTAAATATCTATTAACATAGAAAACTTGGAAAAATATGGTACTGAAAGGAAAATTAATATTTCTAATAAAGTTATTCTAGATATACATGAGTGTAAGGTAGAAAATAAACCTCTAACTTGTAACAGAAATATTTAATAATTATTATGCTGGAATCACAGGTAGTTTGCATATTTCAATGAACCAGTGGAAACAAAAAGCGCAACTTTTTGAAAGTAATAAGTCCATTTAGGTTAATTGATGGAAATTAATCATTTCTTCATACTAGCCGTATATAGGCTAAGATTTTGGTTAGATAGAGTCGACATGAAAAATTCAATGCCATGGCCAGGATTTGAACTACAGTTCTACTGGTTTCTGTCCAGTCGCTCTAACCCATTAATCTACCATGGCCAATTTGCCATCATGACATTAAACACAAGTATATTGCGCATTTATGCACTCACATTTGAGCTATGGGATTATTTTATGGGGATCAGTAGGGAGGAAACATATACTAAAAATATTTAGACTACAGAAAAGAGTGATAAAAGTTGTTAAAAATATCAAAAAAAGAAACACCTGCTAACAGCATTTAAGAAATTAGGTATACTAACACTGCCTTCTCTCTCTCTCTCTCTCTCTCTCTCTCTCTCTCTCTCTCTCTCTCTCTCTCTCTCTCTCTCTCTCTCTCTCTCTCTCTCTCTCTCTCTCTCTCTCTCTCTCTCTCTCTCTCTCTCTCTCTCTCTCTCTCTCTCTCTCTCTCTCTCTCTCTCTCTCTCTCTCTCTCTCGCTCGCTCTCGCTCTCCCCCTCCCCCCCTCCCCCTCCCCCTCCCCCTCCCCCTCCCCCTCTCCCTCTCCCTCTCCCTCTCTCTCTCTCTCTCTCTCTCTATATATATATGTTGTAACTTCCCATAAAGAAGACAAAAATACAAATATCCATAAACATAACATAAGAACAAAAGAAAATTGTTTTAGAAATAGACTAAGAGGCCCATTACAAAATAAATGTTTTGAAAGTAAGGCAAAAGATTTATACAATCATTTACCTCACTGGATTAAAGAAATAGGGAAAGAACAAATAAAAATAAAACAAATAAAATCCTATAAATGGCTAGTGTGGAGAAATGATTCATTTCCATCAATTAACTAAAATAATAAGAGTTAAATGATGAAGCCTGGAACTCAAGTACTTACGATAGTAAGTCGCCACAAACGGTGTATCTCGGATGCGAGATCCCCTAGTGGTCTACCTGGGAAATATAGGAGTCAAATGGAGAATTTAATTTCAGGACGGCAAGTTGGCCATGGTAGCTCAAAGGTTAAGATAGACTGGACGGAAACCAGGGGATCTGTGGTTCAAATCCCGGCCATGGCATTGAATTTTTCATGTCTACTCTATCCATCAAAAACCTTAGCCTATAAACTGCTAGTGTGGAGAAATGATTAATTTCCATCAATTAACTAAAATCCTATCTGATTAAGAATCCTTTCTATACAATAGAAGAATATAAATTTGCAAAAACAAATAATGGTTAAAACTGTAGAGTTAAAATTGTAAATATAGACAGTTGTACCTCTCCATTGTAACTAACTTTATGTATAGTTCACATGACGAAACCTTGTAAAACTATTACAATTGCTGAATAAACAATCTCAATCTAAAATTCTCTAATAGACTCCTATATATATATATTTCCTGGTAAGCCACTAGGGGCTCTCGCATCCAAGATACACTGTTTGTGGCGACTCACTTGAGTTCCAGGCTTCAATATTTAACTCTTATTATTTAAGTTAATTGTTTGAAATTAATCATTTCTTCACACTAGCTGTATATAGGCTGAGGTTTTGGATTGAATTTTTAAGGATGAAATGCTTAAGCCTCCCTTAACAATAAATCATCCTGTGGAACAGATGAGGTGCCAGATGTTGTAGTTAAGCAGTGTGCTGAACAATTAATCTTTCCTCTTTGGAGATTACATATTTGTCACCCTTTTTGGGATGTTTTACTACAATTCTTAAAGTAGCTAAAGTCCAACACATTTTCAAGAAAGGAGATAAAAATGTTATTGAAAATTATAGGTGTATTTGAATTTTGTCTGTTTTTTCCAAAACTTAAAAAATACTAAAAATTATTATCTGCTTGAGACGTGAATATAAAGAAGAAGAAGAAGAAGAAGAAGA
Source organism: Mantis religiosa (assembly GCA_030765055.1). Taxonomy (NCBI): domain Eukaryota; kingdom Metazoa; phylum Arthropoda; class Insecta; order Mantodea; family Mantidae; genus Mantis; species Mantis religiosa. Next base: position 152,982,037 of record CM060958.1, on the reverse strand, counting down.
AGAAGACAACTTTTGGGAAAAAAAAGCTGGTGGCAGATTTTGGAACTTAGTAAAGACATTGTGCAATAAAACACAAGAATTCTGGCTGCTAGTCTTCGGAGAGTGAGCAAAGATATTTACTCAAGGTATGCTGTCTGTTAGCAGAAGGTACACATTTCCAGCTTCAAGGTAAGGATTCCAGTCTGCCTCTGCTGGTGTAATTTATCTGGCAACACTTGGCCGTCTCGCTCAGTAGAGGCCATGAGTAGGTTCATTATAATTTAACTACGTGGTATATCAGCCTTATTCCTTTTCACTGCTTTCTCTGATTCTCTAACAAAGAAACTTAAGTATTTTCTTTGTGCAGTTATATCATAATTTGCCTTAAGGTTTTATTAATTTTGATCCAATCTAGCTGGCTAAAATTCTCACTACATTTTCTGCAACATTGCTCTGGTGTATTTCTTTCTTGGTGCCTTTCTATTGCTTATTTATTTTACTGATGTTTCTTTTTCTTTAAGCATTTATTTTCCATTCATTCGTTTTAGATTCTCTCAATATTTTCTTCAGTATTCAATACTTAGTCCTGGATAATTTCAACAGAAGATATTATTTGGCCTATCACAAGGAGCATAAGTATGGACAAAAGCATTACAGCATTCTACCAGTTATTTATGTGGGTTTTATCAAGTTTGTGGGTTATTTATGTTAAACCAAGCTGATGAGTTTTGCTAGTGTGTGAAAAATGTATGTATATACGAGCAATCAAGAAGCCAATATGTACTTTGATTAGTTCAATAATTAAGTCTATCAGTATAGCTATTTAGTATAGATACTTAGATGTTTTGTTAACTAATAATTTTTAAATCTATTATACCTATGTTCAGTTCTATATACTATTGTGACTTTGTGGGTTCATAGAATTAAAAGTCTAGTTTGCCGAAATTCAAAATACTCTTTATTACAAGTAAAAACACACTTTGTACAGCCCTGCCAGCAGCAGAATTACAGAACATACACAAACGCAATCTTCAAGGTCATCTGCCACACGTCAGCACAGCTGCAAATACAAAATTAAGAGCTCACTAGCGACAGACTAGCCACGGCTCTTTTATACCCCCACTCTACACATCACCAGATCACTTGAAAGCTGCCAAAGTTTCATGGCCTTTCTTGATACAGCGAGAAATTCCAGACTATCTGTGTCTCTCTCTTTCGGAAAGCGTTCAGCGCTCACATAGTTCTCTGTCTCTTTCTTTCCCCGGTTCTCTGTCTCTCTCGGCATTTGCCTATGCATGGACCGGCAGCAGCAAAACAATGCCAATGAAGAGAACTGCTTTTTAAAAACAAACAAAACAAGAAGATTTGAAAACAAATACAAAAATATACATGTGCAAAAAAAATTACAAACATGACTAATGGAAAGTTGAGGGCTCTTTCTTATCATCTGTTATTATAATGAATTATATAATATTATAATGTTATGTGATAATTATAATTTTTAATGAATCCTAAAATACAAAAACTTGTCAAATGTATTGCGACTAACGTCACGAAAATCTATGTGTCTAACTGAAGGTTGAGAGAGTTTCTTAATCAACTGTTTTACAATATTCAGTGTCTTAAAGCCTTTTTTTTCCAGTTATCTTTGTTTTTTGCATTGTAGTTTCATGTAACTAAGATTTATCATCTAATTCTTAAGAGCTTAGTTGTATTCTAAGAGTTCAGGTAAGTGCATCACATTTATGAGTGTAATTATTTTTATAGATGTTTCTATTCACTTAGTGTTATTTCATTTTGCTGTCAGATTGATACATATACAAATTATGCTTTACGAATATAAGATATTATTCCCTTGACATATCATCATGTATTCTTGCATCAGCTTTGTATTTTCACTGTCAGCATGATCCAAATTCGTACACATTCATGAGTAGAAGACGCGGGCTCACACATCAGAGTTTAATCCAGACGTTGTAATGGTTTGAATTAAAAAGTGAAATAAAACTTACAATTAGAAATTCATAGCACAAGAATTAATAGAGGTAACAGTCTTTATTCTTTATTTATAGACGATCTTGTAGGTACACACCTTCATTCAGCATCTGCAAATGTTTTATTTAAATGAAAACTAGCTTTTGGTTAAGTACCATTTTATTTTTGATTTTGTATTATTATGCTTTTCTTTTGCATTTTAATATGTCTTATAATATTTGTAAAATAAGTTCGTTGTTATAATTTATAATATTACTAATTTTAATATGTGCATGAAGTCCTCCTTTTTATAATAATAGTATCCTGTCATTTGCATTGTTATTAATAATACAACCAATTAGCATTTGCTCTATGTGACCTACATATCTCTCCACAACTACAATATGGATCATACCTTTTTATTCTCATGTTGTACAGCAGTAAGGGAGTTAAAGCTGTTTGTATTGGAATATTAAAGATGTCATATAGATCTTCCCTAGCAAAAACCATTCGTTTAAACCAACCTAATGTGACTGGTAATTTGTCACTTGTTGCAGACTCACAAAGCGATACCGAAACTTTGTGTAGGTGACATGTATTATGTGCAATGTAATTAACAGGTATTCTCTATTCTCATAAAAAAAGATTTAAAATAATATGAAGAGCAAATTGTGAGCATTTTGTGTAGCATAAGTTGTGGAATTAACTATTTTACTATTGATGTAGGACAAACTTCCATATCCTACGACTGTGGTTTGTGCCTCTTCAGAGGTTAAGAGCAAGAGTAAACTTTAATATTTGTTTAGAATGAACCATGAAGAGCAAATTTTTCGCAAATAGAGGTTAAAGTTGCGGTAATGTTTATTCGATAATGTTCCATAAGTGTCATGGTTCGGCTAGTGAACTTTCACAAGTTGTAATGCTGAAGTTAAAAGTAGAAATATAACCCAAATATCAATATAATAAATAAACTGAATAATCCTTAATTACTCTTATTAATGTAGGATGTATATGCTCTAAAATAACTAATGTAACTGTTTAGTAAGAATTAACCATACAGAAGGGAAACGTGTTGTATCCTTAGAAGTCTGGACACGGACAAACCAACAGGATTTACATCATCATGATGATGATGATTTATTCACCATTCAGTAATTACAATAGGCTTCATCACATGTAATAGCTAGCTTAAATCTAGTAAAAACACTACATATAACTATATTTCAGAAACATCAAAAAAATATGTTTTATACGTCTTCCTTACATTTGTCTATAAACTCTTTGTAAGTTATAAAAGGGGTTCTCAGTTTACCATTTGTACAGTCTCTCCTTAAACATTTGAGTAGGTAATTTGTGTATTCTTACAGGAAGTACATTGAAGACTTTTATGCCACTTATTTTATAATACTGAGAGGTCTTCTGAAGCCTATGGAAGGGCATATCCAGTTTTTTCATGTTGTGCGTATTGTATGTGTGTATTGTATTGTGACTTTGTGGGTTCGTGAAATTAAAAGTCCAATTGCACAAACTCAAAATGTTCTTTATTTCCACCGAATTACAGTTGGAACACTTGCCGATTACACAGAATTACATAGCGCACACAATTACAATTCACCAGTCCGTCTGTCACAGGTCCACCCTGCACTCGCAATTACGTACAACTCCTCTGATGCACGTACACAGTCTTCCGGTCCGTTCACTCACTCGGTGCTCCTCACGGCTGCTCGCCAAGAACTGAACTCACTCGCCAACTGCAGGCCTTATATAGGGAAGATTGCCATTTCTGGAAGTCTTGCGGTTCAGAAAATAATCCCAAATGTTCCAGACGCCAAGGGGGAGGGGAAAGAGGCGGCCAGTGACACTTTCCTAATCATCCCCTCAGTTAGTGACATGAGATAAATGAGTAAGCGTGGGCTGAACGCCTCCGGTCCCCTACTGAGCTGTCAGTTGGTCGTGCTTTCCGATAATCGGGTGACAGTATTTAATATATAATTAAATATACAAAATATACATACAAAATATACTTACTTCTTTTTGTAATAATTTTGTAAAATGACTATGTGAATGCAAGGTGTACTTTCTCTACTACTTATATTATTTTGTTAAATTGTATTGACGTTGCCTATTGCTGTATTTAATCTTAATGGCAAAAAAATAAATAACTATTATTATTATTATTATTATTATTATTATTATTATTATTATTATTATTATTATTATTATTATTATTATTATTATTATTATTATTATTATTATTATTATTATTATTATTATATACCAGCACATCATAAATATATAAATTAACTACTGTAGGAATTTTAGCTGCTATAAACAGTGGCTTACGATGCTCTAATTTCTTTGAATCTGTTAATATTCGAATAGCCTTCTTTTGGAGTTTTAGTACCTCCACTATTTTTGGACTACTACCCCATAGTATCAAACCATATCTAAAAATACTTTGGAAGAATGAAAAATATGCCATGCATATATATTCTTTTGATACAGCTCTTTTTAAATTTGCTAATAAGAATATCACACGTTATAACTTATTACAGACATATTCAATGTGAGGGTTCCATGATAAATTGTGATCAATAGTCATGCCAAGGAGCTTTACAGTTTTACTTGTTTTGTCATTTAAACAATTTGTATTTTTTAAAGTAAAAAGAATATTTTGGGATTTAGGTTCATTCATAAAGAAACCATTGCTTTCGGACCAAAGTTGGGCTTGTTTTAAGGTTTTATTTACTGACTCTGATAACAATTTGAACTCACTGTCTACATTCAAGAGTGATGTATCATCTGCATACACCACAGTGTGGCATCAAACACACTTCTCTATATCATTTTTCATTATTAAGGACAATAGAGGTCCTAGCACAGAGCCCTGCGGAACCCCTATTTCCACCTTGGTAACTTGAGAACATTTTCCCTGTAGTGATACAAGTTGCTTCTGATCCTCTAAATAAGATTTGAAAATATTTAAATTTTGACCTTTGATTCCATAGATTGCGAGCTTCTTTAACAAGACATCATGTTTCACACAGTTGAAAGCTTTGCTTAGGTCACAAAGTGTGCCCTGAGCTAAAACACCATCCTCGAAAGCTTGATATATCTTTCCAGCAAATGAATCTACAGCATTTATGAAAGATTTTCTACTTCGATATCCAAATTGATTTTTAAAAAATAAATTTTTCATTTCAAAATATTCTTGCAATTGATTTTTTAAAAGACATTTAAAAATCTTTGCTAATGTTGGAATTATTGAGATTGGTCTGTAACTACTTGGTTTTCTCCTGTCTCCCTTTTTGTATATTGGAATAACTTTTGAAAATTTTAGCGTATTAGGGAAAACACCTTCAGCAAAGCATTTATTAATACAGGACAGAGGTATCAGTATATATTGCATTATATCTTTGATGAATTTATTAGAGAGATCATATATGTCTCTACTTTTTGAGCTTTTAAGCTTTTGGTTACTTCTTCAACTTAAGCATAAGTTACTTCTCTAAGCTGAAATCTTTCATTTTCATCATCTCATTTTGTATCATTTATGAAGCTCATAGCAGTATCTAAACAGGGTTTATTTGTGTAGTTATTTCTTTTACCGATTCTATAGAAAAGTTATTGAAAACATCTGGGGCTAATGACTGATCTATACTAGTTCTGTTAGTTTTGCCAGCTATGGTGTTTATTACCGACCAGGCTGTTTTACATTTATTATCGGAATTTGCTATGAGTTTTTCATTTGCTTCTTTCTTTGCCTCCAGTAAAGCCTTTCTATAACTTTTTTGATAATCTCTTAATAAGTTCTGCTCTACTTCATTGGGTTGATTTTTATACATATCCTTCATTAGCTTATTTTTCATTCTTTTGAGCCCTGAGTTATACCAACTGTATGTACTAATCGGTTTAGCTTTTTTATTATGGTTTACAATGACTGTTTTTTTCTTACAAGAATTATTAAAAAGTTCAACAAAGGTTCTGAAGAAAATTTCAAAAGTTTCTTCAGATGACCTCTCACTATTAAACAAAATGCTTTCCCAATTCACTAATGCAAAACTTTCCTTAAATGTATTTACATTAGAAATGCTATAGTCCCTTATTTCTTTAATAGTTTTTTCCACTTTCTGTGTTATATCTTTCATAAAGCTTACCTCAAGGACTAAGGGCTTATGTTTGGATAACATATGGTGTGACACTTTCAATGAATAATTTTGTTTTATGTTTGTTATTATGTTATCAGCATGCAGATCCTTGAGTAGGTTCTCTATTTGTACAGTGATAACCCATTTGTTGCAATAAGTGTGTAAATTGTTTTACGCTAGGGGTGTCCTTACTTATGTCGAAATGTGGATTTATATCCCCACAAATAATTACAGAGCATTTAAAATTAAACAAATATATCAGTATATTTTCAAAACCCGCAAGAAACTAGCTAGTATCCCCATCCAGTGATCTATATACTGTAGCTATAATTAGAAACTTTATAGCTTTAATTTCTTATTTCTATAGCATTTCTTATATAAATTGCAATCCCACTATTTTTATATGTATTTCGACAAAAATAGTTTCCTAATTTAAAGTTTTCAATACCTGTGTAACCTATTTCTTTTTCTTCAAGCCAATGTTCACTCAGGCATAATATATCACAGTTTTCATCCTTAAGATACACTGACAGTTCATTTTTTGTCCTTAAGCACTGGATATTCATATAAACAATTTTAATGCATTCTTCTACACCACTCCCATTTCTAAACCCTAGAACATTGTTTGTAGTACATGTTTGCCCCTCATTTTTATGTTTTTCTCTATTTACATCTACTGCTTCAAATATTAGTTTTCCTGATAAACATGTATTATGTCTAAGACACTGTATAATACTTTACTCAACATGTAGGGCCCTTTTCGATTAGATGCAAACCATCTTTTCCAATACATGAAAAATCCAAGTATTTATCTACATCTACATACAATGAATGCTCTTAACTAATTGGATGCCCATCTTATGTTCTCATTTACTAACCTTATGAATCTTAAACCAACATCTCGTCCTTTTATAATATTATTTACCACCACTACTGCCCTTGGAAATTTCTGTTTTGTTGCTTTTATAATGTCATACATTTCACCAAGTACATCTTCTGGATTTCTTGCCTTCTTCAGGTTGTTTGTTCCCACATGCAGGATAACTACTTCGGGGTTGTTTTGGTAATTTTCACACTCACATTGATTTTGTATCTTTTTGGATAACTGTTCCGCATTAATACCTCGATAAACTTTGGTTTACATGGGAGATCATCGAGTCACCGAATACTAGCACTTTGTTTTCTTCTATCACAGCACGTGTTGAGTTGAGGTTAGGTGTTCCATGTTGAGTAGAACTTTCTTGTTGTTCATCTTCTTTAAGTGTGCATAGCACATCGTATTTGTTCGATATTTCCACTTCTGATGATTTTGATGTCACTTCCTTCCTAGTTGCCCCATCGCAGTTCCTGGTTTTCCTATTTATGACCTTTGTCCATTTTGTATACTGACTATTGCTGTTCGAATTGAACGGCAGTTGAAACTGCTGGAGATGGTGAAGTTGCTCTTTAAATTTGGCATCTCCTTCTTTACCAATGTCAGCTTTTCTGCTTCTAGTTCCTTGTTTTTCATTGCAAGAACTGTATATCTCTTCTTAGGCATTCGCTGTTTGGACCACCTTGCGTATCATTTCCAAGACTTATTATTTTGGCATACAATCTTTCATTGGTCATATGCAGTATTGCTGTTTTTTAAATCTCCATTTTCATTTTTCAGGTATTTTGTTTCTTCGTTTGCGTGTTGGAGATCCCGGTTTAGAATTTCTATAACCTTTTGCAATGACGCTACAGCACCTCGTGTTTCTTGGGTAACAGCATGGTTGGTCATAGTTTCTCTGGTTTTCTTTACTTCAGTATTCACCACAGTTTGGCTTTTATTTGTACTGACTATTCTTACTGTATCATTTCCATATTCACCTCTGTTTTTTTATTTTCTCACCTCAATATCTTTAATATCACTAAAAAGTTGTCCTTTGCTTCGCGTGGCCACATAGTTTGCCGCCATCTTGAATACCTTCTTTAATGAATAACAACTGAGCATACAATATTAAACACTTAACTTATTTCTAAGGACTGTTTTCATCAAACCTAGTAATAATGACGAATGTAAATAAAAAGCTCCAAAGTTACTATTTTGTCCTTTACCTGGGAACTTGCTCACCCACTCATAAGTTGCATGATGGGAATATTTCTGCAGCTGTCTGTCTGTTGTCATAATTACCAACCCAAACAAAGCAGAAGAGACAAGAACACTTGTAAGTGCAACCTTCTGCAACAGAAAGAACTGTTTGTGGTGTTAGATATAAGGACAGTTTCTCTTGCTACAGGTTACGTTTAGTTAAATTTAGTTTTGTTTGGTAACGGCAGACATTGTTACCTTTTATCAATCCACAATTGTTCTCATGTTCTGTTTTAACTCCTTCGTTATACTAACACCCAATACTAGCAAATAAATGTCACTTTCTGAATGCTAAGTTTGCTATCTCTTAAGAAGGTATGTTGTACTTTTAACAGACTTCTGCAAAGGTTTGTTCCTTTCCCTCCCTCCCTCCCTCCCTCTCTCTCTCTCTCTCTCTCTCTCTCTCTCTCTCTCTCTCTCTCTCTCTCTCTCTCTCTCATGCTATCCTACAGCAGGCAAGTCTCCTTGGTGCCAGTCGTAAGGAACCCAAACTTTGTTTTCAAAACTTTTAACAAGAAGAGCTGCAATAATGATACTAGCACACTGCACTATCCAGTTTTCTACCTAAAGTAAAGAATCTGATTCTGCATAACGCTAATGTACTGAACCTGAATTTTCAATCTGTTTACTTCTACCATGTAAGGTTTTCTTGCAAAGTCACTATATATGAATTGTAAATTGAGTGAATTTGAGTACAAATTTTGTCATGTACTTTTTTATTTTAAATGAAAACAAAGTATAATGTGCAATACTTATTGAAATTATGTGTATGGTTATTCATAGATGTTATTTGAGTGTTTTAGTTCTATTTTGTTTTATTCACTTTGCTTTGCCTTATTTAGTTTACTATTGGAATGTGTCACACGTTTCCATGTCTCTCAGCTGAGAAAGTCCTCCTGTTTCTTTTCCTTTTATATTTGTGTTCAGGTATTTCATGCTTAAACATCCAACAATAGTAAGCAAGTGTATTTATACGTCAGCTCCCCGGTAACTCCTTTCGAACTTCTGCATATCCTCATGAAATAGTGCACCTTGCTCTTTAGTAAAAAGTCCAAAATCTTCGGTGAAAAAATTCCAAATGAGAAAACAGCAAAATGAATTTTCACACTCATTACATCCAAGTTCCTTATGGATGAAGCACGTTAGCCACAATGTTTGGCAATTGAGATCCTTGTTGCTACAAAGAAATTTTTAAACAACTTTACAGAAAGCTATCTGCTCTGCTTTCTGCTTTAGGTCCATAGTTTTTTTAATGCTGCATTAGACACAATTTTTTTTATATCAGGACCATTAAATATACCTTCTCTTAAGTTTTCTTCAGAGAGAAATGGGGATTTCTTGCATATATACTTGAAGCAGTCTCTTGAAAGCCTTCACAAACTGTTTCATTAATCCAAGCTTAATGTGGAGAGGGTCCAGCACAACCGTAGAAGGACTCACAGGGCTTTGGTGCACAGGTTCTTAGAGGTATCTTCCGTGGACGAGTGATTAAACTGAGCTGTGCTATCCCATAGGCAAAGAAAACATGGAAATGTGGTAAACCCAGATTGTTGACCCATTAGTATAGTGATTACTTACAAAGTTTTTCAAATTTTAGATATTAGCCACAGGAATTCATACAGAATTATAGGCATTGTCAGTATAGTTAGAGAATATTGTACAATATTTACATTTCATCTGTTAGGTATTTACAATCTAAAGTTCATAGATAATTTATGCAAATTACTATACACACTTGGAAACATTAAGAAATTTGAGTACAGTAACAGATCAACTTAGTTATTAATATTTATGCAGACACTGACACTAGTATGACACTTAATTTTAATGCTTTGGCCAGTTAAAGTCCTTCATTGATAAGTCTTTCAATCTTGGACACAGGACACTTTAAAATTGCCACATATTGCTGGTTGTGTTAACTGTAATTCACTTGCAATAACATCAGTTACAAATTTGCATATGTTTCTTTGAGGATCACTGAATAAGTAAAAGCAACTAAACCTAAAGCTTTTCCACTATGTAGAATGACACCCTTTAAACTTTGCTTTCTCCATGTTCATCAGAAATTACAGTGGAATTAACATTACTTTAGTATTCTGACAGTTAGACGGGAAGTTACGCGAGGGAGAGTTAATGATAATGTCTGAATTGCTAAACTGGTTCAACATTAATAGATTATTAATAAATACAGAAAAAACAACAGCAATAGCTTTTCATCATAAACAAAATACACTTGCTGGTCATCCCTTTATAGAGTTCCAGGGCAAATATATCTCATACACAGATAGTACAAAGTTTCTAGGGGTATGGGTGGATAATAATCTAAAGTGGTCGGCTCACATTCAAAAACTATCTCAAAAACTGAGTAAAATAACTTATGCCATCACAGTCATTTCAAAAATCATGGACTTGAAATCGGTCATATCTTTATATCATGCATATTTTCAATCTGTTCTTAGATTTGGAATATTATTTTGGGGTAATTCAACAGGAGCAAAATCTATTTTTAAAATGCAAAAACTGGCAATTAGGATAATACTACATGTTAATAAAAGAAACAGTTGTAGGCCACTATTTAAGGAATTAAATATATTGCCCCTCCCCTGTATTTACATATATGAAACATTATGCTACATAAAAAATAATCTCAGTATGTACACAACAAACTCACAGATACATTCTCATGATACCAGAAGAAAAGATAACCTTTATGTAATCACACATAGCACTAGTTCTTTTGAAAAAAGTTTTGTATATACTGGCCTCCAGCTTTATAATAAATTACCCAATTATCTGAAGCAAATACCTGCACTGCATCGATTTAGAATTTGTCTCAAAAAACTTCTTTCACTCCATTGTTTTTATAGCATAAAAGAATATTATGATTACTTTGACAATTTATTTTGTTAATGTTAATGATGTTAATGTTTTATGGCATAGGTGAATTGTTTGAATATGTTAACTACAAGTGAACTACTATTATTATTAATTATTATTATTATTATTATTATTATTATTATTATTATTATTATTATTATTATTATTATTATTATTATTATTATTATTATTATTATTATTATTATTATTGTTTATTATTTATTTATTATCCAATTTTTTTTTATTCCTATTTTACCCAAAGGTATATTAGAAATATAGTTTTACAAATTTATGAATATAATACAATTTACAAAAATATAACAAATTCAATATCAAGCTCACACACAGTTAACATCAAGATGAATCATTTAGCTTAAATATTTTGTTTAAGAAAGCCATGAAATATTGATAAGTTTTGTAATTCATCAGAATATGTGTAAGTGGTTTTGAGAAAGTGTAACCTAAGGATTGAAGCAATAATTCAAGTTCGTATCTTTCAAAACAGAAAAAACGGGCAATCAAATAAAATGTGAGAGACATCTTGAAGATGATTTCCACAAATACAGTCACCTGTGCATTTGATTTTGAATCGAAATAAGTAAGCTGAAAATTTGCCATGTACAGATAAGAATTGAGTGAGAACATAGTTAGGATTAACGAATTTACATTTATGTCTGTCAGAAACTGTTGGGAATTATAAATCCTTAGTCAAACCACCACAATCACTTTTTAACCAGTATTCATTCCAGTTGTTGATGATAATCTCCTTTAAGGTTTGCTTCACATAAGAAATGGGGCATAGAGTGTATGTCTCTGGAAGATCTGAAGTCACAGTTCTCTTTGCTAGCTCATCTGCATGTTCATTTCCGGCAATCCCTACGTGTCCTCTGACCCATTTAATACACAGATGAGAACTGCATAATAATTGACTTCTTATTTCAGCTGCAATGGAACTGCTGTTTTTGGTATCTTTCAAAGCTGCAATTGCTGCTTGTGAGTCGCTGTAAAGGTGAGCGGTACATTGTAAGCTGTTGCACCATTTCACTGCTTCACGGATTGCTAATAATTCAGCTTGAAAAACTGAACACTCCTTGGCAAGTCTGAACATGGAAGAATGCCATTCTATGGAGCGAGAGAGTACCACAAACGCACATCCAGCACTTTTACTAAGCCCTTCAGCTATCCGAGAGGTGTAGTTCTTCTTCTTCTTCTTCTTCTCCTCCTCCTCCTCCTCCTCCTCCTCCTCCTCCTCCTCTTCTTCTTCTTCTTCTTCTTCTTCTTCTTCTTCTTCTTCTTCTTCTTCTTCTTCTTCTTCTTCTTCTTCTTCTTCTTCTTCTTCTTCTTCTTCTTCTCTTCTTCTTCTTTTCTTCTTCTTCTTTTTCTTCTTCTTCTTTTTCTTCTTCTGCTTTTTCTTCTCCTCCTCCTCCTCCTCCTCCTCCTCCTCCTCCTCCTCCTCCTCCTCCTCCTCCTCCTCCTCCTCCTCCTCCTCCTCCTCCTCCTCCTCCTCCTCCTCCTCCTCCTCCTCCTCCTCCTCCTCCTCCTCCTCCTCCTCCTCCTCCTCCTCCTCCTCCTCCTCCTCCTCCTCCTCCTCCTCCTCCTCCTCCTCCTCCTCCTCCTCCTCCTCCTCCTCCTCCTCCTCCTCCTCCTCCTCCTCCTCCTCCTCTTCCTCCTCCTCCTCCTCTTCCTCTTCCTCTTCTTCTTCTTCTTCTTCTTCTTCTTCTTCTTCTTCTTCTTCTTCTTCTTCTTCTTCTTCTTCTTCTTCTTCTTCTTCTTCTTCTTCTTCTTCTTCTTCTTCTTCTTCTTCTTCTTCTTCTTCTTCTTCTTCTTCTTCTTCTTCTTCTTCTTCTTCTTCTTCTTCTTCTTCTTCTTCTTCTTCTTCTTCTCTTCCTCTTCTCTTCCTCTTCTCTTCTTCTCTTCTTCTCTTCTTCTCTTCTTCTCTTCTTCTCTTCTTCTCTTCTTCTCTTCTCTTCTTCTTCTTCTTCTTCTTCTTCTTCTTCTTCTTCTTCTTCTTCTTCTTCTTCTTCTTCTTCTTCTTCTTCTTCTTCTTCTTCTTCTCCTTCTCCTTCTCCTTCTCCTTCTCCTTCTCCTTCTTCTCCTTCTTCTCCTCCTTCTTCTTCTTCTTCTTCTTCTTCTTCTTCTTCTTCTTCTTATTATTATTATTATTATTATTATTATTATTAGTGTGTATGGATTTATTAAAACAAGTTAGTATTAAATTTTAGATGAGTCGTATTTTTTACACATCTGCTTCACTTTCGTACCTATTTTGAGGACATGTTTCGCAAATCATAGTTTGCATCTACGGCTCTTATGCGACTGAAGCTAGATCCAGCGGTGTGGGTAATTCTGGGGTTGTTGCTGCCATCTGTTGATTTAGTGATGAACTTAAATGTGGGATTCTCTTCTAGCGGGATTTCAAAGTTCATTAGTTGGTTTTTATGTTTTTCTATGTATATCCTCTCCCATATGACGAGTTCACTATGTTTTTGTACGTATTTTAGTAATTCGGTGCTATCTTCAACTTCATGATTTTCAGACCAGAAATGAGCTGCTATTGCGGACTTATCAATATTTTTGTATCTTAAGTGCCTGAAGTGTTCTTTCTTTCTAGTGCCTATGTTTCTTTTTGTCCTCCCTATGTAAATTTTTTCACAGTCTTTACACTTAATCTTGTAAATGCCTGACTTTTCCTCTGGTTTTATCTTATCAGTATTATTACTGTGAAGTAGGCTTTTAATGTTGTAATTGTTTTTTGGTGCCAATGTTATATTGTATTTCTTGAATATTTTTTGGAACTTTTTTGTGGCCCAGGGGTGGTAAGTAAATTTAGCAAATCTAATTTCTTGTTTTATTGGTGTATTTACCATTTTTAGATCTAAAAATAATCAGAAATAAAAATAGAATAAACTTTGGCATTTACAGAAAACCAACACAGACAGACAACTACATAAAAGCTAATGGCTACAATCCAAGATCCCACAAACAGGCAATCTTTAATAGTTTAACACACAGACTGGTAAACATCCCTCTCACAGCAGAAGAATACAAAATAGAATACAACAAAATTATTGAAATAGCACAGAAAAATGACTTTCCCAAATCACTAGTAGACAAAAAAGTGAACTTAGCAAAAAAGAAGAAACTGCTAAAGGAAACCACAACCCTCTCAGCTACAGAAACTAAAATGATCTTCAAAAAATTCACTTACCATCCATGGGCCTTTGATAAATTCAAAAAAGTCTTCAAAAAACAAAACATTCAACTAGCTCCAGTGAACCATTACTCCTTAAAAAACCTAATTTGCTCAAACATCAAAGATGCCATTCCATCTAACAAAAAATCTGGTATATATCAAATTGAATGCTATGACTGTAGTCAAATTTATATTGGAAAAACCAAAAGAAATTTAGAAACAAGAGCAAAGGAACACTTTAGGAACATAAAGTACAAACAGTTAGAAAAATCAGCAGTTGCCACGCATTTTTGGGAAAAAAACCACAACATAAATCCAGAACCAAAATTACTAAAACATACAACAGGAAAAGAAGAGCTGTCTACATGGGAAAAAATCTTTATTTCAAAAAATAGGAACAAAGTATTCAATTTCGACATCCCCCAGAAAGATTTGTTCAGCAAGTTCCTCGGACCGCCACCAGAGGAGACCGAAGACAAAATATTGCCAGCTACACCAATGAGAACTAGTCGATGTCCGGCTGAAGATAGAGGGAAGCCCTCAGAAACCGGTTCCGGGAAAATTTAAAAGTGAGTGTTGTTTTGTGTTATTAATCGACTCCCAATTAACTTAAAATATTTGGGTAATTCGTTGTTGACCTTTTCTTCTTTGAAATGAACTTTACATGTGGTACCATGCATAAATAACAATTATTTACATGGTAGGTTTGTCGCCTTCAAATCATGGGCACAGCAAAGGGCATTGATCCCTTTTTTCCTTTTAGTCTTCACCAAGAGTTGCAGAAAGGCATTGTTACAAATATTCGGTGACCAGCTTTTATCTTATATCGAGATTTAACTGTATTGGAACACCACATTGAAGCGAAAAATTATTAATTTTTAGATGAGTCGTATTTATTACACATCTGCTTCACTTTCGTACCTATTTTGAGGACATGTTTTGCAAATCATCGTTTCGCGTGTTCCTGTGATTTGCGAAACATGTCCTCAAAATAGGTACGAAAGTGAAGGAGATGTGTAATAAATACGACTCATCTAAAAATTAATAAGCTTTTATCTTGTTTTTCCTTTTTGCATCCAAAATGCAGATGGTATGTGTTCTTTATTATTTATTTATTATTTTTCACCATAATATTCGGTGACCAGCTTTTATCTTGTTTTTCCTTTTGGCATCCAAAATGCAGATGTTATGTGTTCTTTATTATTTATTTATTAATTATTTTTCACTATATGATTTATAGATATAAATCTGGTTTCGTCAATACTACTTCAAAATTCGAAACATAATAATAATAAAAAATTTCTCTATTTACTAAAATATTCTAGACATTCATTGACACTATAGAAACCTTGTTTAATTAGAATTGCTTTAAGAGCTCTTTTAAATTTGACAGAATCATGTATCTGTAATTTATCAGTAACAGAATTATACATAGTTAACCCTCTATGTTATATTGAATTGAATTTTTTAGCTGTTCTAACCATATTGAAATGAATATGAGTTTGATTTCTGGTGAAATGATTGCAGTGGCAGCTGGTGGATTTAATTATTGGTGGTGCACAAATGAAAAATAAAACACAGAGTAGTAGTGACTCATCTAGTTATACAGATACTCTGCTCTCCTCTCCTTAGACCTGGCAAATCTATCGATAACTTTTGCGTTTAAGTTGCTGATCTTAATAACAAACTCCTTCTAAATTGAAAGCATTGCTAACGCTGACAATCGGTCCTGTGACATTGTGTTCCTAAGGAAAGTTTTTACTCTTTTTAAAGTTGAGAAACAGCGTTCTGCTTCAGCGGTAGACATTGGCATAGTTAAAAACATTCGCAGGAATTTGACACATTCGCTGAATGTAGCACATAAATTGTTTTCCTTAATGAAATCCATCAAGCACAAAGCGCCGGACATTCCACGAAATTCCTCTCTACTGTAAATTACAGTCAGTTCTGTACGAATGTTTGTTCCAATGATAAAAGGATAGAACCTTATTGTTTCTCTAAGGGAATCCTCTGGAAATGTCTTGTCATAGTCGGAGAAATTTTCTTGATGAAACGAAGTCGAGGCTACCAGATGCCCCGTGAAGCTAAATCTGGCCTTTGCTCTAAGAATAATGTCACAGACTTCAAGAGCTTCCCTTCTTTTCACATCATGATCTTCTATTCTTCTCATCTTAATTGCAGTTTCTTCATGTTCCTCAATATCCACGCTATGTCTTACCTTTTGCACTTCCCTTTCAAATGCATTTAGCTGGGTGAGGGTAAATGTTGCATTGCAGTCTCGTTTCTGCAGCTGATTGTACAAAATGTCCACATGGAGCATGATCTTGTGGAAGAAAGACAGCCAGAACAGAAAATTATCATCTTTCAAAGTGGCCATAAACCCAGAAGCCTGAACAAGTGTGGTGTTGTTGTTTAACAGAGCTCTCTTCTGAATAACTTCCATGTATTTAATTAAATTCTCCCTGTATTCGAAAATGGTACTGATGGTCCATGAATGAAAATTCCATCGTGTCGGAACAGAGCGTGGCAATCGTTTCTGCACAACTTCATCAAGCACAGCTGTTCTTTGAGGAGAATTTGAAAAAAATGTGCATATTCCTTAAAATTGGCAAAAAGGCTGCATTGCTGAGGCTGCATTCAGCATTATTAAATTAAGTTTATGTGCATGGCAGTGTATATAAGAGGCACAAGGATACTTCTCTTTCACAATTGCCTGAACACCGTGTTTCCCAGCTCCCATGACGGATGCACCATCATAGATCTGTGCTATAAGTTTATTCGGGCACCCTGACAGTTGCAGATCAAGTTCAGATTTAATGACTGTGGCAAGAGAGTCTGCATCATGACCATCAGGTCGAACAAAACTCCAAAATCGTTCTACAGGCTTGTCATTCACAAGATATCTGTAGATAATAACCATATGATACAGTGAGGAATAATACGTGGTTTCATCTGCTATGACAGCAAGGAATTCTGCATCCTTAATCTCCTTCATTATTTCCTCTTGGCATACCTCTAACATACACTGAAGACTACACAAATAAAAATAGTAAATATTCTCCACTTAACTTAAGAAGCCGATGACAATACTTCTATGTTTTTGCGAAATTAATTTCGTGGACATTTGCCCACATCTTCAGTCAAACACACTTCGTTGTCAAGGATACTATGTATTTACGTATTTACGTATTACCAACATCTGAAGACGAAACAAACCTAAAAACAGAATCAATTGCCGGCATGTCAAAATTCATTATGCGATTTTTATCGTTTAGAATAAATATTTTTTCCCAAACCATTAAATCTATGGGAACATTTAATTCTTTTAATAATTTAACTTCGGGATTTATTTCATGGTTAAATGACCAAAAATGATCTGCCACGGCCGATTTATCAATTTGTTTATATCTAATGTTACGAAAATGTTCTTTCTTTCTGGTTTCCAAACTACGTTTCGTCTTTCCAAAATAAACCTGATCACAATCTAAGCAATTAAATTCCTAAATACCAGATTTTTTATTATTAGGAATTTTATCTTTTTTAGAAAATTGTAATAAATTTTTAATACTATATTTATTTTGAGGACCTTTATCTGCGTACTATCTTTATCCGTTCTGGCATACTCCTTATCTCCAGGCTGTTTGTGTACACAAGCCGCGCTATCGCGATCGGGTTCACGACACAGCTCCTTCCTTAAAGCTGGTCATACCGAACAGCACCATCGTAGCGGGTCAGACGATCCAGGTGTACTACCAAAATCTTCCCTCGGGGCACGTTCTGGATGCGATAAACCACGTCGTTAATCCTCTCCACTACCCGGTACGGTCCTTCCACGGCTGTTGAAGTTTCGGACAGCGTCCCTTGGTCCGGGTAGGGCGGTACAACCAGACCAGGTCACCCTGCTGGAACCCTTGCTGTTGGCTTGCCATTCGTATCGGGTCTTCATGCGGTCGCTCGCCTTCTGGATGTTCTCACGAGCCATCTCATGTATGTCATGCAGATGTCCATCAGGTTCTCCACATACTCGGTTGCTGGCTGTTTTGCGTCCGAGGGGCTTCCAAAAGCCAGATCACAGAGGAGCCGTATCTCTCGGCCGAACATCAGGCTGGCTGGCGTCATCTCAGTGGTGTCGTGTGTTGACAACGGAAGGCCAGCAAGAACAGTTGCACCTTGACGTCCCAGTATCGCTGATGGCTGGCCACGACCTACCTCAGGTGTTCTTCTAAGGTCTTGATGTACCTTTCGACCATGTCATCCGACTGGGGATGTAGACGTGTTGTGCGGGTCTTGTTCACCCTAAGTCTTTTCAGTGTCTCCTTCATCAGGTTGGACTCAAAATTGGTGCCCTGGTCGCTGTGGAGCTATAACGGCACCCCAATATGGCAGAACACTTGCTCCACGAGGCAGTCGGTGATTGTATTTGCCTCCTGGTTCGGGATGGCATACACCTCCGGCTACTTGGTGAAGTAGTCCACGACCACCATCAGGTACTTGTTGCCTCGGTCGGACACTGGGAATGGTCCAGCTATGTCGACGTTGATCCGTTCGAATGGCGCTCTGACGTTGTACTGCTGCATGCGACCCCGGCTCCTAGTCTGGGGGCCGCGACTCGCCGCGCAATCATGACATTGACGGCACCATCTCTCAGCGTCTGCTCTGAGCCTCAGCCAGTAATAGCGCCGTCGGAGTTTGTCGATCGTTCGGTTTGCTCCCAGGTGTCCGTAACCGTACTTCGGGGAAGTATCAATTGCTCCTTGTGCGTCTTCCCATCAGGCGATTCCCATACTTGGAACAGCACGCCCTCTCTTGTCTTCAGTCAGTCCCATTGGGCCCAGTAGGACTTGTATGTGGCGCTCCTTGGTGCGATGTCCTCCCAGGTTGGACTTCTCCCTGCCTCCACTTCTCTCAAGAGTTGCCGCAAGTCTGCGTCCACCAGCTGCTCCCTTCTCAGCCCTGCGCTATCCCAGCCATCCGCAGGCACTGCCGTGACCACTCGGACAGCTGCGGCACACTCCTTCTCTTTCACTCTTGTGCACTAGTCGCCCTCTTCTGGACAAGGTCTTTGGGACAGTGTCTACGTTGCAGTGGCACTTTCCTCTACGATGTTCAGAGGTGAAGTCGTACTCCTGCAGCTTCTGGACCCAACGTGCTGTCTGGTCTTCCAAGTTTCTAAAGCTCAGTAGCCAGGTTAGGACGAAGTGGTCAGTCCTCAGGTGGAATGGCTGAACATACAGGTACTTGTGGAAGAGCTTCAATGTCTTTACTACCGCCAGTAACTCGCCGGGTGACGCAGTAGTTCTTCTCTGCCTTGGATAGCGTCTTGCTGTAGTAGGCTAGCACCCGCTCATGGCCATTCTAGACTTGGGATAGGACGCCTCCAATGCAGTAGTCGCTAGCGTCGGTGTCCACAATGAAGGTGCCAGCTGATTGTGGAAATCCCAGAATAGGAGCACTACACAGTGCCCTCTTCAGCTGCTAGAAAGCGTCTTCGGCATCATCCGTCCACACGTAAGGTCGGTGTTCTTTTGTCAGGCGGGTGAGGGGTTTGGCGATGTTGGAGAACCCCTTGATGAAACGGCGGTAATAATTGCACAGCCCTAGAAAACTGCGCAGTTCTCTCTTATCCTTTGGCCGAGGCCAATCTCTCACGGCCTGTGTCTTCTCCGGGTCTGTGGCCACTCCGGTTGGTGAGAATATGTGGCCCAAGTAGTTGACTTCCTTGCGGAAGAGCTGGCACTTCTTTGCATTTAACTTCAAGTTGGTTGCCTGCAGTCTCTGCAACACCTTGCTCAGGTTTTCCAGATGGTCTTCGAAGGTCTTACCGACGATGATGATGTCGTCCTGGTAGAAAAGGCAGGCGTCATAAGTGAGCCCTCTCATCCCTCATCTCCATTAGGCGTTGGAAGGTAGCTGGTGCGTTGCAGAGGCCAAAGGGCATAACTGAACTGCAAAAGCCCTGGGCCTGTCGAGAATGCGGTCTTCTTCTTGCCTCTCGGGTCCAGAGCTAACTGCTAGTAACCCGACTTCAGGTCCAGGGTGGAGAACCACTGTGCCCCACTAGCGTGTCCAGGGTGTCGGCAATCCGGGATATGGGGAAGCAATCCTTTCGGGTTACAGCGTTCAACTTCCTGTAGTCTACGCAGAAGCGTAGCTCGCCATTCTTCCTTGCCCCCAGAACTACAGGGGAACACCAAGGGCTGCCAGACTCTTCAATCACTCCCCAGGATTTCATGTCCTCTAGCATATCCCGCAGCGTCGCTTGTTTTGCCAGCGGAACGCGTCTAGGTGGTTTCCGAATAGGCCGGGTATCTCCGGTGTAGAGACGCTGAAGCACTCGATCAATGCGGCCGTAGTCGCTGTCGCCTTGGCATTTTTTTTCAATTTATACCAGAGGGCTGAAGACGCGCTGCTATCGTCTAAGTTGTCGAACCTCAACTCAACTCCATGCTGGCGGACTGTTTGGAACAGCCCGAAGGGTGTTCAAATCGTGTACCTGCTCTGGAAAGAGCTTAACCACGTAGTGGCGGGGTGTGAATGTTGCAGAATGACGGGTGTAGTTTAAGTGGGAGTAGTGTAGGGAGGTAGCTTGTTGCTCCTCAGGGAATGATGAACCGGGTGCTACAGACAGCGTGCACCGGTGGTGGATTAGTTAATAAACTAGGAAGAAGGTATGTATAATTTTGAATTTTCCAGAATAAAATTTTTGGATTAGCTAAAATTTAGTTTAGGCTGGAATGGAGATTGTGGTTACCGGTAATGACCGCAAGACATGCGGGGTAACCGGAATCGCTTTAAGCGACGCTCACGAGGTACATAATCCCCAAGGGATCTGACGAGGGCGCTCTGATGTTGGGGCAAACCCTCGAAGAATTTAGTCGCCCGGCATCTAATTTCATCCACATATCGGAGGGATGAAGCCTCGTTAAGTAATCTCACGGGGAGCCTTGTGCAAACAGAATAACTAATCCCAAGACATTTATTCTGTGCACGTTGGAGCAGAACTAGGTGTGAGCCTGCGGCCATACCCCAGACTTCGCACGCATAGAGCATGATAGGTAGAACCAGAGTCATAAAGAGGCGCAACTTTAGGGGAGCAGACATCGCAGACCGAAGCACAGGGTATAGTGATGCCACGGCACCACACGACCGATGAGCTTGCTCCTGGATGTGTTCCCGAAAAGTTAGGCCCTTATCCAGCTTGACTCCCAAGTATTTGAATTCTCCCACCTGATCCCTTGCCCGAAGTAGGTAAATTGGGGGAAATTGGCGGGAAAGCGGCGCTTGGTGAACAATATCGCTTGGCTTTTCTCCGTATTAATGGACAATCGCCAATGCGTGCACCAATCCTGGAGGAGGATTAGGTAGCGTTGGATGGGGTTAAAGATTCTGCGTGGATGTCTGTTTGTTGAAAATAGCAACACGTAGACGCTGTAGAGCGTCGGGGATAACACAGAACCTTCGGGGACTCCGCCGCGGATAGACCTTCGTGTAGATGTTTTTCCCGCCACTGTGACAGTGAAGTGTCTATGTTTTAGGAAAGAGTGAAGGTGTATGACTTGAGTGGGTAGCTCCAGTTGGATGAATTTGTACAGAAGACCCGCATGCCAGGTCGTAGAGAAAGCCTTTTCCACGTCCAGAGAAACCGCCGAGGTGAATGCCTTGTCCTGGAAACCCAGGGCTGCAGCCTCCAACACGCGCAGCAACTGCTGTGACGTAGAATGCCCAGGACGAAAGCCAAACTGGTGAGGAGGGATGGCTTGTATGTCACCCAGAAGGGGGGACAAGCGGGCTAAGAAATGTCTCTCGAAAACCTTCGAGAGAACATAAAGGAGGCTAATGGAGCGGTAATTGGCAGGATTAACCGGGTCTTTCCCTGGCTTCAAAATGCATATCACCCGAGCCTCTCTCCAACTACGTGGAAAGTGACTCAGAGAGAGACACATATAGAAGACCCTGGTAAGAAATAACACGGCCCTGAAAGGAAGGTGGCGGAGCATGAGTGGCGTTATGCCATCAGGTCCCGCCGCCTTTTTTGGTTTGAGGCGCCGGAGTACGCCCTAAAGCTCACTGGGTCTTATAACTGGGAGTCTGTCCGCCTCAGCCGGTGGTCGCCGAAAGTATCAACGAACCTCCTGCCTAACGCGGTTAGAGAAGGCAGGGTCCTGGGGGTCTTCTCTAGGCCTCATGGTCCTCTCAAGGTAGTCGGCGAACACCGTAGCCTTGGCCTGTGGTTCGTATGACAGGCCTTGGGTACCCTGGAGTGGGGAGTTTGGTGTCCCTTGGCGGTTCCGAAGTCTTTTAATGACCCTCCACACGTCTCCGTCCTCGAGGTTCATACGAGAATCGTCGAACCTTCTCCAGCTGTTCTACGTTCAGGTGGTCGGCCGCCCTCTCCAGTAAGCCTTCCAGCCGGGGCTCCAGGTGTTGGGTGGGCACCGGCTCCTGTGTCTTGTCAATTGCGGTTACGCTGATCATGGGCTCGCACGTCCCCAGCTCCGTTCTGGTCCGGACATCGTGATCGGTGTCTGTCAGATTGAGCAGACTCACTGGCACCTCTCGGCACGGCAATAATGTCCTGGCTACATCAAGTCCGTGCACAGGCGTCTTTTGGTCCAACATCATGTTCTTCGTCCGCTGGCGTTCCAGTCGCGCCGTCACCACCACCTCGCTTCTTGCGGGAAAAACCACATCTTCCTTTAAAATGACCCTGCAGATTCCAAGGCGCTCTTCGGGTTGCCGGAGTATGACCTCTTCTCCATTGAGCCGCAGGACCTTCCTGCCGACGTCGACCGTCGCCTCGTGACTCCTGAGAGCATCCAATCCCAGTATCACCTCCTCAGCCACCTTCGCGACGAACACCCACAGACTTATGGCCCTCCGTCTCAAGGTCAACTTCAGCAGGGCCTCCTCCACAGGCAAGGTATCACCCGATGCCGTGACTAACTGGTATGGTTGGCTCGGTTTTCTCGACGGCAAGCCCTTGGCCACGTCATATCTGATAATGGTTACCGCTGCCCCGGTGTCTATGAGCACGCGGCACGTGTCACTCGAGGATGGTGGTAATGGCGCCGACGTGCCCCTCTCCAACGGTTGTCCTTACTCGTCTTCCGACTACTCTTCCTTGTGTGGACAGTCTCTCCAGGTGTCCCGGCTGTCCACACCCCCAACACAGGCCACTAGTTCTTCGCCGGCGTCCCTTGATTGGTCTTCGGTCTCCATTATAGCGGATACTCCTTGTTCTGGAAGTCGGGGTAGCTGACACCTTGTCCGCCTCTATCCTCAATGCTGCCGCTAGCGCCTCGTGGATAGTTTTGTAAGCGCCAAGCATTAGGCACTCACTAATCTCCGTGTCTCGTACCCCGTCGACAAAGGTGTAGGCAGCCTCTCGTGGTACGAACTCTGGTGGGAGGTGGACTAATGCTTTACTGTCCAGCTGCTCGATTGCCATGGCAAACTCCTGCAGCGTCTCCCCTTACTGCTGCGATCTTGACATCAGCTGACTGCGGCACGCTGCGGTTAAGCGGTGGTTTCCAAAGCGGTTTTCCAGGGCCTCCCAGATGTCCTTGGGCGCCGCCGCTGTCTGGACCGCGTTTAGGACTTCTGCGGCCCGTCCCTGCAGTGTGGCTATTAGCTGTGCGGCCTCTTCCTCCGTTGTCCACTTGTGCTTGGCCACTGTGTCGAACTGGCGGCGGAAGACTTCGAAAGTTGTTTGACGCGCGCAGATTTTGTGGCGTGTCACGGTGCGGCGACCTTCCAGTCCTTTATCCTCCTGCCGACGATGTCATCTACCATGGCGTTTAGGGACTTAGTGTTGATATCGGCCTCTCCTACGATGTTAACGCGGTTCGCCAGGTCTTAGAGGGATTTGGTGTTATTGTCGGTCTTTCCCTCTAGGTCGTTAATGCGCTCGTCCACTTGACCCATCCGCCTTCCCAGCTCCGCGACGTTATTCCTCACGCCGGTCAACTTCTCTTGAAATATTTCGGCGAGAGCCTCGTTTACAGCCTTCATTTCAGATAGTTCGGCCTTCATTTCCGTGATCAGTTCGGCCATCTTCGCGGCCAGATTGTGATTTGTCGTCTCCAACTTTGCGGCCAAGTTGTTGTTTGCAGCTTCCATCTTCGTTGTTAATTCGACCTTCTTTTCTTCCATCTTCTCGGTTAAGTTTTTAATTGTGTCCTCCCAGTTCTCTAGAATCTGTTGCAATGCAGCCTCCATCGTCGTAATGTCTCACTCCTGATACCAGTTGTGACTTTCTCGGTTTGTAGAATTAAAAGTCCGAGTTGCAGATATTCCAAATGTTCTTTATTTCCGAAGAAATACACTCAGTTCAATTCTCACGTAACGTCATTACGTCACATACACAATCTACCAAAATCGATGACCGCACAAACAGCGTTCTGGTTACATCACTTTACCACTATTTACTCCTTTACAACTTTCTGTTTACGACTGACTGTTGGCGAGTCGTCGCTTCCCTAAATACCTCATTGATAATTCGAGACTTCTGTAACACTCACTAGATATTTCTGGAATAAACAAGACATCGAATGTTCTGTCACTAGACGAAACCCGAACCTTCCAGAAGCGTAACTTAATCTATGCCGGCAAGTCCTTTATCTGCGCTATCTTTATTTGCTGTCTTACTCTTTATCTCCGTGATTCACTATCTGTCTGTTATCGCTCCCTGCGCCGAGCCTTTTATGCGCGTGGCTGCGACAGTATATATACTCGCTCGCTCATCTGGCAGAGAAAATGTGAAGAATTTGCAACATTTGGAGCCCTGGAGCTTAGTAAGCAGTCGCCTTGGACTCTTACAGTGGTGCGGGGCGCTCGCATTGTTGTATGTAGTTCCATGAAACTAAATTTTAAATTACCGTACAAAAATGTTTCCATACAGAGTATTGAAAGGCTCCCCCACAGGTGAAAATTATCGAAGCAAGAAATGATCGATTCATAGAAGCAGGTTGTGTGGGACACTGCGAGAAAGGACAGGGATGCCCTGTAGCAGGCCACATTGTGGAAGTCGTGAGAATAACTTATGCGCAAAGTCCAAAGAACTCTACAAGTAGAGCAAGTTTGGAGCTGATCATTTCACAACCTATGGTATGCAGAATTTTACGACGACAAATGCTGCAGTATAAGGGTACAAGTGGCAACTGGTTTAGGCATTGAATGCTAATGACAAGCTTAAATGTTTTGAGTTCTGTGCGGACATGCTTAACAGGATGGAAGAAGACAATAGTTTTCTAAATAAGATTGTGTTCAGTGACGAAGTAACTTTTCACCTTAGCGGTACAGTTAACTGCCACAATGTAAGATATGGAGTAAAAAATAAATAAATAAATAAAATCTGAAAATTCACCGTCCCGGTACCTAATTACTTAAACCGGGACGTAATTTCCAAATTTTACATTTATTAAACAATAAACTAACTACTACACAATCATTTTTCAGATAATTAAAAAAAAAAACAGAACAATGAACGATTAAAATAAAAATATATAAGACTACCAATTTTACAACAACTACTAAATTACTGGAATCCAGTAATCAAATTAAATTTAACTGGGAACCAGCTAAACAACAAAACTAAAACACTATTTCATACCGGCAACCGGTATGATAATACTGGTACCCAGCATTATAACATACATAAAACTCACTCATTCAAAATAACAAAATTAATATTCCAAAATATAATTTAAAAACATTCTTTAAATTATTTACAACATTCACTCAATTACCCATTTACTCAAAACTTTCACACCATTTAATTAAACAATACTATAAAATTTTGAAATTTTTAAACTACAAAAATTTTTTAAACAAAACATCAAAAAACCATTCAAACCAATTATACACTTCACCAATTTTTTTTTTTTTTAAAACAATAAATTTTAAAAGATATTATTAAATAAACAATCCATACATACATAATCATACATTCTTATATAACAATTCACCAAACACATTACTCACAATTAATCATCCTCAACATAATTGCTAAATATTTTAATAATTACACATCCAATATATATTCTCATTCATCAAAACTAAATACTATAACATTTTAATAATTCAATTTCTCTAACACAATACACACAAAATATCCATAATTAACTTCCCTAAACCACTTCTTCATCTCACTAATTCATATTATCCATCTTAATTTAAACACCATCATCACTAAAACTTTCTCAAAATCATCACCACATTTCATAAGTCCTCACTTCCCTAACCTCCTTTCAAATCTCATCAACTATACTCCACCACAACATATTATCCCTCCATCCACTATTCACAAAATCCACCTTTAACCTCACTCTCATAACTCTTTCTAACATTCTCACTACTAAACTCCACCATAATATTTCCTCTCCATAAACTTCACTAATCTCCCTTATAATTCACCAACAATAACTCTCACTACTTCTTCACTAACACAATATTCTCTCCTCCTCACCATCATTTCTCACTACTTTAATCACTTCACCTAAAAAACAATTAATATTTATACGGGAGGGGACAAGCCCCCCCCCTTAAAAATTTAAATTAAAACAAAATTTTTCACAAGATAACTTATAAGGGGGAGGAATCCTCCCCCAATTCAAAAACTAACACTTACACTGCTCAAGCACAACACTACAATTTCCTAGGAATCCTCCTCCGGAATGCTGGTTGCGGTTTCCCGTTGTACTCTCCACTCGGCTAGACGTTTCTTATATTTGGAGTAGGGTTCATCTGCATTCCTCTTTGGTCGAATCCTTCTCCTCTCCGCCCACTCCATACGGCCCATAGAAACGTAGAATCCTCTGCGTCGGTCGATTTGCTGGGATGTGTCGATCTCGATAACCTCGTTACCCGCCATCTGGGAAGGTCGGAGTCTGTCATCATCCTGGTTCCTTAGCCTCTCCGAACGTCTACTGGGTTGGGGTTGTAGAGCTCTAGGCACAACCGGTGCAGGTCTGATGATTTCTCTCTCCCAAGACAGCTGGCTAACAGTATTAGCTATGTTTGCCAATACATTATACATCTCCTTGTCTCTTATTATATCTGCTAGAAAATGTCCTCTTAATAATTGTCTCTCTTCTTCCAAAATAGGATATTTTTGGCATTCAAATATTGCATGCTCTGGATTATCCAGAATACCACAAACTCTACAATTGGCATTATCTATGATCTTTTCTATTTTTAGCCAATACGTCCCATAGGGTCCATGTCCAGTTATATAATGTAATAGACCTTTTGTTGGTTTTATATGCTTTAATTTTAATCTTTCAAAAATTGATGGAAATATTTCAAAAATTCGCCTTCCTTGATTAATACTTTCCCACTCTTCTTGCCACTGCATAAAAAGGGCTTTCTTAATTTCTAACTTATTAAAACATCTTCTGCCAATAATAATTTTAATTTTATCCCAATTTCTTCTTCTGAGCCAAAACATTGCTCCTCTTAATCGAATTAATAAATCAGTAGGCCAAATACCAGTAGCAACTAGAAGAGCCATTGTAGGGGTAGTACAGAGGGCTCCTGTGTGTCTTAATAATATCTTCCTTTGAACACTTCTCAAACGTTTTATATTATATTGAATGTTGGTCTTATCTGCCCAAACACCAGCAGCATAAGTAATAATTGAGCCGAAGATGGTATAATGATATGTAATTATATTATTTAAAGAAATTTTGAATTTCGTATTGACAATCCTTGTTAACTTCTGCATTACATTATCTGCTTTCTGTCTTACATGGTCAATATGATTAACAAAATTTAATTTTTCATCTAATTTAACTCCTAAATATTTGATATCCTTATTTCTCTTGATTATTTTGTTATTATATTTAATAATTGGATTCCTCTTGAGAGAACCTTTTAACAATATATATGTTGACTTATGAGGTGCAATCTCCAATTTCGATTCTAAGCACCACGAATGTAAAATATCCATTAATGCTGTTGATCTCTCCTCCAACTGAACTCTGGAATTGGCTTCAATTAGGAAGGCCACATCGTCAGCATAAGCTATAACATTGCTACATACTCCTTCTATTTTCTCGAGAAGTGTTTCCATGACAATGTCCCAAAAGGTGGGACCTAAAACTGAACCTTGAGGACATCCCTTGGTGATGTTCTTATAAATACATTTATTGACGCCTTCGATGAAAACAACTCTATCTTGGCAATAACTTCTAAGTAAATTGTATATGGCTGCAGGACAATTTTTCTGACGAAGTCGATGAAAGAAGAAGGGCCACCAGAGATTATCGAATGCTCCAGAAATATCTATAAATATTGCTATAACATATTTGAATTTTGAATTACTAACTGTATTTAAAATATTAATAATGGCATCCTCTGTAGAGCGACCTTTTCTGAAACCATATTGCCTCTCATTTAAACCGATCATCTCACGATATTCCCTTATGCGTTTATTTATTAAATGTTCAAATATTTTACCCATAGCGTTTAGAAGACACATAGGGCGATATGATTTGGCCTTTGAAGGATCTTTATCTTGCCCTTTACTTAATATTATTATTCTAGCTATTTTCCAACATGTTGGAAAATAGCCTTTCCAGAGACAATCATTAAATAAATCTGTTAAATAAGGAATTATGATGTGTTGCAACTGCATTAAAACTTCATTAGGAATGTTATCCGGCAAGCATGACTTCTTCTTCTTCAATTTACTGAATATCTGTTTAGTTTCTGAGACATCGAAGGGTAGAATGACATTATTATTAACATAGTTTAGATTTAATTCAATTCTTTTAATAATGTTCGACAAATTATCATTTTCAACTTCGTCATCTGGTAGCAATATTCCAAGCAAATATTGTATAGTTTCTTCCCAATTTGATGTTCTGCTGCCATCGTCTTTTTCGAGAGTACATAAAACTTCCGGTCGTCTGATCTTGTCCATTACTATTTTATACGGAATACCCCAAGTATTATTATCAAGTTGGAGTACACATAAACCGCCAGAATGCCTGGAACATACACATAACTCAAAGCTGAATGTACCTTGTGCGCTAAGCTCCGTGAAAGTGTATGGCCATTCTTTTTTATGAGAAGGTAGTGACTGGCATCACATATCTAGATATGTTACAAAACCACCTGATGCATTATCTGCAAGAAGATGAGACAGAATTTCATTTTTTCACCAAGATGGCTCACCTCTTCATTATCACCATGAGGTCACTACATACCAATCCTACGCCACTCTCGCTTGGATTGTACGTGGCGGGAACATAGCTTGGTCTTCACGATCTCATTATTTAACACCGCTGTATTTATGTCTGTGGGGTTACATTAAAGATAATGTGTACAATTCTCTACTGCCGACCAATCTCGAGCTTTGTCAACGAATTGACGTAGCGGTAGCTGGGGTGGATGCGGACATTATCACATATCTGGGATGAACTGTCGTACAGATCAGAGACCGGCATTTAGCGCGTCAGAACCGCTCGACTCACAGGCAGCGACGAGCATGAGACGTTACGCAAACGAATGACGTCATAATTCACGGCCTACCCGCTCGGTCTTAACACCGGGTCACTAATAGCAGTGAGTGACTCGGGTTTACCCGTATCCAGGGATGCTCTTGTTACTAGCGCAAGTTTGTTACCTTTCATTTATCAGTAACCATTGGTTAGGTTCAGTTCCTCGTATTACGAACTCGATTTACCTGTAAGTTTGTTACCCTGTGCATTATGGTGGATTGTGAACGGTTGGCAATATTTTCCACTAGGATTTTACCTTGTTTGCAACGCTATCTTGTGTTTACAATGTGAATTAGCGGGCAAACCAAACACATTAAGTACCATCAAGAGTCCTTTTTTTTTTTTTTTTTTTTTTAACTTTTATTAGCCGTTTTCTGTATATTTTCGTGATATTTTCATTAGTAGTTCATTCGTGATAAGGTCTAGCATAGTTCGCTTACAGTTTAGAATTTTCCATAGCGTTAGGCTAATGTTATAGGTTGCGTTAGGTTAGTGTTGTTATAGATTAGGTGAGATAATGGAGAATATATGGAGTGCCTAGTTAATTTATGAACACCAAGAGATTTATAATCAAAACATTTTTTAAAATAAGGCCACATAACTGTTATTAATTCTGATAATAGTATTGCACAAATATAATTTGGCTAAACTCATTTTGTTAGTAGTTTAACCTCATCAATAAATCACCTCTTCTTATATACATTATCATTTCACAGGGGTATATACAAAGAGGGAAGGTCCACAAATTACGAGTCATCCATGAATAAATGCAAGGTTATAAAATATGCATTCTGGGACCAGCAACTTGGTACCTAATTTTCAAACATAATATATTTGGCTACTTATGAAGCAATAACTATGGTTCACTTTTAAGGAAACAGGTTGTAGCAAACTTACATTTCTTCTTGGCACTTCACAATCAAACACCACATTTCAGTCACAGCATTGTGCCCTTGATTGAAAAACGTAATTGAACAAATAAACGGCTTCATTTAAATACCACAGGATATGAGATGGGCAGGTTTTAACATTTCTTTACGTGTGTGTGTGTGTGTGTGTGTGTGTGTGTGTGTGTGTGTGTGTGTGTGTGTGTGTGTGTGTGTGTGTGTGTGTGTGTGTGTGTGTGTGTGTGTGTGTGTGTGTGTGTGTGTGTGTGTGTGTGTGTGTGTGTGTGTGTGTGTGTGTGTGTGTGTGTGTGTGTGTGTGTGTGTGTGTGTGTGTGTGTGTGTGTGTGTGTGTGTGTGTGTGTGTGTGTGTGTGTGTGTGTGTGTGTGTGTGTGTGTGTGTGTGTGTGTGTGTGTGTGTGTGTGTGTGTGTGTGTGTGTGTGTGTGTGTGTGTGTGTGTGTGTGTGTGTGTGTGTGTGTGTGTGTGTGTGTGTGTGTGTGTGTGTGTGTGTGTGTGTGTGTGTGTGTGTGTGTGTGTGTGTGTGTGTGTGTGTGTGTGTGTGTGTGTGTGTGTGTGTGTGTGTGTGTGTGTGTGTGTGTGTGTGTGTGTGTGTGTGTGTGTGTGTGTGTGTGTGTGTGTGTGTGTGTGTGTGTGTGTGTGTGTGTGTGTGTGTGTGTGTGTGTGTGTGTGTGTGTGTGTGTGTGTGTGTGTGTGTGTGTGTGTGTGTGTGTGTGTGTGTGTGTGTGTGTGTGTGTGTGTGTGTGTGTGTGTGTGTGTGTGTGTGTGTGTGTGTGTGTGTGTGTGTGTGTGTGTGTGTGTGTGTGTGTGTGTGTGTGTGTGTGTGTGTGTGTGTGTGTGTGTGTGTGTGTGTGTGTGTGTGTGTGTGTGTGTGTGTGTGTGTGTGTGTGTGTGTGTGTGTGTGTGTGTGTGTGTGTGTGTGTGTGTGTGTGTGTGTGTGTGTGTGTGTGTGTGTGTGTGTGTGTGTGTGTGTGTGTGTGTGTGTGTGTGTGTGTGTGTGTGTGTGTGTGTGTGTGTGTGTGTGTGTGTGTGTGTGTGTGTGTGTGTGTGTGTGTGTGTGTGTGTGTGTGTGTGTGTGTGTGTGTGTGTGTGTGTGTGTGTGTGTGTGTGTGTGTGTGTGTGTGTGTGTGTGTGTGTGTGTGTGTGTGTGTGTGTGTGTGTGTGTGTGTGTGTGTGTGTGTGTGTGTGTGTGTGTGTGTGTGTGTGTGTGTGTGTGTGTGTGTGTGTGTGTGTGTGTGTGTGTGTGTGTGTGTGTGTGTGTGTGTGTGTGTGTGTGTGTGTGTGTGTGTGTGTGTGTGTGTGTGTGTGTGTGTGTGTGTGTGTGTGTGTGTGTGTGTGTGTGTGTGTGTGTGTGTGTGTGTGTGTGTGTGTGTGTGTGTGTGTGTGTGTGTGTGTGTGTGTGTGTGTGTGTGTGTGTGTGTGTGTGTGTGTCCGCGCGCGCGCACTGTCTATAGTAGGTACGGCAGGAATCATAAGTAATACTGCAACTTGCATTCAGACAGCGCACACACTGCATAAATCGCAATATAATAGGCAAATGGTATTCATTAAGTCACATTGTAGGGCAAAACCTTTATGGTATTGTGACTGTGGATTCGTAAAAATAAAATGTTCAATTACACCTCTCAAAAATGTTGTTTATTTCCACCTTATTCCAATGTCACAATTACAACTAAGCCAGTTCGTCTTTCCACGTACACTCGGCGCGCCTTACACTACTGCTCGCCACGACTCACTCAACACAACTCACCGTCGCCTCGCTTGTACTGATCGGCGGCCCTAAGTTTCTCGAGATTTCCTTTTATGGAGGGGCAAAACATTCTCGAAGCTTCGCCCTCCTTCGGGGAGCAGGAGGAAGGGGAAACGAAGTCTCAGCTACCCCTGCGGTCTCCCCTCCCTCCACCGGCCTTCATTTATTGATCGGCATCGTGAGTTTGCCGCTTGGGTAACACTGCTCCCTCCTCAAGGCTGGTCGTCCCGAACAGCACCATCGTAGAGGGCCAGGCGATCCAGGTGTACCACCAACATCTTTCCTCGAGGCCCCTTCTGGGTGCGGTAGACCACGTCGTTAATCCTCTTCACCACACGGTACGGTCCTTGCCATGGCTGCTTAAGCTTCGGGCGGCCTCCCTTGGTCCGGGTCGGGCGGTACAACCAGACCAGGTCACCTTGCTGGAACCCTTGGCTGTTGGCTTGCCTGTCGTATCGGCTTTTCATGCGGTCGTTCGCCTTCTGGATATTCTGGCGAGCCATCTCGTGCATTTCGTGGAGGTGGTCCACCAGGTTCTCCACATACTCGGTCGCTGGCTGTTTCACCCCCGGAGGGCTTCCAAAAGCCAGGTCACAAGGGAGGCGTAACTCTCGGCCGAACATTAAGCTGGCTGGCGTGATCCCCGAGGTGTCGTGTGTTGACGAGCGGTAGGCCAGCAAGAACAGTGGCACCTTGACGTACCAGTCTCGCTGATGGCTGGCCAAGACCTTCCTCAAGTGTTCCTCTAAGGTCTTGATGTACCTCTCGACCATGCCATCCGACTGGGGATGTAGAGGTGTTGTGCGGGTCTTGTTAACCCCAAGTCTCTTTACTGCCTCCTTCATCAGGTTGGACTCAAAATTGGTGCCTTGGTCACTGTGCAGCTCTAATGGTACCCCAAATCGGCAAAACACTTGCTCCACGAGGAAGTCGGTGATTGTATTTGTTCGGTATGGCATACACCTCCGGCTACTTGGTGAAGTAGTCCACGACCACCATCAGGTACTTGTTGCCTCGGTCGGATATTGGGAACGGTCTAGCAATGTCAACGGCGAGCCGTTCGAATGGCGCTCCGACGTTGTACTGTTGCATGCGACCCCGGCTCCTAGTCTGAGGACCGCGACTCGTCGCGCACACGTGACACTGACGGCAGCATCTCTCAGCGTCTGCTCGGAGCCTCAGCCAGTAGTAGCGCTGCCGTAGTTTGTCAATCGTCCGGTTCTCTCCCAGGTGTCCTCCTGAAGTAGCGGCGTGCACTTCTTCCAAGACTTCCGGAACCTTACTCCGGAGAAGTACCAACTGTTCTCTCTGCGTCTTCCCATCGGGAGATTCCCATACCCGGAACAGCACACCCTCTCTGGTCTTCAACGAGTCCCATTGGGCCCAGTAAGACTTGTATTTGGCGCTCCTCGGTGCGATGTCCGCCCAGGTTGTTCTCGTCCCTGCCTCCACTTCCCTCAAGAGTGGCCCCAAGTCTGCGTCCGCTAGCTGCTCCCTCCTCAGGCCTGCACTATCCCAGCCATCCGCAGACACTGCCCTGACTACTGGAACTGCTGCGGCACGCTCCTTCTCCACTCTTGTGCATTGGCCGCACTCTTCTGGCCAGGGTCTTCGGGACATAGCGTCTGCGTTACCGTGGCTCTTCCCTCTGCGATGTTCCGAGGTGAAGTCGTACTCCTGCAGCCTCTGGACCCAACGTGCTGTCTGGCCTTCCAGTCACGCCGTCACCATCACCTCGCTCCTCGCGGGGACAACCACGTCTTCGTTCAAGATCACCCTACCGATTCCAAGGCGCTCTTCGGGTTGACGGAGTATAACCTCTTCTTCGTTGAGCCGCAGGACCTTCCTGCCGACGTCGACCGTCGCCTCGTGGCTCCTGAGGGCATCCAGTCCCACAATCACTTCAGCCACCTTCGCGACGAACACCCACAGACGCACGGCTCTCCGTCCCTAGGTCAGCTTTAGCAGGGCCTCCTTCTCCACAGGCAAAGTGTCACCCAATACCGTGACAAGCTGGTATGGTCGGCTCGGCTTCCTCGTCGGCAAACCCTTCGCCAAGTCAGGACTGATGATGGGCACGGCCGCCCCGGTGTCCACCAGCACGCGGCACGGCTTTCCTCTTACCCAGCCGTCCGCGATGAGGCTGTCATCCATCCGCCGGTTGATGGCGCGCAGCGTCACTCGAGGGGACGGTGGTGATGGCGCCCACGTGCCCCTCTGCGCGCCGGGCCTTACTCGTTCTTCCGGCTGCTCTTGCTGGTGTAGGCAGTCTCTCTGCAGGTTCCCGGGCTGTCCACTCCCCCAACACAGGCCACTAGGTGTTCGCCGGCGTCCCTCGGCTGGTCTTCTGTCTCCGGCGTAGCGCACTCTCCTCGTTTTCGACGACGGGATAGCTGTTACCTTGGCCGCCTCCATCTTTAATGCTGCCGTTAGCGCCTCGTGGATTTTTTTTATAATCGCCGAGCATTAGGCGCTGACGAATCTCCGTGTCTCGTACCCCGTCCACGAATGTGTAGACAGCTTCCCGGGATACGAACTCTGGTGGGAGGTCGACTAGGGCCTTGCTGGCCAGTTGTTCAGCTTCCAGGGCGAACTCCTGCAGCGTCTCCCCTGGCTGCTGTGACCTTGCCTTTAGCTAGCTGCGGTACGCTGCGGCTAAGCGGTGGTTTCCGAAACGATTCTCCAGGGCCTCCCAGATGTCCTTGGGCGCCACCGTTGTCTGCACCGCGTTTAGGACTTGCGCGGCCCGTCCCTGGAGGATGACTATTAACTGTGTGGCCTCCTCTGGTGACCATTTGTTGTGCTTGGCCACTGCGTCGAATTGGCGGCGGAAGACCTCAAACGTTGACGCGCCGTCCTATTTCGGAGATTTGACGCGCGCCTTTGTTGTGTCGCGCCCCGGTACGTCGACCTTTAAATCCTTCAACCTCCTGCCGACGACGTCCTATACCACATGGCTCTCACGGACTTGACGCTGTTGTCGGTCTTTCCTTCCAGCTCATTAACGCGGCTCGCCAGGTCTTCGACGCGCTCGCCTAACTCTGTGACGTCCTCTTTTACGCCGGTCAGCTGCTCTTCGAACTTCATGGCAAGGGCCTCGTTTGCCGCTTTCATCTCCGTGGTCAATTCGGTCATCTTCACGGTCAGGTTGTTATTTGCCGCCTCCGTCTTTGCTGTTAGTTCCGCCTTCATTTCTTCCATCTTCTCGGCGATGTTGTCATTGGCCGTCTTCATTTCTTCCATTTTCTTGGTGATGTCATTAGCCGTCTTCATTTGTTTCAGTTCCGCGGCCAGGTTGTTATTTGCCGCCTCCGTCTTCGCTGTTAATTCGCTCATCTTTTCCAAAAGCATTTCCAATGCCGATTCCATGGCCGTTATCCCACTTCCTGACGCCAGTTGTGACTTTGTGGGTTCGTAAAATTAAAAAGTTCAATTACACCACTCAAAAATGTTCTTTATTTCCACCTTATTCCAATGTCACAATTATAATTTCGTAATGTACATAATTACAACTAAGCCAGTTCGTCTTTCCACGTACACTCGGCGCGCCTTACACTACTGCTCGCCATGACTCACTCAACACAACTAACTCCTGTCACCTCGCTTGTATTGATCGGCGGCCCGAAGTTTCTCAAGATTTCCTTTTATGGAGGGGGAAAACATTGTCGAAGCTTCGCCCTCCTTCGGGCAGCAGGAGGAGGGGGAAACGAAGACTCAGCTACCCCTGCGGTCTCCCCTCCCTCCACCGGCCTTCATTTATTGATCGGCATCGTGAGTTTGCTGCTTGGGTAACAGTATTGTACAAGTAATTAGCTGCATTACATGAGTAAACAGCATTTGCAATAACGGTGTGGACATCGATACAGATTGCATAATCTAAAAAATTTGTTTTATTCACTGTTTGCTTTACAGCTTGTTACGTTCCGCTGGTAATGCTTTAACGAAACACAAATTAAACATTGCACCCACTATTAGCAAAATCGAATGTTTACTACTTCAGCATGTTTCTGAACATTTACCTACCCACCTACACATATAGTATTTCGTGTACTTTCTGGTATAGGTTTAACACGCTTTATTTATTGCATTTAGGTTCGTTAAAGCATGTTGCAATATGGTCGCATAAAATATTTACATTGCTTGCAACAAGTCACTGACACCATGGGACACTAGAAATTATCATTCCATAACCTATTACGTCAAGTTACCTAATACTCGTGTACATGAGTATATATATATATATTTGTGACATGTTGAAAATGAAATAAAATAAACCACATGAGTATTAGGTAACTTGCCTATATATGAATTTATTTTTCTGCATTCTTATTCCTTTAGCTCTTCTATTAAATACTGTGCCAACATTTCAGCTTCAGAATCACTGTCAACATTCAATCTGGCATGGAGGGACGCCATTTTCTTTTTTGTGTGTGAAGGTAAACTCCAAGTTATCTCACTAACCGCTATTCGAGGTGAGGGTTAGTTTACCTACTATAATAACTCTCAATTAGCCCTTAACCGAAGGTCGTAATGCCGACATCTGTGTGTAGTTCCAAGTTAACCGTTAACTGACATCTTAACCGGAGATCGTAATTCAGGCCCCAAGTCACGGTTGCGCTTGGCTCAGCTCGGGTTACTCTATGACCGCTGTATAGTAAACAGCTAGATAAGCAATGAACCTGCTGCCTTCTTCCGCTCCCAATTGCTCCTCCCTATGTAGTGACTCGCGCTGCCGTTGCATCCGAGCACGGGCGTGAGTGATGCAAGAATTGCCGGTCTCTAGTACAGATGGGATATCTGCCGAGTCAAAAAAGGAGTCACAGTGTAAATAAAACTTAATATTATGTCAATGTATGTAATGGGAAATTGAAATAAACTCTGTCATGATAACTAAGTATAATTTAATTTTATCATCAGGTAACTAATTTAGAATCACTCTGTATAGTGATGATGTGGTTGTACCTGTCATTATGAGTAACAGGTCACACAAATAAAGTTTATATCATATATGAAACTGATGCTTTCCCTTCAGTATCAAAATATCCATCTCCCTTTTATTATCAAAACATAAAAAGGTTAAACAATAAAACGGATGAGCTATACATATTGTGACTTTGTGAGTAGTGTATAACCGCGGTCAAAGTCTACCCTGGCGCCAACAGAAGAGGTCAAAGGTTGCAGGTGTCTTGGAAAGGTTAAGTTTTGGTCGATAGTATTGACGTCATGTTGACCTTTTAAGGTTGTGTTATGGAGGTTATCTTTTCGATAGCATCGAAAACAGGCAGCTTAGAGGTTAAGATTGCCCTATATTTGTAGTTATTACAGAACATGGACTAAAGGAAAACCAAATTGAGCATTATAAATTAGACAATTTTGTTTTATAAAATAGTTTCAGTAGAAGTAAATTTAAAGGTGGGGGTGTTGCAATATATGCTCATGAAAACTACAAAGAATTTGTGCAAATATACAACTTAAATAAATATTGCATAGAAAAGGATTTTGAAATTACTGGGGTTAAAATTAATACTGAAGAGGGTAATATATTGCTTTTTGGAGTATACAGATCGCCAAGTGGTGAAATTTCAAATTTTTTCAAAGGATTAGAAACAGTGTTGACAAAATACTCAGTATATAGTAACAAAATTGTAATAATAGGTGATACAAATATAAACTCTATCAATGGAAATAACGTGTATACAAAACTTACAGAGTTATTAAATATGTTTAATATTAAAATGCATATTAAAATACTGACTAGGGTTCCTTTGACATCAGCTACCGCTATAGATAAAATTGCCACAAATATAGATAGTAAAAGAATAAAAGTAGAATTATTTGACAGTTTTGTTTCTGATCATAAGGCACAGATAACGAAAATTCAAAAAAATTATTGTTAGAAGTGATAATACTATAAAAGCAAGAAAAAGGAAAACCAATTCATATAATATAAATGTGTTCAAAAAGTTTCTAAAACATGAATCATGGGATGAAGTACATGATACTGACTGTGTCAATGAAAAATGGGATAAGTTTTACCTCATATTTAATAAACACTTTGATACTTCGTGTCCAAAACGGGTTATAAATAAATGCAAAAAAGTAATAAATTAATCCTTCTGCCCAGTGTAATTAAGATTAGAGAATTGATGAAGGACATGTATATATTTTATAAGCAGTATGGTAATAGATTATATTATGATAGATATCAAAATTACAGAAAAAGAGTATGAAGCTGCTCTCAAAAGTTTAAGGTCGGAAAATATTAAATATAAGGTAGCTACTGCAAAAAATACAAGTAAGGCTTTATGGGATATAGTAAATGCTAGTAAGAAAAACTGTAAAAATTCAGAGAACATTGTAATTAATCATCAGAACAAAAGGGTTGATAATCCAGTAAGCATTGGTAATATATTTAACGAATACTTCATAAATGTAGCGGTGCCTAAGGGAAATAAAACTGTTAAAATGGATAGGAATGAGGGAATAAAGCATATTGGTAGCACAGTGTTCCTAAATCCTGTTACTGAGACAGAATTAATCAAAATTATTACTCAATTAAAATCTAAAAACTCGAGCGGGTGGGATGAAGTTTCATCAAAAATTCTGAAACAATGCAAGGAAGAATTAGTTAACATCCTAGTACATCTAATAAATGCCTCTATAGGGGAAGGAATTTTTCCGAACTGTTTAAAAAAGGGGGTTGTAAAACCGTTACACAAAAAGGGTGATGTTACTAATGTGAGTAATTATAGACCAATTACTTTAACATCTACTTTTGCTAAACTACTGGAAAAAGTTATTCTAAAGAGGATTTTAAGTTTTTTGGACAAACACAACATTTTATCTAATTCCCAGCATGGTTTTCGAAAAGGTTATTCTCCATTACTACTGCGGTAGAATTTATAGACGAATTAATTAACAAAATGGAAAATGACAATCAAGTAATGGGGATTTTTCTAGATTTATCAAAGGCCTTCAATAGTGTTGATCACCAAGTCTTATTACGAAAATTGGAACATTATGGTATAAGGGGGACTGCAGGTAAATTAATTAACACATTCCTTTCTTGGAAGTGTTGAAAACAGTGTTGTTATGATAAATTAACTTTAAAGAGAGTCGATTAAAGACACTAGACAACACTTACTTTTAAATTTTTCCGGAACATGTTTCTGAGGCTTTGCCTCTATCATCGGCCGGCTCTCGACTGGTTCTCGTTGGTGTAGCTGACGATATTTTGTCACAGGTCTCCTCTGGTGGCGGTTCAAGGAACTTGCTGAACAAATCTTTCTGGGGGATGTCGAAATTGAATACTTTGTTCCTATTTTTTGAAATGAAGATTTGTTCCCATGTGGACAGTTCTTGTTTTCCTGATGTATGTTTTAGTAGTTTTGGTTCTGGATTTATGTTGTGTGGTTTTTTTTCCCAAAAATGTGTGGCAACTGCTGATTTTTCTAATTGTTTATATTTTATGTTTCTAAAGTGTTCCTTTGCTCTTGTTTCTAAATTTCTTTTTGTTTTTCCAATATAAATTTGACTACAGTCATTGCATTCAATTTGCATACCATATTTTTTGTTAGATGGAATGGCATCTTTGATGTTTGAGCAAATTAGGTTTTTTAAGGAGAAATGGTTGACTGGTGCTAGTTGAATATTTTGTTTTTTGAAGACTTTTTTGAATTTATCATAGGCCCATGGATGGTAATTGAATTTTTTGAAACCATTAACAAAAATCCTCTAAAAACTTGCATACAGTCATTTGAAAAAACAATAGCAAAATCAAGTATAATACCAAACAAATATACAGTTAAACCGGATAACCCAACCATACCTAGACTTTATGGCTTACCCAAAATACACAAACCATCCAAAACAATGAGACCTATAGTTAGGAGTATAAATTCACCAACATACAAACTCGCAAAGTGGCTAACAAACAAATTCAATTCATTTCCAAAATTCGACAGCCGAAGCATCAAAAACACTTATGAACTTATAGAACACATTAAGGATACTGAACTAAAAGAAGAGGACACACTAGTCTCATTTGATGTTAAATCACTGTTTCCCAGCATACCAGTTAATCAACTCCCACCGTTGATAGAAAAATGGCTCAAATCACTTGGAATGGCATCATCTGAAATTTCAGACTACATTGAACTAACCAAATTATGCATAGAAAAAAATTTCTTCCAGTTTCAAACAAAATATTATCACCAAACTTCAGGTTAGCAATGGACAACCCCCTATCACCCTTCCTGGCCGATCTGTACATGAGTGCATTAGAAATAAGGATCAACAAAGGTTTCCCTTGGATGTTCAAACTCTGGCAACGATATGTAGATGACATCTTTGCAATAGTACCAAAAAAACACATCAGTGATGCACTAAAACTTTTAAATATCCAAGAAAAAAACATCAAATTCACTGTGGAAATAGAAAAAGATGAGCATTTACCATTTTTGGATCTAAAAATAATGAGGAATAAAAAAGACTAAACTTTGGCATTTACAGAAAACCAACACAGACAGACAACTACATAAAAGCTAATGGCTACAACCCAAGATCCCACAAACAGGCAATCTTCAATAGTTTAGCACACAGACTGGTAAACATCCCTCTCACAGCAGAAGAATACAAAACAGAATACAACAAAATAATTGAAATAGCACAAAAAAATAACTTTCCCAAATCATTAGTGGACAAAAAAGTGAACTTAGCAAAAAAGAAGAAGCTACTAAAGGAAACCACAACTCTCTCAGCTACAGAAACTAATATGATTTTCAGACTAAACTTTGGCATTTACAGAAAACCAACACAGACAGACAACTACATAAAAGCTAATGGCTACAACCCAAGATCCCACAAACAGGCAATCTTCAATAGTTTAGCACACAGACTGGTAAACATCCCTCTCACAGCAGAAGAATACAAAACAGAATACAACAAAATAATTGAAATAGCACAAAAAATAACTTTCCCAAATCATTAGTGGACAAAAAAGTGAACTTAGCAAAAAAGAAGAAGCTACTAAAGGAAACCACAACTCTCTCAGCTACAGAAACTAATATGATTT
The DNA here is from genome assembly GCA_030765055.1 of Mantis religiosa. Classification (NCBI taxonomy): domain Eukaryota; kingdom Metazoa; phylum Arthropoda; class Insecta; order Mantodea; family Mantidae; genus Mantis; species Mantis religiosa. The sequence goes on along the minus strand of CM060958.1, from coordinate 152,940,520 downwards.
TCAAAAAATTCACTTACCATCCATGGGCCTATGATAAATTCAAAATAGTCTTCAAAAAACAAAACATTCAACTAGCACCAGTCAACCATTTCTCCTTAAAAAACCTAATTTGCTCAAACATCAAAGATGCCATTCCATCTAACAAAAAATCTGGTATATATCAAATTGAATGCAATGACTGTAGTCAAATTTATATTGGAAAAACAAAAAGAAATTTAGAAACAAGAGCAAAGGAACACTTTAGAAACATAAAATATAAACAATTAGAAAAATCAGCAGTTGCCACACATTTTTGGGAAAAAAACCACAACATAAATCCAGAACCAAACTACTAAAACATACATCAGGAAAACAAGAACTGTCCACATGGGAACAAATCTTCATTTCAAAAAATAGGAACAAAGTATTCAATTTCGACATCCCCCAGAAAGATTTGTTCAGCAAGTTCCTTGAACCGCCACCAGAGGAGACCTGTGACAAAATATCATCAGCTACACCAACGAGAACCAGTCGAGAGCCGGCCGATGATAGAGGCAAAGCCTCAGAAACATGTTCCGGAAAAATTTAAAAGTAAGTGTTGTCTAGTGTCTTTAATCGACTCTCTTTAAAGTTAATTAATACATACTTACAAGGCTGGGTACAAAGTACAGAAATAATATGTAAACTAAACCAAATAGAAACAAAATATGAATCTTCATTAGCAACCGTTAAATATGGAGTCCCACAGGGATCTGTGCTTGGGCCTTTACTATTTACATTATACACTAACAATTTACCTGTGATTAATAATGTTAAAACTGTATCATATGCTGATGACACATCTATAATTTGTTGGGGAAAAGATCTAGACAACTTAACTCATAATATACACTCAGGTACAGATGTAATACTTAAATATCTTGCTAATAACAACTTAGTTAATAATTTAAACAAGACAAGCATAATATATTTTAAAATTAGTAATTGCATGTACAACAATATGAAAATTAAAATTGGAAATGAAGAAATAGGTACAACAGATGATCACTTATTTCTAGGATTGAATATTAACAAAAACTTATCATGGACAAAACATGTAAATTATATATGCAATAAAATAAGTAAGGGTATCTATTAAATTACGTGGCACACTATTTGGACAAACCTAATTTAAAATTGATTTATTATGGGATAATTCATCCTCATTTGAATTATGGTATTGAATTATGGGGTACAACGTCTAAAGAGAATTTGAAACGATTACTGGTATTACAGAAGAGGTGTGTAAGGATTGTTTGTTCATTAAAATCAAGGGATTCATGTAGAGAAATTTTTAAAAAAGAAAGTATTCTTACAGTGGTTGCATTATATATTTTTAGAGTTATTTTACTAGTTAGGAGAACTACAAATATAAGGAGTAATAGCAATATACATAAATATGAAACAAGAACTAAAGAGAATATGTTTAGGGAAGCGAAGAGTAAGAAATTATTTGATAAAAATCCATTTGTAATTGGAAAAACTTTATACAATAAGCTGCCAGCCACAATTAAACAATCAACTGGTTCTAAGTTTAATAAATGTTTAAAAAATTACTTAATTGAGAGGGCCTTTTATGACATAGATGAATATCTGCAATTGTAATTTGAAAAGTTTTTTTTTTTTTTTTTTTTTTTTTTTCCTGACACATGTAATTTGTAAATATTTCAATGAGGGTATAAATGGGAGATCAAACTGTCAATCTGTCTAGTAATTTCAACAAGTGAGTATAATCTTTAAAATATATTTCTGAAATCAGTAAATAAGTACATATTTATGAATTATTATTCTTATTATTACTATTATTATTTATGTTCAATCATTATATAACAAATATGAAAATACTAATACAGTTTATTACACCTTCTGTTTCATATTACTGAGATCTTCACCTTATGACCAATGGACAGGAAGAACCGTGAGACCCTCCTCAAAGAAAGGGAAAACCGAAGATTGTTTTTTTTTACCATGAAGACAGTTACATTATTTATTAATCTCTGTGTATGCTCTGTAAAATTTGTAAATCTTGATGTATGTAACTAATCATTTACAATATTGTAATATGTATACTTTTTCAGCGAAACTTGAAACATGTATCTCATGTCTATAAGTGAATAAACCATTATTATTAATTATTATTATTATTATTATTATTATTATTATTATTATTATTATTATTATTATTATTATTATTATTATTATTATTATTATTATTATTATTATTATTATTATTATTATTATTATTATTATTATTATTATTATTATTATTATTATTATTATTATTATTAATTATCATCATTATTATTATCATTATTATCATCATCATTATTATCATCATCATTATTATTTATTATCATTATTATTATTTATTATCATTATTATTTATTATCATTATTATTTATTATCATTATTAAGTATTATCATTATTAATTATTATCATTATTATTATCATTATTATTCTTATCATTATTATTATCATTACTATTATCGACCAGAACGTGTAACCTTTTGAATGACAACCGTTGATGCTTTTGGCGCCAGAGCGGACTTCTGAGACTGTCCGACTGGCCGCGGGGTACCTTTTTATTTTTGTATGAATATTTACATAATTTTGTGTACCATTCATTTATACTTTAGTCTACATTCACAAATAAACAAACATGTCTACGAAACTGGATTTATTTATTTTAACTTTTTTGTAAATGACAAGCTTGAATATGTGGTTAAAGAACTTTCAATATGTAATTTGAATCATGAAGTGCATACGTGGATCTTTAAAGCTCCTCACGATCTTTGCTTGTTATCCGATAAAATTATTTCCACCAATAATAAAATTAGTTAAAAAATTATTGGATTAAATTAAGATGACGGCGAAAATGACTATGATCAACTTTCATGTATCTATATACTCCTTCGTAACGTAGAGCTTTTTACTGTGATTTTTACCAAAGGAGGGCAGAAAACTGAATTTCTTAGTAAAATTACAAACAGAACTGTAATACATATAGAATAATTAGGATTTTACAACGAATCAATAGTAACATTTAATACTATGTCTTGCATGTATCCTTGCCATAAATTACAATCACTTAATTGTGCTCAAAGGAACGTGCTGAACCTGGCTAGATGGTATTCACATGCAGTAAATAAAAGAAACGCGTACCCGTGTGATCCAAAACCAAATGATTCACGTCTGCCTAACAATTTAAAACATGAATCATCCTTAAACTACATACCTTATGACGTGTACATTAATAATTTGTTTTGGAACGCACCTTACCACTATTTAAACTGATGTAACACCCAGATTGCATGGCAGTGTGCTTCTACTTCTCACCATGTCCACAACAGAACCAAGGTACGTATAAAGTAGGTATATAGTTCTGGTCAGATTGGCCCAGCAGTCTAAGGCGTTAGATTTAAGATCTTATTCTCTGAAAGGAGAGCGTGGGTTCAAACCTCACATCTGACAATTTTTTCCCTTCTAGCGTTGGAGAACCAGAATCGAAGAAGATCAAACTAGAAGAGGATACTAAACCATTATCATCTTTAATTGGTATTCGAAGCAATGTTTACTTGTTGGACCGTGCACAAAAGAAGTTTCTTAGTATAGGATTTTCTTCACAAATACATTGCAAGCGATGCATTACTATCGCTAAATGTGGGGAAGAATGTGGAATTATTCTTAACAACTTATCAGACTGGAAAAATATAACTATATGTATTTCTCTTATTGATAAAAATACTAAAAAGGAAGCAGTAAAATGGGATTTAAACTTAAATGGAGAATTAAAATTAGATGTTAAACATGTGCTCGGCACCCCTAACATTATCATAAAACAATACCAAGGTGATGATTATATCAATATATGTTTACTTGAAGAAGAATGGAAAAACTTAATTAAACTCTCTCCGATTGGCAACAATATATTTTATCACCGATACAAAAAAATTACAGAAGTAAATGATTTAATTATAGCTTTTGCAAAATACTTGCAAGATATAAAAGACGAAGTAGGAACTATGTCATATTCAAAGTCCACAGAATATATCCTATGTGCCACTCCTAAAAGCTTTTACGAGATACGACTGTACTTACATAATCAACTGGTCGCAACACCTAATCATGCACACAATGTGTGATTATCATGTGGCAGTACTATGCTGGAAAAGTTAACACGTCAAAGTCATGTGCTACTATATTCGCTAAGATAAGATAATAGTATATATTCACACACTAAATATCGTGCTTCTATAGTCTCAGTGCTTTTTCTGCATCTAAGAGGAAACTTCAAAATGGCAGCCGGTGATGACAATATGGATATGTGCACTCTGTTGCAAAACATTGGTTCTGCATTTGTGGGTGGAGCCAAACCCTTTACTGCAAGTGAATTGGTGGAAGGTAAGAGGTACTTGATGCAAAGCCTTGTAGCTGTAAAGACAAAATGGGGGAGAAAATAGTTGCCACAATTCAAGGCAGGGACTTTATTCTACCTCAGAGGTTTGAAGCCGTAACTGCACAACAATTACAGAAAATCAATGAAGAAAAGTTCTACCTTTTATATAACGGAGAAGAGCAATTTTCAAACAATAAGACAAGGCATCTCTATACTTTTGAACTTGTGGAGCAGTGAAGACAAGAGATGTGTTATGAGTAGTTTTCGTATGGTATACTTTTAATAAATTTATGTGTATATATATCCAGCACTAACAGGAAACTCGATCATTTATGAAGATGTTTCGCCCACATGGTGAATGTAAGCACAATCTTTGGGAATGCCAATGTGTAAAATGCTATGATGGACCCGGTCAGTGTATAGGACCTGAGTCTGAATTTACACCAAAAAGGAAGAAAAGCACGTTAAGAAAACGTCGTCGTCGTCTGAATGACGTCATCCTGATAAGCAAGAAGAGACACCATCCACATCACATCATTTCAGTGAGAAGGGCGGCAAGTTCAACATGGACCTCATCTCAGAACCTACCAACGCAGGCCACAACATTTGCACCCAAGTTGTTTTTAACATCAGTGACTTAGTTAATTCGCATGGTGATTACCAACATCAGTGTTATAAAATTATTTCAATGGAAATTATATCGCATTCTTCAAAAGAAAAAACTGTGGTAATAAAACTTAGTCCTACCAGTTCTTCCCCAACTAATGTCGATGTATTGCATATTGCATTTAGAAGTATACTAATAAACCCCACCGAAAAGGAATATGCAAGATTAACTATCTTCGCAGGAAAAACAAAAACACCTACTCTTGACCAGTGTATTACACGACGTGGATCAACCAACATCCTCCAATGTGAGCAACTTCATGGTGGGGGCGTTGTATATGCCAAAACAACAAGACGATGTAAATAACAACTTTCACCATATCATTTTTAAGTGCATCACTCAACCTTTAAAAAAAACTTTACGCTCTTCTGTTTCCTCAATTCGATAGTGAACATTCCAACTCTGCTGATAGCAACAATGAAATTGAAATTAACGCTAGCAGCACTAGCAGCATTAACAATTCACAAACTTCCAAACTGAGTGATAAAATAGTACAAACAACGATAATGATTCTTCCAATACCGCAAGCTCAAGTAAAACATTGTTGCCAGTGATAAAGAAGATATTAGCATAACTACTATGGTTAAAATTATTATAGTAAAACCAGACAAAAATAATTAAAACTTTGAAAATATTTTTCGTACTTATACTATTCATCAAAAGTTTGTTAAGTGCATACACATATTTAGACAATAAACACTGTCATGCTTATTATATTAAACAAGTAGCAATATCAAACAAATGTATGTTCTTACATAAACCGTGTATCCGAACTAATATAAATTTAACCATATTGTTCTTCACTTAGCTATGCATTTAAAGTATATGAAGTTACAAACTACTCACATCTTTTATTGGTGGTTTACGTTTCATAAATAAATTGTAAAACAGTGGGTATAAGATGACAATGTGTGTAAAACTAGCTGCCAAATAATGAATTACAGAATACCTTAAATGAAACCATTGATAAACTGTTGCATTATCTTTATAATCTGAACATGTTTGTGAATCCCTGAAAAATTGAATTAATTACCTTTGGAGCTAAAAGAACAGATCTTCTAATCCATTTAAACATTGACAATGAACCAGTAAAAATGGTCAAGAATGCTAAATTATTAGGTGTTACACTAGACAGTACTTTAAACTTCTCTGAACATATTGATAAGCTTGGCAATTCCATCAGTAAAACTTACTCATTCTGAAATATCTAACAAAATATATACCTATACCCACAGCTAAAATTATCTATTATTCTTTAATCTACTCTTACCTCTCATATGTGATCGAAGTATGGGGTAAAATTTTAACAAAATCTTTGTATTTGCAGAAAAAAGCCGCCAATCTAATCTAAAATTGAAATCTAAAACATAACGAACCTTGTCGTCCAGTATTTATAAAATGGAAATTCTAACCCTTCCTAGCTTATACATATACATATACCTATACCTTGAAACCAACTCTGATAGACAAAATCACAACATTAGACATAAAGACGACTTAGTGATTCCTACCCATAGACTGCTTTTTTATGAGAAGACACCTAGTTTTATGGGCATGAAATTTTATAACATACTACCAGTTACTATCAAGAATTGTAAAGATAATAATTTTAAATCAATGTTGAAATGTTTCCTCATATGAGTTTATTAATACTAGTTAGCACTTTATTTTTAAAAAGATTGTTGTTATTATTATTATTATTATTATTATTATTATTATTATTATTATTATTATTATTATTATTATTATTATTATTATTATTATTATTATTATTATTATTATTATTATTATTATTATTATTATTATTATTATTATTATTATTATTATTATTATTATTATCATTATTATTATCATTACCATTATCTTTATAATTATCATGATTATTATTATCATTATCATGATTATTATTATAAATCAATGTTGAAATGTTTCCTCATATGAGTTTATTAATACTAGTTAGCACTTTATTTTTAAAAAGATTGTTGTTGTTATTATTATTATTATTATTATTATTATTATTATTATTATTATTATTATATTATTATATTATTATTATTATTATTATTATTATTATTATTATTATTATTATTATTATTATTATTATTGTGTATGGATTTATTAAAGCATGTTAGTATTCTATGTATATCACACAACCTGTATAGCTGTGTTCTTAAATTGACTAAGGCTATAATAGTGTGGATTAATTTATTAATAGTCTAGTTAGTACCTCGTTTGTATCATACAATCTGTATAAATTCATATGACATTGTTCTTTTGTGTATTTAACACTATACTGAACTGAAAATAATAAATGAATAGATAAACGTACTTTATTAATGATTGTAGTATATAAATATTAATATTATATCATGATTATTGTAGAACTAACATTGTCATTATACTGTTCTCAATATTTCATCATTTAATGTATACACACAATTGTAATACATCAATGTACAATAAATGTAATTATCTGTAATAATTTATACACTTACTGTAAAAAAATAAATAAAAAAATTGTGCCCTGCGGTGAGTCGGACGGTTGCAAAAGTCCGCTGTGGCGCCAAAATGGTCAAAGGTTGTGTCATTCGAAAGGTTACACGTAGAGGTCGATAGTCAAACACATCAATAATAATCTCTAAGCTAACTCTTCGAAAAGAAAACCTCCAAAATATAACCTTAAAGGTCAACATGACGTCAATACTATCGAACAAAACTTAATTTTTCCAAGACACCTTTGACCTCTTCTGTTGGCAGCAGAGTGGACTTTGACCGTCTGGCTCCTGCGGGATATACGCTACTTGCAACTGGGAAAACACCCTGAAATACTACGGCTTTCACAAATTTCGCTTATGCATATCAAATTTTTCATGGCATTAAAAACGTTCGGCACTCGATGGGTAGACCATGCACTGAATTACCAAAAAAAACTTTCTGACAGTTTGCACAATAAAAAGGTTAAGGAAAATAGAAATGTATTAAAAAGATTGATTGATGCAGTGGTTCCTTTTGCAAAAGAGGAATGTTCACTGTCAATACACAAAATCTCCTAGTGAATATAATACTATACATGGTAAAACAGAGCTTCCTAACCTCAGTACTCAGAGCATATCTATTCCGAATCAAATGAACACCAACTCCAAGACTCCTTCTAAACAGAGAGCTAAAAATGAAGTGCCAACTCTTCCCATAAAATGAACAAACTCACTAAGTAACTCTATTTCCATCTCACACTGAAAATGAAATAAGTAGAACTGTTGATACCACTTCAGAAGAAGACCCTGAGAAAGAAGATTGTAAGATAATCCCTAAACCTGTCAGTAAGAAACCAAAGCTTTCAGATATAAAGACTTAATTTCTCGAAGGAATGCTTCCATTGAAGCAAATCACAGAAGAGAAACCAGAAACCTTAGTTTCACCCAGCTTACTAGTTTTATACTGACAGTTGGTGCCTATGATATTGCAGCAGAAACCCTAAACTACACAGATGACTTTCATAGCTTAGTAGAAGCACTACAAAAGCTATATAAACTCATTAAGGACAAGGGAGTTAAAAACAGATTCACTCATATAAGGAAAGCACTCAACTCAGCTTTAACTTTGAGGAATCCATCAATAGAAGCAATAGAAAATAGTTTCACAAATGGGAAGTAAATTATCACTTTAATACATTCATTATGGCTCTTTCAATATTTCAGTGGTATTCAAACAGCTTCAAAGCTCAGTTCGAATATTTACAAATCCTTATTAACAATCATTCTCCAGACATAATATGTTTACAAGAGACCAATTTTAGAAATGATACAGCCGGTAAAATTAAACATTATGAAGGCTATAGCAGAAGTCATTTAAATGCTGGCTGTGCTAGTGGTTGTGTAGCAATATATGTTAAGGATTCACTTGTAAATAAGCAACTTGACAAATATACAACTCTGGAAGGTGTTGCAGTTACCATTATTTATCCATTTTCCTTATGTCTCTGTAACATTTACATGTCAAATAGTACAGAACTAAGGCCAGATGTATTAACAGAACTGATCAATTACCTAAACCTTTCATTCTTGTGGGTGACTTTAATAGTCATAGTACAAAATGGGGTTGCAGATCTAATGATAGAAGAGTACACATTATTAGCAATTTTATTGAGCAAAACAATCTTGTGCTTTTAAACACTGTTGAGCCAACACATCTTAGTTTGCCTCACAACACCCTTAGTGCTATTGATTTATCATTATGTACCCCAAATATGGCCCACTTATTTGAATCGAGTGCTTGCAAAGAGCTATAGAGAAGTGACCACTTGCCAATAATTTTGAAACATACACCTCAAGTACCACACATCTAACTATTGTCTTTAACTACAAAAAGGCTGAGTGGGAAAAATTTAAAATAAGTTTAGATAAAAAAATGGAAAACCTAATACTCTTCTGGGAATTCCACAAAACAAACATTAATAACATAGTGAAATCGTTCTCTAATTGTAAAATAGAACTTGCAGAAAATAGCACACCTAAATATTACAGCTAGATAGAAACAAAAGAACAGTTCCCTGGTGGAATGAGATGCAGAAAGGCAATTAAAGAAAAATTATTGCATATTACACGTATAAAAGACATTCTAACCTTTATAACAAAATTTATTTTCAGAAACTTAGAGCAGCAGCAAGAAGAGAAATAAAAGAAAGCAATCATTTATCATGGCTTAATTTTGTATCACGGCTAAACTATCAAACACCACTTCACAAAGTCTGGAATGGAATCAGAAGAATTTACGGAATCAATATCAGAAAACAAATAAACTGTCTCTCAAACCCAGTAAACAACAGATTAGCAATTATGCCTCAAGAAATAGCAGATTTACTAGAAAAAACCTCCTCTGATTCTTCAAGTAATGCAAATTATAATCAAGATTTTTAAAAGGAAACTATGAAAACAAGCTAGATCTAAATGCAATACATAAAGACTATAAACAACATTTTAATGAAACTCTCACAATGGAAGAGTTAAATACTGCTCTACATAATAGCATCAGTTACAGTTCTGGACCGGACAAAATTTCTTATGAGTTGCTAAAGCATATACCCAGAACAGCATTGCATTATCTTTTGCAAGTATATAACTATTGTCGGATGAATAAATGTTTTCCAGACCAATGGCAAAAAGCGATTATAGTACCTGTCCTCAAGCCAGACAAAGATAAAACAAACCCTCAGAGTTATTGACCTATTTCTTGAACATGCACAATGAGCAAATTAATGGAAAAAATTCTTTAACTATAGGCTAAGATGGACCTTAGAGCACTAAAGTTACTTTACTAAGGAACAGTTTTGTCAATTCCATTCTACAAATGATAACCTAATCGCACTGGAATCTGAAATATGGGATGTATCTGTTAACTGCCAACACTCAACTGTTATAAGCTTAGATATAGAGAAAGCTGGAGAGAAAATATTATACAGATACTCTTAGATAACAATATAAAATGAAATATGTTAAGCTTCATATATAATTACTTACGACAGAGAGTTATACAAGTGTGAATCTATAATACCCTCTCGAAAACAGTAAGTATGCAACATGGACTTCCAGAGGGTGCGGTCATAAGTGTTACTTTGGTTTTTATTGCCATAAATGGTATTATGGAAATAATTCCTCGTCCAGTTAAAGCAAATCTATTTGCTGATGACATAACATTGTTCTGTGGAGGAAAAGACGAAGATATAGGCAACCAGCTTATACAAAAAACTCTGAATGACACAACAAAATGGCTCCAAGATAAAGGTTTCAAAGTTTAAAGATATAAGTCTAACTGCATATCCTTTAAAAGTTATAAACATAGGCAACTAGAAAAATATATTAAGGAAGAAAGACTGCAAATAGTAAACACAATTAAAATTGTTGGACTCATATTTGATGACAGATTCTCATGGATTCCTCACATAAAAGATTTAAAAAACAGCTGCATGCAAAGGATAAATATATTATGATCTCTTTCTTCGAACAACTGGGGATCAGATCAGTCAGTACTTATCAAGCCTTAATACATTCCAAACTGAATTATGGTTCAGTGGTATATAACTCAGCATCTTTATCTGCTCTGAAAATGTTAGATACTGTTCAATATTCTGGATTAAGAATTGCAAGTGGAGCCTTTCATACTAGTCCTACTACAAACATACAGAAAACAATTAACAGTGAAATATGTTCTAAGAGTAGCAGCAATCAGTGATTAGTACAAAATTGAATCGAGAATATATTGACACATTGCTTCACTCACCTGTTTATTCACAGGACATGTTTCAAGAGCTCTTGCTCCTATCCTCAGCTGATACTCGACTAGTGCAAGTTGTAGTGGTTTTCTCTTTCTCTGTTTTGTCAATAGATGGCGTGATGTACTTGTCAAAGATGTCCGGTGGTGGAGTTTCAAAATTCATGACTCTATGACGATTTTTGTTAATGAAGATTTTTTCCCATATGGAAAGGTCTATGGGGTGATTAACGTATTTTATTAGAGATGTTTCCAAATTGATGTCATGTCTAGTATTCAAAAAATGAAAAGCTACTGCTGATTTTTCTGTTTCACCATTTTTAATGTTTCTCATATGTTCCTTAGTTCTGATGTTAATATTTCTTTTTGTTTTTCCTATATAAATTTTAGGGCAAGTTTCACATTTGATCTCATAGATTCCTGGTTTTTCTTTGGTAGTGATTGAATTTTTGGGAGGGCCTTTTAACAAATTTCTGATATTAAACCTATTTTGAGGTGCAAGAGTTATGTTGTGTTTTGAGATTTTTTGGAATTTGTTATAGGCTGATGGGTGGAAGGTGAATTTTTTAAAAAGTTTTTTCTCTTTTTCTCCTGTAGGTTCTAGGGTGGTGGTTTCTTTTATTTTCTTAGCTTTGTTGAGTCTGTTAACAGTTTTGTCTACTAAATTTGGGTTGAAACCGTTGGATATAGCTACTTTTTTTATGTGTAGGTATTCTTCTTGATAATCTTCTCTGTTTAGTGGAAAGTTGATCATCCGAAAGATTAAACTGTTGAAAATGGCATGTTGGTGTTGTTTTGGGTTGAAACTGTTGTTCTTAATGTAATTATCTGTGTGTGTCGGTTTCCTGTAGATACCAAAAGTGAGTTTGTTGTTCATTTTTTTGATCTTGATGTCCAAAAAGGGGAGCACACCATCCTCTTCTGTTTCCAATGTAAATTTTATAGCTGGATTTTGTATATTCAAAAGTTTAAGACCATCTTGTATGAGATTTTTAGGTACTATTGCAAAAATGTCGTCAACATAGCGATACCACACTTTGAAATAATTTGGAAAAGCTTTTGTGATATGTGTTTCAAAAGCACTCATGAATAAATCTGCCAAAAGGGAGACAATGGGTTGCCCATAGCTAGGCCCGTTTTTTGTTTATAGATCTGTCCATTAAAGCTGAAAAAATTTTGATTGATACAAATTTCTGTAAGTTGTGAAAGTTCTTCTATTTCTTCAGGTGTTATTTGTATTGATTCCAGCCATTTTTTGAGAAGTGGAATAAGTTCATTGGTAGGTATACTTGGATATAAAGAAATGACGTCAAAGGAAACTAAAGCATCTGTAGAGTTGATCTTTGTGTCCTTCAGGAGATTTAACAATTCAAACGAGTTTTTGATACTTAAATTTTCAAATTTTGTGAAGGATCTGAAGATTTGAACCAGCCATTTTGATAGTTGGTAAGTGGGTGCATCAATGTTATTAATTATTGGTCTGAGGGTAATTTCAGGTTTATGTATTTTGGGTAAACCATATATGTATGGTGTTTTTGGACTGTCTATTTTGTTGTTCAGTTTATCTCTTTTAGTCATGATTTTACTGTTTTTAATTGCTAATTCCACAGATTTGCATGCTTTCTTTAATGGATTGTTTTCTAGTTTAACAAATTCTTTTCCGTTTAAAAGGTTGTCCATTTTTTTGCGATAGTCTTCTTCGTCCAATATTACTATTTTGTTACCCTTGTCTGCTTTTGTGTAGATTACCGGTTTTTCATTTAAATTTTTGATTAATTTTTTATATGAATGTCTTTTTGAATTTGCATTTTGAATATGATCTAGAGTTTCTAAGCATTGTGTTCTGATCGTAGATTTTTTGTTATCGGGCAAATTATATATCGCTATTTCTACGCTTCTTTCAAGTTTATACTTTGAATCAGTGATTAACCTGCATTGAAAGACCTCTTTTCTAAGAAATATAAAGATAAATACATAGCATCCACAACAGAGCAGATACCACCACACCTAAGAGTTGCCAAATATTGTAAAGAAATAAATATTAATATTACATTAACAATAACCAAGAGAATTCACAGCTCTCCACCCTGGACACTGTTTAAACTACACATATTACTGGATATGGCCAACCAGATTAAGTGACATCAACTCTATTCAGTTTGAATGCTTATTTCATGAATCAATAAGTAACTGTGCACTTTACACTGATAGCTGAAAAACTGCAGATGGATGTGGCTGTGAAATAGCATCTACCGATAAAGTTAACTTCCTTTAAGCTTCCAAATGACTTCTCAGTGTTTTCCTGTGTACTTTATGCAATGAAACATTCCATGCTACAAATGCAAAATTCTCATAAGAACCATTTCATCAGTCTTTCTGATTCCCTGAGTTCTCTAAAGGCAATATGTGACCCTTGGACTACAGATAAATTGATTCAAGATATACACATACTACACCATAATGTGAAAACTCAGAGTAGGGACATAATCTTCATATGGATACCATCTCACAGAGGTATATCAGCTAATGAGGGAGCAAACAAGGAAGCCAGAGCTATTGCGAAGGACCCAGCCTCCACCTCTTACATCCCTACACCTCATGGAGACCTTGCATCAGTCATAGTCAACAAATTCAAAGCGATATGGAAAAACCATTTGAACATCACTTCCACCGCAAACTTCATAAAATAAGATCATTAAACAGCCAGAGTGTATTCTACAACAAATTCCACAGAAAAGATCAAGTTAAAATAAAGACTAAGAAAAAGACATACAAAACTAACATATTCTCACTTACTGTCAAAAGAAACACCACCATCTTGTGATATATGTACATGCCCTCTTACACTTAAACACATTGTATTTCAGTGATTGTACCAATCGGAAGCTATTGCTATCCGAAGGTAGCGGTTTTGAAGGACTTGGAGTTTGTGGAGATGGGATTTTGCTTTAACTCCCCAGACTGTGCAAGCATAGGTTAGTGCAGGGCGGAGTATCTGCTTGTATATGAGCAATTTGTTGTGCAAGCTCATTGTTGATTTCCTATTAAACATAGGATATAGCATGGCCACCCTTCTGGACACTTTGTTAGCCACAATGATGATGTGTTGTTTCCACGTCAGACGCCAATCCAGGGTTACTGCAAGGTATGTAGCCTCCGTGGATCATTGTACTTCGGCGAGAACATCAATTTGACACTCTTTGCCGATGATACCAGCATATTAATGATTGGGAAAACCTCGAATGAGGTATTAAGCTATAATAATACTTTTAATACAAAAATTGTCAATTTGTTTTTAAAAAATAAGCTAAAAATAAATGAAAAAAAATCAGTAGCTATAGGCTTTCACCACAAACTAAATAACACTGCTCAATTCCCAAGTATATATTTAGGGAATAAATCACTACTCTATGAATCAAATACCAAATTTCTAGGAATATGGTTAGATGAACATTTAAAATGGGAAAAACAAATTCAGCAACTAGAATTGAAACTAAGCAGAATTACATTCGTTATTAAATCAATGAGGGAGTCTTTAAACACAAATGTGTTGAGAATCATTTATTTTGCTTATTTTCATTCTGTAATGTCTTATGGTATACTTAGCTGGGGAAATGCTAAAGATGTATCAAAAATATTTAGACTGCAGAAAAGGGCTATTCGTTATAAAGTAAATATTCCTTTCACCACCAGCTGTAAACCATATTTTAAACTACTAAAAATACTTCAATTACTCTGTGTATATATATGAAGCTCTAGTTAGGACAAGAATTGTACTTGCTCAATTTGAAACAAATTTGCAGATACATACACATAATACAAGAAGTAAATCAGATCTACGCATTATAAGCCACAATACAACCTTATTCACACATAGCTTCGAACATAAAGCAGTATTATTATATAACAAACTACCCGATGGCATTAAAAGTATAACATCGGAAAAAAGGTTTAAACTGACTGTAAAATCATTTTTAAGAGAAGGTTGCTATTATTCAGTGGAAGAATACTTACAACATGATCAACATATCAATGCTTCCTAAAATGATGTTTGTGAATAAATACCTGTGCAACTTCGGAGGTGATACTTGTAATATTCAGAAAAGCTGTAAAAAATATCCCACTAAAAGTAATGTCACAGACAACAGATGAGTTTCTAAGAAGTAAAATTAAATAATAAAGTAAATATTGATTTTTTTGGTAAAAATTATGTCTCTTACAGCCTAGTTCTTAAAAATGTAATACATTAAACTATTATGTGACCTAAGTTGCATTATTCTTAATTACTATTTGTATTATTATTCTGTTAATTACTACTGCATTACTTTAATCACTGTTGTATTATTTAACTACTATTGTATTATTTAATTACTATTGTATTATTCATAATTGTATTACTCATAAGAAATGTATTATTCTTGTGGGTACAAATTTGACGAAGTCATGAATATTGTATATTCCTAAGGTGAATAAAACCGTCCGTCCGTCCGTCCGTCCGTCCGTCCGTCCGTCCGTCCGTCCGTCCGTCCATCCATCCATCCATCCATCTCTCCAGCCAGGTAGAGATTGGGTACATCTTGTGGGGTACGGCGGATGAAAGTGACTGCCTGAGATTTATACCTTGTTTCATGTAAGCTTGCCCAGTATCTCTTAATGGCCACGTGACCTAATCACCTCTCATTGGTTGCTGTTGTGGTAATGACTGTCGTGCGGTAAAAATTAGTTCGTTATTTAACATGGTGATATACCATTATATGTTGGAAGAGAATTGTCAAATTTATATTTTCGTAACTGTTTTAATTAAATATATTACGCAACAGAATTGATTTATCTGAAATGCATGTTAATTCTTAAACGAAGTAAAGAGGAGGTTCCTTTGCTCTCAAGCATATGGCACGATAGCACGTGATTTAGCGGTAGTGGTGACATTTGTTTATATGACTTTTATCACTGACCTTGTTTTGAACTTGATTAGTCATGCATCGCCATTCGAGAGTGCGGGAGCTAAATTATTTTATTGATCGTTTATTGCGCATGTACTTATTATATGTATAATGGCAAGAGTCTAGCGCCAGTTTTTCGCTGAAGTATCGCAAGGATAATTATTTACAAACAGGCGAAAAAAGAATTGTGTTGCATGTGTTTAATGCACTCACAGAGAAGAATCCGTCTTTGTCAGTGAGAGAAGTCGAACAGCTGTGCTCTGAAGTTACAGGTGTGAGTGTTAGATCCGTAGGGACATCGCGACATGAAATTGAGGAAACAGGAAAACTTACCACTCCAGGCAAAAGCAGGAATAATCAAAAGTGTGTGCTCGGAGAAAATACGTGAAAAGTGTTGTGCGTCGTCATGTGTGTAGGTTTTCTTTAGAAACGAACTCCCTAACATAAGAAACATTTTGTATATGTAAATGAGGATGCAGATTTACCAAATTTCAGCAGATTGCTTATACAGCTGGGATTTGTGAATGAAAAAAGAGGCAAGAAAAATGTGCTAAAAGACAGAGGCGATATTGCTGTGTGGCGAAGACGATATTTAAGGACAACCACACTACACCGAGATAATCGCAAAATATACACGAACACACGAAAAGTAAAGTATGGTGTGACACGACTATTAATACTGAAAGACAAGCATTTTTGAAAGGTATGTGTGCTGGTTTAAAAAATCCTAGTGGAAAAGGCCAAAGGCCTTTCATTATAAACTCTTTCAATTTCATTGCTCAGGCATTCTGTTTCAATTTGCTCAGTTCATTATAAACTTGTATTTTTGGATGCCTTCATATCCTTATTTGTATGATTTTATCTTCCCGGCAATTATTACAACATTTACTGCAGGTTTAAATGTGACGGGAAGGCACCGCCGATGGCCTATGACGCGAAAGCATTAGCCAATTAGGGCGAGGGGGAGGGTAGTTGAACGTGGAGTGATACATTTCAGCGGGGCAAGGTTATATGAAACAGATATTAGTTGCATTTATCTTCAAGCGCCAAGTGATGAACCAGGCAGATAGCATATCAGCGTAATGCTGCGCCTTGGTTATTGCATTAACGTATTGTTTAGATGAGACCGTTAATGCGGTGTCATCAGCGAACAGATAGAGGTTACAGCCTATTAGGGTAGGGAGGGTGTTTATATATATTATATTATATTGTATGTCCTTGCATAGCAAAATTAAAAAAAAAAAAAAAAAAAATAATAATCTCTTGACCATGCAAAGAGAAAGGAAATTCAAAGGCATCCCATAGCAACCAGGTATTTGAAGACTTGAATATCACTTAAAACCTTTTGTATTCCCATATTTCGGTGCATTTACATGAAAATTACAATTTCTACAAATGTTTATTCTGATTAACATAAAGTAGGTAAGCATTTGTGGCAGTAGTTACTAAAAGAGTAGAGATAGTCATGTAAGTGTCATATATACTGTTTGAGTGGTTAACAATATTCCAACTTGCAAAAGATATCTAGCAGTAGTCATTTGTGGCGCTAAGTTGGAAAGTTTAATGACATTTTAAAAATTATATCTACCAAATCATGAGCTTTGTTGCTCTCTGTGGTTGTTGTATTGCTTGAACTGGTATGGCCATGCAAGTATTAAACTTCTTGATTGATTTAAATATTGCAGTAAACCTTACAGGCAATATGAAATACAAAGAAATCTTGCCCTAAAGGTGACTTGTAGTACTTTATAGCTAAACTTTGTTACATTTAATCTTCAAATTATTTCCTGCACGAGTACTGTGGAAGAACATCTCCCAATATAGCAGTTTGTTATATCTAATACCTGAGATTGCTTTTAGTTTATCCATAATATTTTAAACAGATTGGGAGGTTTAATGTTGGCGGACTACCTCAGTAAGATAGCTGGATTGATAATAGCATTGGCATAAAGACACAGGTATCTGTAGTTTGAGCTCTGGACAAGTCTTTGAATTTCTTAAGTAACCAAGAAGCTGTTTATATGATAAAAAAACAGTGGTGTGTAGTGTGGTTTGAACAAATTATTGATGGATTCAGAGATGGTTAAATTTTTTCATATTTTTTTGGTATATATAAAATATTTCTTTCTTCACAGATTTGTTTCTGAAATAAGATCTACATATGATTCAACAGCTGTAAAAATGGATAAGAAAATAGAAATCAAAGAAGAGGATCCTCTTGCAAATGACATAGCCTCACAGAATGAGAGAGAGTTCTTTCATGAGGTAGTTGCAATGAAGACAAACATCTCAAAAACTAATTTGTAGTTGAGATTAATTTTGACATCACTGCTACTAAATTCCTCTGAACACATATAACATATAGAAGACAAATATACTGTGCTTCTGGATGCTGATTGTGACATGACAGTCAAAAAAGAAATTAAATCAGAGACACCTTTTATCAAACAATTTGGAAAGCAGATTAAGAGTGAACCTGCTACAAGCAGCAACAACTGGGAGTTAAATAGGGAGAATGAAGTTAAACAACAGATTCTGTTTTCAGTTGTTGGTTCACAGAGTAAAGGAGAATTTCTTATAGAGGATCCTGTAATGATGGATAAGAAATACAACAGTGATCAAGAAATACATAATAAAATAGAAATAAAAGAAGAATCTTGGTGACTGGAAAGAGACACTTCATCAGTTTGTGAAGATATTAAGGTAAGCTCTGTAGTTAGCAAATGTTTGGTAATAATCACCTGAATATTTTCTGTGCTATTGCTGAATATATCAATATGCTAGGCTTAATTAAAGAAAAGATGAATGGCAAACAGACCACCCAGCTATAAACCTATCACCCATATCCTGTTGTGCAAATTTAACAGAACTGCACTTTTGTTTTCTCCAAAAATATTAAATTTATGTGGTAGATAGTTTGATAAAACAAACGTGGATTAAAGTGTACAGCAGCATTTTGAACAAACTGTAACAAGTTGTGTTCTATATAGAATAAAAAGAAGTATTTCAAAAAGTGGAGTGCCACAAGTTACTTACAAGTGGAGAAAAGTATATACAAGATTGACTCATTTGCCTAATTTTAGTCAGTTGTGTTCTATTTATTTAAAAAATGCAAGGAAGTTTTTCTTCTATATCAGTTTACTGAGTCAAAGGAATTTAACCTTCCCGAATGTGAACTAACCTAATATATGGCACTTCTTAATTCTTTGTCCGGGGAAATAAGTGTCTAACACTGTTAGGAACTCGACTACGCACACTTCTTCTAGTTTTGTTTATGTTCTCCTGTTTTTTGGCTTTAAACCTAGTTAAAATGTGTATGGTTATGTTTGCATGTCACAATTACAGTAGCTTATTATGTTCAACTATATAATTTTCAGCTGTTGAGTTAGATAACTGTGCAGCTGGTACTAGAATGTGTTCTAGGTACCACATGGTTAATGTCGTTAGGTATTTGAGGTAAATACAAATGATATAATTCAAAAATGTAATTTCTGGGCCTGTAGACCATGGACCATTTGATGAGATATCACTTGACCTTTTGTCAGACTTGAAGGTTTGACAGCAAGCATGAAAGAAAGAATCTTGAAGACTATAGAATGTCTGAAAGCTGAACATTCTTAAACATGACACAGCTGGTCACCCGCGAAGCCTTAATTATCTTGACCTTTTGCCTATAAGTCCTTCGGATATCTTCAGAGAAACTGACTACTGGCTGCAAACAGTCTCGTCCTTTTCCAAATACTGGAAATGCCAACTACACCGAGTGCTGAATTGGGAGTTTGGCCTTTGCCTGTTTGTCACTACCCAACAAATATTTGTTTCCCCATATATGTTAGCCATGACATATGGGACAGTTAACACTATATATATGGCTGGATAATACTGTCACCCGAACGTCGGAACTCCCTATAGAACCGACCGGCAGCAGCAAGAGACGGTAGACGTTCGACACGCCCAGTCATTTGTCTTATAGTGGTAACGAGGGTTGGCTGGAAAAACATCACTGTGTCGTTTCTTTTCGCTCCACCTGAGTTCTCGAACTTACGGGATATTTCATCTAATCCAGAAACTCCTAGATTGGCCAGCTGACCCTATATAAGCAACACGTCGGGCTGGAAGTCAGTCAGTCAGTCAGTCAGTCAGTGTTTGGCGAACAGCTGTGAGGAGCGCCCAGTGAGGGGACGGACTGCGTACGTGCGTCGGAGGAGTTTACGTAATCGCGAGTGCAAGTGGAATTGTAACGGACGAACTGGTGAACCGTAATTCTGTGCACTACGTAATTCTGTGTAATTGGCAAGTGTTCAACTGTAAGTCGGTGGAAATAAAGAACATTTTTGAGTGGTGCAATTAGACTTTTCATTTCACGAACCCACAAAGTCACACTGGTGTCAGGAAGCGGGACGATAACATCACCGAACATTACAACGATGGACGCGGCATTGGAAAAAATTTTGGAGAAGATGATGGAAATGAAGGCCGAATTAAAAGAGAAGACGGAAGCGGCAAATAACAACCTGGCCGCGGAACTGAAACAAATGAAGACGGCAAATAAAAACTTGGCCGTGAAGATGAACGAGTTAACAACAAAAACGGAAGCGGCAAATAACAACCTCACCGCCGAGTTGAAACTAATGACGACGGCCAACGACAACATCACCGAGAAGATGGAAGAAATAAAGACCGAATTGACCACAGAAATGAGGGCAGCGAACGACAGTCTGGCCACGGAAATGAAGGAGGCGAACGAGGTCCTCACCGCCAAATTTGAGGAACAGTTGGCCGGCGTGAGGGATGACGTCACGAAGCTGGGCAAGCGGATAGGTCAAGTAGACGACCGCCTTAATGATTTAGAGGAAAAGGCCGACAATAACGCCAAGACCCTGAACGCCGTGGTGGAAGACGTCGAAGACTTTGTGAACCGCGTAAACAACCTGGAGGGAAAGGCCGACAGCAGCGTCAAGTCCCTGAACGCCATGGTGGAGGACGTCGTCGGCAGGAAGCTGAAGGATTTGAAGGCCGACGCGCCGGGACGCGACACATCTGCGCGCGTCAAACCTCCCAAGTATGACGGCGCGTCAACGTTTGAAGTCTTCCGCCGCTAGTTCGACGCAGAAGTCCTGCACGCGGTGCAGACAACGGCGGCGTCCAAGAACATCTGGGAGGCACTGGAGAATCGTTTTGGAAACAACCGCTTAGCCGCAGCGTACCGCAGCCAGCTAAAGGCCAGGTCACAGCAGCCGGGGGAGACGCTGCAGGAGTTCGCCCTGGCAGTTGAACAACTGGCAAGCAAGGCCCTAGTCGACCTCCCACCAGAGTTCATGTCCCGGGAAGCTGCCTACAACTTTGTCGACGGGGTACGGGACACGGAGATTCGTCAGCGCCTAATGCTCGGCGATTATAAAACCATCCACGAGGGGCTGACAGCGGCATTAAGGATGGAGGCGGCCAAGGTAACATCTATCCCGACGTCGAGGACGAGGAGTGTCCGCTACACCGGAGACAGAAGACCAGCCGAGGGACGCCGGCGAACACCTAGTGGCCTGTGTTGGGGTGTGGACAGCCCGGACACCTGCAAAGAGAATGCCCACACCAGGAAGGGCAGCTGGAAGAACGAGTAAGGCCCGGCGTGGAGAGGGGTACGTCGGCGCCATTACCACCATCCCCTCGAGTGACTGCGCGCCGTCAGCCGGCGTATGGATGACAGCCTCATCGCGGACGGTTGGGTGAGAGGGAAGCCGTGCCGCGTGCTGGTGGACACTGGGGCAGCCGTGACCATCATCAGACCTGACGTGGCGAAGGGTTTGCCGACGAGGAAGCCGAGCCAACCATACGAGCTTGTCACGACATCGGGCGACACCTTGCCTGTGGAGAAGAAGGCCCTGCTGGAGCTGACCTTGGAGCGGAGTGCCGTGTGTCTGTTGGTGTTCGTCGCGAAGGTGGCTGAGGAGATGATTCTGGGACTGGATGCCCTCAGGAGCCAGGAGGCGACGGTCGACGTCGGCAGGAAGGTCCTGCGGCTCAACGAGAAGAGGTTATACTCCGTCAACCCGAAGAGCGCCTTGGAATCTGCAGGGTCGTCTTGAACGAAGACGTGGTTGTCCCCGCGAGGAGCCAGGTGATGGTGACGGCAAGACCAGAAGGCCAGAGAGTAGGTTGGGTCCAGAGGCTGCAGGAGTACGACTTCACCTCGGAACATCGTAGAGGGAAGAACCACGGTAACGCAGACTCCATGTCCCGAACACCCTGCCCAGAAGAGTGCGGCCAGTGCACAAGAGTGGAAGAGAAAGAGCGTGCCGCAGCAATCCGAGTAGTTGTGGCAGTGCCTGCGGACGGCTTGGATAGCGCAGGCCTGAGGAGGGAGCAGCTGGCGGACGCAGACTTGGGGGCCACTCTTGAGGGAAGTGGAGGCAGCGACAAGACCAACCTGGGAGGACATCGCACCGAGGAGCGCCACCTACAAGTCGTACTGGGCCCAATGGGACTCGTTGAAGACTATAGAGGGCGTGCTGTTCCGGGTATGGGAATCACCCGTTGGGAAGACAGAGAGAACAGTTGGTACTTCCCCGGAGTAAGGTCCCGGAAGTCTTGAAGGAAGTGCACGCCGGTACTTCGGGAGGACACCTGGGAGCGAACCGAACGATTGACAAACTACGGCAGCGCTACTACTGGCTGAGACTCCGAGCAGATGCTGAGAGATGGTGCCGTCAGTGTCACGTGTGCGCGGCGAGTCGTGGCCCCCAGACTAGGAGCCGGGGTCGCATGCAGCAGTACAACGTCGGAGCGCCATTCGAACGGATCGCCGTTGACATTGCGGGACCGTTTACAGTTTCCGACCGAGGCAACAAGTACCTAGTGGTGGTGGTCGTGGACTACTTCACCAAGTGGCCGGAGGAGTATGCCATCCCAAACCAAGAGGCAAAGACAATCACAAACTGCCTCGTGGAGCAAGTGTTCTGTCGATTTGGGTTGCCGTTAGAGCTACACAGTGACCAGGGTACCAACTTTGAGTCCAACCTAATGAAGGAGGCACTACAAAGGCTTGGGTTGAATAAGACCCGCACGACGCCTCTACATCCCCAGTCGGATGGCATGGTCGAAAGATACATCAAGACCTTAGAGGAACACCTGAGGATGGTCGTGGCCAGCCACCAGCGAGACTGGGACGTCAAGGTGCCACTGTTCTTGCTGGCCTACCGCTCGTCAACACACGACACCACGGGGATCACGCCAGCCAGCTTAATGTTCGGCCGAGAGTTACGCCTCCCCTGTGACCTGCCTTTTGGAAGCCCTCCGGGGGTGAAACAGCCAGCGACCGAGTATGTGGAGAACCTGGTGGACCACCTCCACGACATGCACGAGATGGCTCGCCAGAACATCCAGAAGGCGAGCGACCGCATGAAGACCAGATATGACAGGCAAGCCAACAGCCAAGGGTTCCAGAAAGGTGACCTGGTCTGGTTGTACCGTCGTACCCGGACCAAGGGACGCTGCCCGAAGCTGCAGCAGCCATGGCAAGGACCGTACCGGGTGGTGAAGAGGATTAACGACGTGGTCTACCGCATCCAGAAGGTTCGTCGAGGGAAGATGTTGGTGGTACACCTGGATCGCCTGGCACGCTACGATGGTGCTGTTCGGGACGACCAGCTTTGAGGAGGGAGCAGTGTCACCCGAACGTCGGAACTCCCTATAGAACCGACCGCCAGCAGCAAGAGACGGTAGACGTTCGACACGCCCAGTCATTTGTCTTATAGTTGTAACGAGGGTTGGCTGGAAAAACATCACTTGTCGTTTCTTTTCGCTCCACCTGAGTTCTCGAACTTACGGGATATTTCATCTAATCCAGAAACTCCTAGATTGGCCAGCTGACCCTATATAAGCAACACGTCGGGCTGGAAGTCAGTCAGTCAGTTAGTGTTTGGCGAACAGCTGTGAGGAGCGCCCAGTGAGGGAACGTACTGCGTACGTGCGTCGGAGTTTACGTAATCGCGAGTGCAAGTGGAATTGTAACGGACGAACTGGTGAATCGTAATTGTGTGCATTACGTAATTCTGTGTAATTGGCAAGTGTTCAACTGTAAGTCGGTGGAAATAAAGAACATTTTTGAGTGGTGCAATTGAACTTTTGATTTCACGAACCCACAAAGTAACAATACTGCATATTTGAATTATTCTGTTATAGGATGGGCACCTTCCTCCAGTAAAATCCTCAAGGTAAGACTTGATTCTTTTCACTAACAAGCTTCCTACCTTTGTGTTACATTTACCATTGTTCTTATATACCTGTCACATTTATGTTTTAGCACATGTCTCATTGAGCTCTTGAATTGATACAGTAAAACATACTCTAAACAGAATCATATGGGACCAAAACAAATTTCCAAATCGGAAAAGCTTCCAGATTACACAAAATGCAATAGATTATGTATATTTATGTATATTTTATCAATTACTATGCTCATAAATATGTGTTTATAACTATGCACATAACTAATTACATATTTAACTGCTCTAACATAGTTATTCACATATTTGCAGGACTTTTGTGTATTACAGTACTATAATATAATACTGTGACTTTGTGGGTTCGTGAAATTAAAAGTCCAATTACACAAACTCAAAATGTTCTTTATTTCCACCGAATTACAGTTGGAACGCTTGCCGATCACACAGAAATTCGTAATGCACACAATTACAATTTGTCAGTTCATCTGTCACAGGTCCACTGCACGCTCACAATTACGTACAACTCCTCTGATACACGTACACAGTCTTCCAGTCCGTTCGCTCACTCGGCGCTCCTCACACTGCTCGCCAAGAACTGAACTGACTCGCCAACTGCAGCCCCTTTTTATAGGAATATCGCTGTTTCTCGAAGTCTCGCGTTCCAGTGAATCACCCCGAAGGTTGCAGACGGCAGGGGGAGGGGAAAGAGACGGCCAGTGATGTTTTTCCAACCATCCCTTCGTTAGCGCTATAAG
Organism: Mantis religiosa; assembly: GCA_030765055.1. Taxonomy (NCBI): domain Eukaryota; kingdom Metazoa; phylum Arthropoda; class Insecta; order Mantodea; family Mantidae; genus Mantis; species Mantis religiosa. The sequence continues at coordinate 152,915,251 of CM060958.1, read as the reverse complement.
ACAAATGGGTTGGCGTGGATGAATGCCTCCCGGCCCTCACCCAGACGCCAGTTGGTCACGCCTTCCGATAGTTGGTTGACACTGCTCCCTCCTCAAAGCTGGTCGCCTGCAATCTCTGTAGCACCTTACTCAGATTCTCGAGATGGTCTTCAAGTGTTCCCGACGATGATGTCGTCCAGGTATAGCAGGCAGGCGTCGTATGTCAGTCCTCTCATCACTAACTCCATGAGGCGTTGGAAGGCAGCTGATGCGTTGCATAGGCCAAATAGCATAACTGTGAACTGCCAGAGCTCTTGGCCTGTCGAGAATGCGGTCTTCTCCTTGTCTCTCGGGTCTAGAGCTACCTGCCAGTAGCCGGACTTCAGGTCCAGGGTCGAGAAACACTGTGCACCCGTTAGCGTGTCCAGGGTGTCGTCAATCGGGGGTAAGGGAAACAGTCCTTCCGGGTGACAGCGTTCAACTTCCTGTAGTTCATGCAGAAGCGTAGCTCGCCGTTCTTCTTTGTCACCAACACTACAGGGGAACACCAAGGGCTGTCAGACTCTTCAATCACTCCCCTGGATCTCATGTCCTCCAGCATGTCTCGTATCGCCCCTTGCTTCGCCAGCGGAACGCGTCTGGGTGCTTGCCGAATAGGCCAGGCGTCCTCAGTGTCGATGCGGTGAAGCACTTTGTCCGTGCGGCCGTAGTCACCATCACCTTGGCTGAAGACGCGCTGGTATTGTCTCAGCAGTTGTCGAACTATCTCCAGCTGCTCTGCGGTTAGGTGATCGGCCGCCCTCTCCAGCAGGCCTTCTAGCCGGGGTCCCAGATTTTGCGCCGGTACCGGCTCCTGTGTCTTGTCGACTGCTGTTACGCTTACCACGGGCTCGCACGTTCCCAACTCCGTCCCGACCTGGACGTCGTGATCGGTGTCCGTTAGATTTAACAGTCTCACTGGCACCTTCTCTCGGCACGGCAACAATGTTCTGGCTACACAGAGTCCGTGCACAGGCGTCTTTTGGTCCAGCATCATGTTCTTTGTCCGCTGGCCTTCCAGTCGCGCCGTCACCACCACCTCGCTCCTCGCGGGAACAACCACGTCTTCGTTCAAGATGACCCTGCAGATTCCAAGGCGCTCTTCGGGTTGATGGAGTATAACCTCTTCTCCGTTAAGCCGCAGGAACTTCCTGCCGACGTCGACCACCGCCTTGTGGCTCCTGAGGGCATCGAGTCCCAGAATCACCTCATCAGCCACCTTCGCGACCAACACCCACAGACGCACGGCACTCCGTCCCAAGGTCAGCTCCAGCAGGGCCTCCTTCTCCACAGACAAGGTGTCGCCATATGCCGTGACAAGCTGGTATGGTCGGCTCGGTTTCCTTGTCGGTAAACCCTTCGCCACGTCAGGTCTGATGATGGTCACGGCTGCCCCGGTGTCCACCAGCACGCGGCACGGCTCTCCTCTTACCCAACCGTCCGCGATGAGGTTGTCATCCATCCGCCGGCTGACGGCGCGGATTGTCACTCGAGGGGATTGTGGTAATGGCGCCGACGTACCCCTCTGCACGACGGTCCTTACTCGTTTTCCGGCTGCTCTTCCTGGCGTGGGCAGTCTCTCTCCAGGTGACCCAGCTGTCAACTGTCCACACCCCCAACACAGACCACTAGGTCTTCGCCGGCGTCCCTCGGCTGGTCTTCTGTCTCCGGTGTAGCGGACGCTTCTCGTTCTCGACGTCGGAATAGCTGTCACCTTGGCCGCCTCCATCCTTAATGCTGCCGTTAGCGCCTCGTGGATGGTTTTGTAATCGCCTAGCATTAGGCGCTGACGAATCTCCGTGCCTCGTACCCAGTCAACGAATGTGTAGGCAGCTTCCCGGGATACGAACTCTAGTGGTAGGTCGACTAGGGCCTTGCTAGGCAGTTGCTCAACTGCCAGGGCGAACTCCTGCAGCGTCTCCCCTGGCTGCTGTGACCTTGCTTTTAGCAGGCTGCGGTACGCTACGGCTAAGCGGTGGTTTCCAAAACGATTCTCCAGGACCTCCCAGATGTCCTTAGGCGCCGCCGTTATCTGTACTGCGTTCAGGACTACTGCGGCCCGTCCCTGGAGGCTGGCTATTAACTGCGTGGCCTCTTCCTCTGGTGACCATTTGTTGTGCTTGGCCACTGCGTCGAACTGGCGGCGGAAGACTTCGCAAGTTGACGCGCCGTCATATTTCGGTGGTTTGACGCGCGCCTATGTTGTGTCGCGTCCCGGTGCGCCGGCCTTCAAATCCTTCAACCTTCTGCCGACGACGTCCTCCACCATGGCGTGCTGCTGTCGGCCTTTCCCTCCAGGTTGTTTACGCGGTTCGCAAGGTCTTCGACGTCTTTCACCATGGCGTTCAGGGTCTTGGCGTTATTGTCGGCCTTTTCCTCTAAATCATTAAGGCTCTCGTCTACTTGACCCATCCCCTTGCCCTTCTTCGCGACGTCATCCCTCACGCCGGCCACTGTTCCTCAAATTTGGCGGCGAGGGCCTCGTTCGCCACCTTCATTTCCGTGGCCAGACTGTCGTTCGCTGCTCTCATTTCTGTTGTTAGTTCCGCGGCCAGGCTATTATTTGCCGCTTTCATTTCCGAGGTCAGTTGGGTCTTCATTGCCATCATCTTCTCCAAAACGTTTTCCAATGCCGCCTCCATGGTTGTAATGTTCGGTGATGTTGTCGTCCCGCTTCCTGACACCAGTGTCACTTTGTGGGTTCGTGAAATTAAAAGTCCAATTACACAAACTCAAAATGTTCTTTATTTCCACCGATTTACAGTTGGGACACTTGCCGATCACACAGAAATTCGTAATGCACACAATTACAATTCGTCAGTTCATCTGTCACAGGTCCACTGCACGCTCACAATTACGTACAACTCCTCTGATACACGTACACAGTCTTCCAGTCCCTTCGCTCTCTCGGCGCGCCTCACGCTGCTCGCCAAGAACTGAACTGACTCGCCAACTGCAGCCCCTTTTTATAGGAATATCGCTGTTTCTCGAAGTCTCGCGTTTCAGTGAATCATCCCGAAGGTTTCCAGACGGCATTGGGAGGGGAAAGAGACGGCCAGTGATGTTTTTCCAACCATCCCTTCGTTAGCGCTATAAGACAAATGGGTAGGCGTGGGCGAAGGCCTCCCGGTTCTCACCCAGCCGCCAGTTGGTCGCGCCTTCTGATAATTGGGTGACAATACTAATAGGCCAAGAGGTCCCGAGTTCGAATCTCGGTCAGGGTGAGTTATCTGGATAAGGTTTTTTCGCGGTTTTTCCTTATCCTTTAAGACGAATGTCGGGTAACTAAGCTCCATGGACCCCGGACTAATTTGAGCATCATTTCATCCATTCCATTCATCGTCCGATACGACTTAACGTTGGAGGATGTAAATAAAAAAAATACTAATAGGTAACACTAATAAATATATGGATATGAATTGTACTTTGTTACATGGTTCATATGTTATTACTCCTAGGTTTAATTGTTTTTATGTCATTTGCTTTCTGGCCACTAGGAGGTTAGTGTGTTTGAATTATGTGTTGTCATTTGTATTTCTCTGCCCAGTTTTTGCACTACCAAATAGTTTCAACATCTTGGAAGAATTAGTGTGTGTTGCCAGTCTATACTATTTATCTATGAGGTTGCATCTTCAGGCATCTTAATTTCCACCTCTGTTTCCCCATTTTCTGCATTGTATTCTGACGTTGAATACAGGTTATGAGGGTTCACAGCTCATCATTTCTAAGGCAGTGTTTTGGACTACATGAAATAATTCACATTTTAAGTTGCCACATGCTTCTATTTTTTTGTTATGGCTTGACATTTAATAAATTGAAAACTGAAAAGTCTAATGAATAGCAATTGTTATGAGTGTGGCTGGCTAATTTTTACAATTTAATAAAACATTATACTCCTATTTCCCAGTATTTTGAGACTAGGTCTTCACGACTTGAAATTTTCACATGCTGCCAGTGACTTAACTCTTTTTAACCATGTTTTACTTTTGACTTTTTAATAATAAATTTGGTACAAATATTTTTACTTGCCAGATGTCATGCACAGAGGAATTGTCTTGCAAAACCATTTTGAGCAGTTGCCTTTTTAGTAAACTGTGATGCTAATGCAATTCTCAGTGCATTTAACATTGCTTGTATTGCCACAATCCTCTGACTTATTACCATATTGTTCATTGTAATGATTTTATTATTATTAACAGATATTTGATCAATAAAATTAATTCTGTTTAATGAACAATATAGTTACCTTCCATGAATCGATTTAACTACAGTTATCCCATATTTCTGTGCATATAATGACATTCTGTTTTCAGATTATCCCCAGAAATAGTTGTCGGTGGTATTATTGACAGAATACCATTTCTTTTTAGTGAAGTCCAAGCAGCAGACACAAGCTTATATGATGGAATGGATCATTTTCAAGTTCAACATCAAAAAAGTGATGTTACAGAAATCTTGACTGCAAAGGAAGATGTTCACTACAAAAAAATATTGGAATTGCAGTCATGAGGGTGATAGGTACATACAGCCGCCACATCAGTGTAGCATTTGTGCAAAGATCTTTACTCATCCGTCACATCTAAAAGTACATATTCTCATTCATGAGGCTAAGAAATCATACAAATGTAAAGTTTGTGATAAGGGCTTTTCTATCTTGTCAAATTTGAGAAGACATAATATAGTTCATGAGGGTAAGAAGCCACATCAATGTAAAACTTGTGATAAGCGCTTTACTCGATTGTCAAATTTGAAAATACATAATTTAGTTCATGTTTTATTTATGTGGGTAAGAAGTGGAAGTCAACACAAGAACCACACTTGACTCCTTTCAAGCAAATATTTCTGAAGTGATTTTGGGCTTTGGTGGAGTTGCTCCACTGCGATGTTAGGAGGCCTTGTTTGTCTCACATTCTTGGGTTCCCAAGTATAAATGTAACTAGGGTACAATTCCTGGCTAAAGTTCAGAATGTTGGTAAGGGCAAGCTCTACCATATTTGTTAATTATAAATGCTGTCCTCAAGCCATAAGTATGCAAATAATAAAACCCAAAAAGGAACTAGAAGCATTGCAATCATAGAACAGCAAATTGAAAGGAAGTGCCATTCCTTTCTTGGAAGTGTTGAAAACAGTGTTGTTATGATAAATTAAATTTAAAGGGAGTCGATTAATGACATTAAACAACATAAATACATACCAGAAAAATTTAAAAGTAAGTGTTGTTTAGTGTCATTAATCGACTCCTTTTAAATTTAATTTAAGGAAGTGCCAGTTCCTAATATGGATTCCTATGGAATAACTGACGTATCACTAATGTTCAATGCCTCAATGAAGTCATAATTATCAACAAGCTTTTTTATGGCTGATTGTTAATTAAATTTGCATAATTTAGTATTAAAACAAACATGTAAGGATAACGAATTTATATCTTCTGTAAAATAAAATTTCAGTTGCTTTAGCCAATTTCAAAATATTCTTTGTTTAAGTACATCATTGACATTGTCATATGACTAAAATGCTTTATAGCTGGCAATTCTTGATTTCCGCCCAATTTACTTTCTCCAGCACATACATCGCTGTTAGAGCACTTTAATCCTGAAGTTTTATACCAATATTTAAATTTCAAATGTCCATTTTCAGACCTGCTGAATACAAAAGAGCACATCTTAGAAAAATGCCTGTTTGTTGTCTGAATATCATAATTCAGAAACAAAGTTAGTAAAACAACAAGCCTAGTATATAAGAGCAGCATCTTTCAAGAATGTGTCACAGAGATTTTTGCCACCTTTTTTTTAGATTATCATCTACTGGCCCTTAATGCACTCTGATATAGGAGATGTAGCTCTGGGGAGCGAGTTCGAGATGTAATTGGTGCATCAAATATGGGAGAAACACAATTTACGCTAATTGATGGAAATTAATGTCTTCACACTAGCCGTATATAGGCAAGGTCTTTGATAGAGTCAACATGAAAAATTCAATGCCATGGCCAGGATTTGAACCACGGATCTCCTGGTTTCCGTCCAGTCACTCTAACACATTGAGCTACCATGGCCAACTTGTCGTCATAACATTAAATCCTCCATTTGACTAGTATATAGAGTATATACAAATTAATATACAGAATTTCGTATACAGAAATTAATTTATGAATGGGTAATGTCTGCTGTACAAGTAGAAAATATACTAATGATAAGAGCCTAAACGAGATTAATATATATTAAATATATCTATATTTGTCAAACTTTCTTGTTAAAAGAATCTAAAACAAATAAGAAAATTATTTCTGAAGCAGGTCTTTTATTTACCAGATAACACAGAATTCATAGGATGTGGGACGTCACAGGCTACAATAAGAGAAATTGACTGTGCCTACTTATTAAGGCACAGGGAAATGGGAAAACGGACCTGTCTTATCCTTAGTGTGCTACATGAATTCATAACTGTTATTTTACTTGCTCCCCTGAAAATAGCTAACCCTCCACCCACAAACAACCTTTTTTAGACCAATCATTTTGCAGGTGTAAGATTTTTTCCCAAGAAATGCTATTAGGGTATATGCAAAATGTTGTAGTGAAATTTATTATGTTTGATAAGATATCTTTATATAAAATGCATGAATATAAATATCTTTGCACTCAATATAAGGGTCAGAAATTCGATAAAATGAAAAATTTATGACATGAAGTTCAAAAAAGTCCTAAAATAATGTCAGATTAGTTACTTGTAAGTAGTTCATTTGACTGTGGTGGTGTTTATTTAAAAAGCAATTTATGCTAGATAGAGTCAACATGAAAAATTGAATGCCATGGTCGGGATTTGAACCACAGATCTTTTGGTTTCCGTCCAGTCGCTCTTATCCTTTGAGCTACCATGGCCAACTTGCCATCCTGACATTAAATTGTCCATTTGACTCATATATTTCCTCAGTAGATCACTAGGGGCCCTCGCGTTTATTGCTGACCTGTCTCATAGTGGGACATCTTTCATAAGGCAAATGAAGGAGAAGGTTATTATATCCTAATGTCCTAGCTTGCCAAGACTGGGCTGCACCGTGGCTCAGTGGTTAGACTGCTTGGCTCTCACCAAGGCAGCCCGGGTTTGATCCCAGGCGACCGCAAAGTGAGATTTGTGGTGGACAACACGGCGCTGGGGCGGGTTTTCTCCAGGATCTCCGGTTTCCCCCGCCGTCTCATTCCACTGGTGCTCCATCTTCATTTCATGTATCATCAGTGTCATCACCTGCGGTGCCGAATGTAGTAAAAGCGGGCGTTAAACACTACACATTTCATTTCAATGCTAAGACTGATCCGTAGATTAACGACAGAAGTGTTGTCTGCACAACATGATTAAGAAGAAACAATAAATGCTTGTGTCTCCATCTACAGAACAGTCTGGAGTAATAGTACCACGTACTGATTTCCAGGTGGGGCCTGGAACATACTACAATGGAACGCAACAGTATTAGGCCGAGAAAGGACACCAGAACAGCACTATTTATGACATTAGAAAGCCACTGATGCCTTTTGATGAAGCAAATATTTCTATAGACCAAAAGAAATATAAAATCAAAGGACAGAATTTATCTTTCAAAAGGTATACAAATTTAATCTGACAATTCAAGGTTAATCAAAGCATGCAGAACCCTTTTAAATGCATAATAGATGTCAAATACACTAGTCATGCTAAACCAGCCATTCCTTGTGCATGTGAATGCCAGATTGTTGGGAGTGTTAGAAATCTATGTTGAACTCATTTGAGCTTTCAAATTGTTCTTTCACACCTGCCGTGTGTAGGCCATATTTTGGACAGGCTGGTGTGAAAGAACAATTTCCTATCCATTATTAGCCTAGTAGTGGTTGGACTATAACTTACCTATTGTAAGTCACCATTAAGGTAGTTGTCTCAGATTTACCTATGTAAGAATTTCTAGTGGTTTAGTGGGATAGTGCGAGTCAGATGAATTAATGTCATACTGGCACGTTGGCCATGGTAGCACAAAGGCTAGAGCAACGATGGAGACCGGGAAATCCATGTTATAATCCCGGCTATGGCATTTGGCCTACACAAGGTTGGTGTGAAAGAACCTTTTAATTTCCCTTATTAGATTTCATTGTGGTTGGATTACAAAGTGGGGACTTAAGGTATTTAAATGTGAAATGTGTAGTGTTTAATGCCATATTTTACTACATGCAGCACCGTAGGCGCTTACACTGATAATACATGAGATGAAGATGGAGCACCGGTGGAATGAGATGGCCTGGAAAACTGGAGATCCTGGAGAAAATCTGAACCAGCGATGCGTTGTCCACCACAACTCTCACTTCGCGGTCACCTGGGATCGAACCCGGGCCACTAAGATACTTACATGTTGTAAGTCGCCATTAAAGAGATTGCGAGTCAGTTGGAGAATTAATGTCATACTGGTATGTAGGCCCTGGTAGCTCAATTGTTAGAGCAACCGGAAGGCGACCAGGAGATCCGTGTTACAATCCCAGCTATGGCATTGAATTTTTTGTTCTATCTCCATATGTCTAATATCTAAGTTGTCCTTTATTAGTTCCCACATACATTCTTTTCACGGAATACTTAGCCTTTGTGTACACTTATCACTATCAACCATGTCTAGAATGTTTAGTTGTTGGAATGATTGTACTCAATGGCTATACGCTTTATTACACAGCCGCTTTGTGTTTGTGATTGTTGCATTAAAGAATATGTCAGCACTAGCAGTGAGAGTATTCATGAGCCATCATGTTATGATCTCTTCTTCAGCACTTTCCGGCATGTTTTTGTTTATTTCAGGGGATCGAACCAAAGCGACAAATTATAGGCCAGTTAGCTTGACATCAGTAGTAAGTAAACAAGTCGAGCATCTTATAGAGCAATACTTAAGACGAGAATGGGATAATTCACACTGGCTCTTTGAAGGACAACATGGGTTTCGGAATGGACACTCTTGTGAGAGCCAACTAGTAGCTATTTGTCAGGATGTAGCTGATGCACTCGATGCAGGCGGTAAAGTGCATGCAATAGTTATTGACTTTACTAAAGCGTTTGACCTTGTACCTCATGGACCACTTATACAAAAACTTTGCAATATGCAAATAGACAACAGAGCGATTATTTGGATTCGGGAATTCTTGAGCGGACGAACCCAAAGAGTGCGCGTCGGAGATAGATTATCGTCCCCTACCGAAGTAACCTCAGGTGTCCCCCAGGGTAGCGTGATCGGGCCGTTGCTTTTCTTAGCATATGTAAATGACTTATGGAAAGGGATAACATCACAAATTCGGCTTTTTGCGGATGATTGTATAATCTATAGAAATATCAAGACCGAAGGTGATGTTAACAAATTACAAGAAGATTTAAACAAAATTCAACTCTGGGCGCAATCCAATCAAATGGAGATAAATCCAAGTAAATGTAAAACAATTATATTTTCAAGGACAAGAACAGAAGAAAATGTGATGTATAAATTAGATAACAAGAGAATACCCAGGGTAAGTAGCACTAGATATCTAGGTGTAATAATAAATGAAAGATTGGAATGGGGGGAACACGTAAACTCGGTCACTGGAAGAGCCTGCAAAGCATTACACTTTGTAATGAGAATATTAAAACGCAGCAACGGGAAATCGCGAAATTTAGCTTACACATCCTTAGTCCGACCAATATTAGAATATAGCGCGGCATGCTGGGATCCATATCGGGTTGGTCAAAAACAAGCACTCGAGAGAGTCCAAAAACGAGCAGCTAAATTTGTTGATAGAGGAATGCGATTTGAAAACCCTACAGGCACTGCTACCTCCTGGGAATCATTGGAGAAACGTAGAAAACGGGCAAGGCTATGTGCAATTTTTAGAGCATATAAGGGGGAACCTGCATGGAAAGATATAACAAAGCGGTTGTTGACACCATCATATAGGGGAAGGAATGATCACTCTAAAAAAATAAGAAATAGGGAACAGAAAATTGATATAGGTAAATTTTCCTTTACCAATAGAACAATTAATGACTGGAACAATTTGACTGCAGAATTACTGGAGACTTTGCCTCCAAATGTAAATAATTTCAAAGAGAGGTTAAAAAGAAATCCTGTATAGTTACCATAGTGCATGAAAGGAATTGTATATATGTTGTAAGGAATTGTATATTATATTGTAAGGATTTGTATATTATACTGTAAAGAATTGTATATCATACTGTAAAGAATTGTATATATATTGACAGCGCTGCCACCGGGCCATGCTCTAAGCAGTGAAATAAAGTATCTATCTATCTATGTGTTAAAACTTGGTCTATCTCACATTTTTCATCATTCCAAAACCAACAGCTCATCCTGCCAGTTTATGAAACATTTGAATATAATAGATGTCTGCATTTAATGATTTCGAATTGATTGGCTCATTGCTTTCTAACATTACTAGCCCAACTCTGCATAAATGTATGACCACACTGTTCACCAGTTCTTTAATGTAGTTAAGTTATCCATTGAATCCCAATTTTCTGTTGTTCTGAAAGCAAACTCACATAAGTAGATTACTTCCTGCGCCTTTAATACAAGGGCAAATCAACTATAAACGGGAATTTTAATATAACGCTGTTGTTGGTAATAATTTTGAGTAGAGACTTCGTCAGTATGTTGGTGGGGGTATCTCAGAGGGAGTTTTGCGCGCCCACACACTACGGAGAACAGGGCTGCGTCAGTATGCCATGAGTAAGATGTGCACACGTCTGTTGCGCAATGCATCATCAGATTTCTTGCAAAAAAGGGCACCAAACAATCGGAACATTTGAGATAGCTCCTAGCACACTTTGGGGAAGAAACACTTTCACAGATTGGAGTGCATGAGTGGGCTAAAAGTTTTGTGGCAGGAAGAGAAGCTGTAGAAAATGAACAAGCATTACTGCAGACAACATTGTTGCCATTTGTGACATTATTGAAGATCGGCACAAAATTATCCAAAATTGTTTTTTCCCTAGGAATAAGTTACGGCAGTATTCAATCATCCGAGAATGTTACGCCAGGAAGTTTGTCAGAGACACCTGCATTGCTACGAGGAGGAGATTTCTTGAATCATGTGATTTGTGATGAAACATGCATGCATCATGACAAGGTAGCCTGCTACATACCAAATGGAACTGTTAAATTTACAATGTGACGATTTATTGAAGGACAAATATACACACATGAAAGACTTGGCTGATTTTTACAAGAATGTCCCCCAAACCAGATTTCCGAGGTTGTATTCACTTGCCCCACGGTCAATGAGTATGTTTGGCTTGGCATATGTGTGCAAACAATTTTTTCTGTTATGAAATTAACAAAGTCCAAACCCCGAAGCAGCTTGTCGGTTCACAATTTAACACGAAGACTTCGATTACAAATTTCCCAGACATAACATCCTGACATTGATAAACTAGTTAAAGAAAAATGAAACAGAAAGTGTCGGAAAATGTCCACGTAATTTTGTTCTGAATGGGTCTCCTATAATTTGCAGAGGAAATTACTTTGTTTTATTTTATTTACTTTATAACATGCCTGACCTTCAGATAAACTATGAGTTGAAGTTTTATATATTTTCTCATAGCAGAGAGCCAAAATGTAATTGTTTATAAACTGTGAACAATTGTGTAATTAGAGCAGTCAGCATTAATATTACAACATCCAAGATGTAAGTTGTACATATTAATACCCGATACATTTCCTGTCTTTCTTACGCTGTCGGAACCCCAACACATCAAACTATTTCCTTCCTTTTGGGCAGTAGAAAGTGCGGTGATGTCACAGGCTAACCTGCCTTTCGTTTGGGAGCATATTTGGCGAGTAGAGCTGACGAAGCTGACGTCACATGGCCACTACCTGTCTTCCTCTGGACTAGTGATTATGACCACCAAATATTGGGAAGCAGAACAGTGTTTCTTACCTCACATCCATAAATCTATCTGTTTTCTGTATAAATACGTTATTGAATTCTCTAATGTGCTAAACCTATGCACCTTACTTTCATCTTGTCTTCTAACAATACATTAGAAAATGGGCTACCTGGTAAAGAACTCACTTTATTAATCTTACTTAAAGAACAGAACACTGCACATGTCTTTACACATTCCCACTCATTTACTGCAAGTTCACTGTTCTACTTCCTATGACATTTCTGTGGCAACAGTCCGTAGGATTACTGGCAGCCAAGGTAGCATTACAAAAAGACAATTCCTTTACTGTTTAAGTATAAGCAATAGAAAATTAATGACGAATATGATATAACAAAACCCAATTTTTGGTTCTTATACTGCAAAGTAGTGATTGGTAATGTATTTTTCATTTCTTAATATAATTTGTCTTAGGCATGTGGTTAAGTTTAAGTTGGTACATATAACTCGCACGTGCTGCTTCGTCAGGAATTAACTGGCATGGATATGGGTTATACTGCTTGCCCCTCAATTCCATGCTAGAGTCCAAACTTAACATGCTCAATGTCCAGTTTCGGCTGGCACAGATCCATTAGGTTGCTAACTTGTAACTTGCAGGCAGTACCTTTATTTTCAGATAAGCCATTGCACTGTGTCTTTAAGAATAAAGAGTGCTTTCTCAATGTCACTGTGCGGCATATGTATAAGTATTTCATTTTATTAAGACAGTGCCATGGCAAGGATGCATTATCCCCAAAGCCGCTCCTGCATTTAGTGCATTTAATTTTTTTGGTTTGTTTGAATGGCTTAGGAATCCATTCTGCCAAACTGTTTTCTCAACTTCAAAGTTAATTTTAAAATGTACGACTAATTTAATATAATGCAGAAATCTCCATTCTGGACCAGAATTCCCAGCTTCACCTTCATCTTACCCCTTCCCAAAGTAACCGAATAATTAAACCTTTCAAAAACATATTTCATTTTGAGAATTTCATTCATTTTCAGTAAAGAGCCTATAACAGCTCTTGATAAGTCTAAAAAATCTTTCTGGAGTATTCAGGTTATGACAATTTTACAAATTACTATATGTGCACAATAACTTGAGCGCTCGGGCCTCATTTGGTAGGTTTTGTCTTACTCTGCAAACACAAATGACAACTTTGAAACATGAAATGTGCTATACACTCTGACATCTAATGGCTAATATGCCAAGCTTTAAAATGTGCACCATATTTCATTTTGAGCAATTTCGAGATTAATTAGCTAACCAGTTTACCACAAACATATGTTGTGGATGTTGTGGCTCTCGAAAGGAGACACACTGCCATTTGTCTAACTCCATATAACTGTGATCCAAAGGCAATTGAACTGGCATAGGGAAAAATAAAGAATGTTTTCAAACTTCACAACAGTACTGGTGATATGTCAGCCACAAATCTGCGGAAAATTGCTATAGAAGCATTCTCTTCCGTAACTGACAGATTGCAAGAAGGTCCAAGAGCTGGAAATGCAATATTGGAGAAATTATGGTGTAATAGAACTGATAAAATTATTGTCAACAAATCAGAGGATACCGGCGATGAAAGTGACTCACTACAACTGGAAATCAAAGAATCAAAAAGTGAATGAGTGAGTATTAATAGCTATCATAATATTTGTTTTCTATTTCTATGTGTTCCATAAATAATAAGTATATAAACATATAGCTTATCGGATTGAGTTCAATTTACTTTTGTCCACATTTCTCACACTTGTGGCACATATCTCTGCTTATCTTACATGCTATTTTGCTGAATTGTGCTTTTTCTAGGTTGACCACACTGCAGAAACAAAAGAGAGTTAGCTCTCACTTCTTCACCCCTGCCAGCAACACTAGTGCTGAACAAAACGTATGCATATAGTATTAAGGAATCCATGATTTTATGACCTCATAGAAGCTTTATACAGGCACTTCTGACAAGGTTTCAGCCAGTAGTTTACTACCTTGGTTTGCATAGCTTTACAAAAACATTTCTTTGCAAACTCAGGTGCAACAGAACCCTGTGGGATGGCTCATTTTATTTCATCTGTGGCCCAAATTCAGGAGGTCCAGGTTTGATTCCCATAGTCAGCTTATCTAACTCATGGTTTTTTTTGGGGGTTTTACCACGTCACCAGGTGAATGCTGGGTAGGTTAATTACATTCCCCAAATTTCCTGTTCCTCCATTTCACCTCCATTATCATTTCATACCACCTCTCACCTGGTGGTCTCTTTCAGGGAACAGTCTCCAGCCTCCGAGCTGGCCTAAAGGACAATTTCAAGAACGGGTTGGAGGGATGTTATTGTGCAAGCCTGCCGGGACCTTTCCGAGCTCCTGCATGACAGCCTCTGGTCTCCGAGCTGGCTGGTGGACTGTTTCGGGCTGCAGTAGGAGCGATGCCAAGGAGTTTCAAACTGGTAATGTTAGGGATAATTGACCTCTACTGTAAGCTGCCCTCTGTCTCCTCTCACTTCATCCTTCATCCCCGGGATGCTCCACTTGGGGCTTAGGTACAAAAGATCAGTCTGGTCGATATGCCGAATCTCCTCTGCAAAATTCTATTCTATCCTATTAGATGCAGCAAGTACACAGTCTTTGTTTGGAGGAACTTTCTTATGATGGGGACACAAGAGTCAGAGGTTCTTTCAAGGGGAATAATGTCCCTCTGCTGTCACAGCTTTTAAGAAAATTTGTATTAACACTCATTAATTCTTTAAGATGATGTAATAAAACAATGATTCATCTACACTTAAAAAATTATGGGCCAACATAGCAGTCATTATAAAGTATTAAACGGGCTTCTAGGCCGTGGTCTACTGGGCTCCTTCTTCATATTCCCAGACGTTTCGTCTGTGGCTGCGGCAGACATCTTCAGTGGCAGTGCGATCAAAGTGTCCTGGCAGGAGTCTCAACAGCAACTGTGCTTTTTTGCTCTTTGGGTCGCAGTACATATACCATGTAGAAATTCACCACAGCTGGGCTGAGTGAACTCCCCATAGCAACGCCATCAGTCTGCTCGTAGAATTCGTGGTTCCACTGAAAATACATGGTAGTGAGGACATGGTGGCAGAGGGCCACAATGACATCTGGAAAAATTGTTTTAAGCTGCATTACAGTTTCACTAAAGGGTACCATGGTAAACAGTGATACAACGTCAAAACTGATCAATATGTCGTTGGGCTGTAGGCTCAGCCGCAGACTTGAAATGGAACACCGGGACCATGTGGACAGAATCACATTTGCTTCGATGACCGCCATTCACAACAGGACTACAGAAAGACTTAAAAGGAAATACACGCGCTGCCTGGAAACCAGTAAAGAAAAGGGACATCTGCACATTCCAGATAGTACCAAAACTCCAACCTCCACACATGCAAATCGCACAGTAGTCAATTTGTCAGACCACCTATTATCATCTTCGGAGATTTCTGTCCTCTCCAAAGGTGGTAACTATGCACTTACACCTCATGTGCTACCTACAGAAGAGATTATATACAGCATTGAAGCCGGCATACGCAAAGTACCAACCAAAATTGGTTCTGCAATTCCAAAATTCAAGTCTGCGGCTGAGCCATGTGTTCATACAGAAAAGAGGAGGATCCTGATATCTTGGTGCTCACAGAGCATGGGCTCAAAAGTACTGAGATTGAATGTGTTCGTTTAGGTAATCTAAGCTTAGCAGCCAGATATTGCAGGTCAATTAGGAATAAAGGTGGCGTTATGTACACTAAAGATGACTGTAAACTTTTTCATAATGGGAACTGCCCTACAACTTTAAATTTAGATAAATATTGTGTTGAAGGTGACATTGAACTAGCCGGTGTCAAATTTAAGTATGGAGCCATACCATTTTATATGTTAGGAGTATACAGACCTCCTAGCGGCAACCTTAAGATATTTTTTGAGCAATTGTCTGAACTCTTAGATAATTTAATATCACAAAATGGATGTTACTTGACGGTAGCTGGAGACTTGAATATAAATGTTTTAGGAACACATACCCATGAATACAAAAATCTCATGAACATCTTAAACCAGTTCGGTTTAATGTACACTATATAGGAACCCACAAGAATTACAAACACAAGTAGAAGAGCAATTGATGATATAATTACTAACGTTCCTTCCCAATTCTTAAACTCTCAGGTACTGCATACTGCAATTTCTGATCACTCCACTCAGTCTGTTGTCATGTCAGATTTCAGTCTAAAAGAATAGTTCGCTGAAAATACTGTACCTAACACCACCAAATGGGTCAACAATTGTAATGAACTAAATTTGTTAGCCCTAAATGGTGCCCTGAGTAAGCTGGACTGGAATGAAATTTATAACGAATTAGATACCAATAAGAAGTTCTATGCTTTTCACAATACATTAATGCATTATTTTGAGTTATACTGCCCAAAATCTAGAGTTAAGAACAATACTATTTCAAACTCTAATAATAAAATTGGCGATTGGGTTACACCCGAATTAAACAACTGCGTATTCTTTTACATATTGCTAAAGACAAAATGGTACATGGTAGTTTAAAACTTGAAAACTTCAAAAAGTTCAAGAATATATATGACAAAAAGATTATAAAAGCCAAACAAGACTTCTTTAGCAGGAAAATATCTGACTCAGAAAATAAAAGTAGAACAAGTTGGGACATTATAAATAGATTTAGAGGTAATATTAAACCGAAAAAAGATAACCTCATTGAAATTAAGTTAAATGGAAATGTCGTAAGGGACCCTTATGAGTTAGTGAATATTTTTAATAATTTTTTCGTTGCTACAGGTCAAAGTATTTCTAGAATTCCAGCAAATCAGCATAATTGTAGTATACCAAAAGTAAAATCCAATAATTTAACCAGTCACACATTATTCCTATATCCACCAATAAAAAAGAAATTATAGACATTATAAATGGTATCAAATCTAAAAACAGTGTCGGTCATGATAATATCCCAATAAAACTAATAAAAGCACGCAAATTATCTATAGCTAGCCCTTTAGTGGACATTATCAATTCAATACTTGTAAACGGTATTTTCCCAGTCTCAAAATTGCTAAAGTTATCCCGGTGTTCAAGAAAGGAAATAAACAAGAGATGGAGAACTGTAGGCCTGTGTCTGTATTACCTTCTCTTGCTAAAGTAGTGGAAAAGGTAATTTATTCTAAAATTGTCACTTTCCTACAAAGTTTTCATCTTATATCAGATTGTCAAAATGGATTTGTCCAAGAAAAATCTACCTTATCAGCAGCTACAACATTCTATGAGTATATAGTTGACAATATTGAGGCAGGTAATTTTGCAGCAGGCAATTTTATTAGACTTGTCTAAAGCTTTCAATTGTGTCAATACAACAATTCTACTCAACAAACTTGAACATATTGGGCTTAGGGGTCTAAGTAACAATTTGATTAAATCCTACATGTCCAATAGGATGCAGTATATACAACTGAAGTGTATGCAGGGTGAATTCGTTTCAAAACGTGAAGAAGTATGGTCTGGCGTGCCCCAGGGCTCCATTTTAGGACCATTGTTGTTTATTCTGTATATAAATGATATAAAAACTGTGGTACATGATAATGTAGCTTTAAGTCTGTATGCAGATGATGCCACATTGGGTTTTAGCAATAGTGATTTAGTAAATTTAGAAATTGATGTAAACTTGACCTCCAATATCGTGGCACAGTATTTTAATATCAGGCTGCGTACCAATGCACAAAAAAATAATTTCATTCTTTTTGACTATAACAAACCTCAATTTGAACCTCAGCTTAATATGTGCAATAGTCTGGTTCAATGTGTGAGGAAGGTAAATATTTTGGGTTTAGTCTTCGATGACAAGTTAACCTGGAAATACCATATCGAAAAATTAGAAAATAAATTAAGTTCTGGACTTTTTGTCTTGCGTTATATTACCAATTTTCTCTCAATTGATACTAGCAAGTTGGTGTATTTTGCATTAATATATTCTCACATTGCCTATGGCATTGAGCTATGGGGACACATCTCTAAAGTAAACTTTAATAAAAATTTTCTTCTACAGAAAAGAGCTATAAGATATCTGGCAAAAATAACACGGACTAGTACATGTAGACCCCATTTTAAAAAATTAAATATACTTACTCTCCCCTGCATATTTATTTTGCGAACAATACTTTTTGTATATAATATGAATACAATATCTACTAATGCAGATATCCATAATTATGAAACAAGGGGTAAAAACAATTATATAGTTAAAGGTCATAGATTAAAAATTTTTGAGCACAAGCCCCAATACCTAGGTTCTAAACTATTTAACAAGCTTCCAAACAGCCTAAAAAATACTGTGTCAGCTGCTAAGTTTAAATGCTGTTAAGTAGAGCATATTACAGTATAGAAGAATATTTTGATGATAACTTTAACGATCTAGAATAGATTGTGTGTGTGTGTGTGTGTGTGTGTGTGTGTGTGTGTGTGTGTGTGTGTGTGTGTGTGTGTGTGTGTGTGTGTGTGTGTGAGAGAGAGAGAGTGGATGAATTTTTAATCCTTGACTATGTTCTGTGAAACATAATATATACTGAGATTTAACTGTATTGGAACACCACAGTGAAGCGAAAAATTATTAATTTTTAGATGAGTCGTATTTATTACACATCTGCTTCACTTTCGTACCTATTTTGAGGACATGTTTCGCAAATCTTCGTTTGCATCTACGGCTCTTGTGCGACTGAAGCTAGATCCAGCGGTGTGGGTAATTCCGGGGTTGTTGCTGCCATCTGTTGATTTAGTGATGAACTGAAATGTGGGATTCTCTTCTAGCGGGATTTCAAAGTTCATTAGTTGGTTTTTATGTTTTTCTATGTATATCCTCTCCCATATGACGAGTTCACTATGTTTTTGTACGTATTTTAGTAATTCTGTGCTATCTTCAATTTCATGATTTTCAGACCAGAAATGAGCTGCTATTGCGGACTTATCAATATTTTTGTATCTTAAGTGCCTGAAGTGTTCTTTCTTTCTAGTGCCTATGTTTCTTTTTGTCCTCGCTATGTAAATTTTTTCACAGTCTTTACACTTAATTTTGTAAATGCCTGACTTTTCCTCTGGTTTTATCTTATCAGTATTATTACTGTTAAGTAGGTTTTTAATGTTGTAATTGTTTTTTGGTGCCAATGTTATATTGTATTTCTTGAATATTTTTTGGAACTTTTTTATGGCCCAGGGGTGGTAAGTAAATTTAGAAAATTTAATTTCTTGTTTTATTGGTGTGAGAGCTGTGATCTGTTTTAATCTCTTTTGAAGTTTGAATGATTTTAGTTTTTTATCTACAAGGTTTTTTCCATATCCAATTTTTAATTGCAGTTTTTAAGATTTGATGGTATTCGTTTTGATATTCTTGCTGGCTGAGGGGTAGATTTACTAATCTGTGTGTGAGACTGTTGATGGTTGCATGTTTGTGTGTAATTGGGTTGAAACTATTTGCTTTGATGTAATTATCTGTCCGCAATAGCAGCTCATTTCTGGTCTGAAAAAAATGAAATTGAAGATAGCACCGAATTACTAAAACACGTACAAAAACACAGTGAACTCGTCATATGGGAGAGAATATACATAGAAAAACATAAAAACCAACTAATGAACTTTGAAATCCCGCCAGAAGAGAATCCCACATTTAAGTTCATCACTAAATCAACAGATGGCAGCAACAACTCCAGAATTACCCACACCACTGGATCAAGCTTTAGTCGCATAAGAGCCGAAGATGCAAACGATGATTTGCGAAACATGTACTCAAAATAGGTACGAAAGTGAAGCAGATGTGTAATAAATACGACTCATCTAAAAATTAATAATATATACTATCTGTATTATGTTATAATGAATAAATTGATTGATTGATTGAGTTTACATTGGAACCACACAGAGAAGCATAAAAACTTGTATCAATGAACATAAAAGAAATTGTCGCTTGGGCCAGACAGAGAAGTCCGCAATAGCAGAGCATGCAATTCATGAAAAAGGGGAACACATCATTCAGTTTGATAATACGGAAGTATTGACTTCAACTGCACTATCATTCTCGTCTATACTGTGAAGCCATTGAAATATACAAACATGAAAATAACATGAATCATAAAGAAGAAGGCCTAAAACTAAACAAGATATGGACAACAGCGTTAACAAAAGCTAAAACCACAGATTCCACCTGCTCCAATCAGATGTCAGCAGAACTAAGCACCGCCCACTCTTAGATCCAGCCCACCACCAACCCGATCCAATCACAGGCAGCTCTCCGACCAGCTCCCAGTATATATACTGCGACCCAAAGAGCAAAAAAGCACAGTTGCTGTTGAGACTTCCGCCAGGACACTTCGATCACACTGCCACTGAAGATGTCTGCCGCAGCTTCAGACGAAAGTCTGGGAAGATGAAGGAGCCCAGTAGACCACGGCCCACAAGCCCGGTTAATACTTTATATTATACTGACCTCGGCTGTGAAAGCGTATGAATTTTAATAGCCGTCATTAACACAATAAACACTCATATCATGTGGTTGCAATCTTAAAAGTTTAGTGGCATTCTATTCTAAGTTTTGCAAATGTGCTGATTCCTGTGCAAGCTTTCTCAGAAGTTTATTCTTTAATGTCATCAAGGTTTGCTTCTATAACAGCATAGCAATTTAATTTTGTTCTCTTATTAAGAATAAATTTTCTTTGCAATTCCGTTCTTGGAAGTGTTGAAAACAGTGTTATGATAAATTAAATTTAAAGGGAGTCATTTAATGACACTAAACAAAACTTACTTTTAAATTTTTCCGGAGCATGTTCCAGAGACTTTGCCTCTATCCTCAGCCGGCCATTGACTGGTTCTCATTGGTGCAGTTGACGATATTTTGTCATAGGTCTCCTCTGGTGGTGGTTCAAGGAACTTACTGAACAAATCTTTCTGGGGATGTCGAAATTGAATACTTTGCTCCTATTTTTTTATATGAAGATTTGTTCCCATGTGGATAGTTCTTGTTTTCCTGATGTATGTTTTAGTAGTTTTGGTTCTGGATTTATGTTGTGGTTTTTTTCCCAAAAATGTGTGGCAACTGCTGATTTTTCTAATTGTTTATATTTTGTTTCTAAAGTGTTCCTTTGCTCTTGTTTCTAAATTTCTTTTGGTTTTTCAATATAAATTTGACTACAGTCACTGCATTCAATTTGATACATACCAGATTTTTTGTTAGATGGAATGGCATCTTTGATGTTTGAGCAAATTAGGTTTTTTAAGGAGAAGTGGTTGATTGGTGCTAGTTGAATGTTTTGTTTTTTGAAGACTTTTTTGAAATTATCATAGGCCCATGGATGGTAAGTGAATTTTTTGAAAATCATATTAGTTTCTGTAGCTGAGAGGGTTGTGGTTTCCTTTAGTAGCTTCTTTTTTGCTAAGTTCACTTTTTTGTCTACTAATGATTTGGGAAAGTTATTTTTTTGTGCTATTTCAATTATTTTGATGTATTCTGTTTTGTATTCTTCTGCTGTGAGAGGGATGTTTACCAGTCTGTGTGCTAAATTATTGAAGATTGCCTTTGTGGGATCTTGGGTTGTAGCCATTAGCTTTTATGTAGTTGTCTGTCTGTGTTGGTTTTCTGTAAATGCCAAAGTTTAGTCTGTTTTTATTCCTCATTATTTTTAGATCCAAAAATGGCAAATACTCGTCTTTTTCTATTTCTACAGTGAACTTGATGCTTTTTTCTTGGATATTTAAAAGTTTTAGTGCATCACTTATGTGTTTTTTTGGTACTATTGCAAAGATGTCATCTACATATCGTTGCCAGAGTTTGAACATCCAAGGGAAACCTTTGTTGATCCTTATTTCTAATGCACTCATGTACAGATCGGCCAGGAAGGGTGATAGGGGGTTGCCCATTGCTAACCCTGAAGTTATGTGGAAATATTTTGTTTGAAACTGGAAGAAATTTTGTTCTATGCATAATTTGGTTAGTTCGATGTAGTCTGAAATTTCAGGCGCTGCCATTCCAAGTGATTTGAGCCATTATTCTATCAACGGTGGGAGTTGATTAACTGGTATGCTGGGAAACAGTGATTTAACATCAAACGAGACTAGTGTGTCCTCTTCTTTTAGTTCAGTATCCTTAATGTGTTCTATAAGTTCATAGGTGTTTTTGATGCTTAGGCTGTTGAATTTTGGAAATGAGTTGATTTTGTTTGTTAGCCACTTTGCAAGTTTGTATGTTGGTGAATTTATACTGCTATCTATAGGTCTCATTGTTATGGATGGTTTGTGTATTTTGGGTAAGCCATAAAGTCTAGGTAAGGTTTAACTGTATATTTGTTTGATATTATGTTTGATTTTGCTATTGTTTTTTCAAATGACTGTATGCAAGTTTTTAGAGGATTTTTGTTAATGATTTCATATTCATTGTCAGTTAGCATTTCTTCCATTTTTTCAATATAATCTGATTTTTCCATTATGACTATCTTGTTGCCTTTGTCTGCCTTTGTGTAAATAATGTTTTTCTGTTTCAAAGAATGGATAGTAGTTTAGAAACAAGAGCAAAAGAACACTTTAGAAACATAAAATATAAACAATTAGAAAAATCAGCAGTTGCCACACATTTTTGGGAAAAAAACCACAACATAAATCCAGAACCAAAACTACTAAAACATACATCAGGAAAACAAGAACTATCCACATGGGAACAAATCTTCATTTCAAAAAATAGGAACAAAATATTCAATTTTGACATCCCCCAGAAAGATTTGTTCAGCAAGTTCCTTGAACCGCCACCAGAGGAGACCTTTGACAAAATATCGTCAACTACACCAATGAGAACCAGTCGATGGCCGGCTGAGGATAGAGGCAAAGTCTCTGAAACATGTTCCAGAAAAATTTAAAAGTGTTGTTTAGTGTCATTAATTGACTTCCTTTAAATTTAATTTAGATTTTCTTTGTCTAATATGCACAGATAGAAATATTTACGAATGATAATCTGTTTTCTCTACATGAGTTTGTAATACAGAAATAATATATGAAGATTCTATGTGCTTAAAGTATACAACTTCTGGCATTTTAAGATCCCTAAAACATGATTTAGTCTCTGTACAGCTTACATCTTATATCAACTTAGCATGCACAATAGGAGGAGCAAGCAACAAAGGTATTATGTAAGCAGGTTACAAACAAAATAATACAACATATACTTGGTCACAAAATCTTTTAAAAGATATAATTTCTGTAAAGCATCAATATTACATATCTTTATAGTACTTCAAAATATAAAATATTACAAATATTTTAAATAACTTTAAAATAAATTAGATATAAGAAAGTTTTATTAAATTTCCCAAAAGTACCATAAATACTAAAAAAATTATTTATGCTATATAAAAAAGTCTGTTATAAAACATTGATATAAATATAAACATTGTATAAAGACTAAAATTGAGTCATACCTTTTAAAACTTATAACTTCACTCACGCCCTTTTAAAAAATCAGGAACTTTTTTAAGACAGTTGCAGTCTCTTGTGAGACTCTCCTGATTTTGTAAAAGGACATGAGTGAAGTTACACGTTTTAAAAGGTATGACTCAATTTTAGTCTTTATACATGAAATTAGCTTCACTGTTAACAACACTTTTATTTATAACTATTCAAATTGATGCTACTATTTTGTGAGAGACGAGCCTATTACTGTTGTTGGTAAAGGTGATGCACAGGGTGACTTCTGTTGAAGAGTTTCCATTTCATTGAATACAAACTGTGCTCCTCCACTTACGGTAGGTATCACATCTGCCTGGAGATAACAAACATTATTTTACAAAATGCATTTCATGGTCTGATGAACAAATCTAAAAAGTACAGGGTGTCCCACATAAAACCGGTACATCTCATAGTCTCACTGTGCCTAGCCCACTTTGTTCATGTTTGGTGCCTGTTTTCTTATAAATAATGTTGGCTACACTATGTGACCCATTGACGGAGTTTGGTTTGACAGCATTTGTCAATATTGTGGAATATTGATAGAGAAATGGTACAGTTTTCAATTGAAAAACAAATTGATATATTTGAATTTTACATAAGAACAGGCTCCATTAAGGAGTTTAAAGAAATGTTGGGGGATAAATACCCTCATGACAAGATACCCACAACCAGCACAATTCTAGATTTGTAAAATAATTGGAGGGCTAAAGGCGAATATGAAGAAGCATCCTATAGTGAGAACCTGGCAGTAGTCAAACAAACATAACGAGAAACCTCAATAAATCTATAAAGAGATTCTCTCGGCAAGTTTGTGTATCTTGTACAACATGCCATTATGTGCTATAAGAAAGATCTCAAATTCTGACCATTTTGTGTCAGTGTAGCGCATGAGTTACAAGGACAAGACAAAGAGACATGAGTTACTTTTTGCAATTGGCTCTTATCTTCAATCATTGACAGTTTCTTGGACCTAATACTCTTCTTTATGACAGATGAAGCAGGTTAACTCACAGAATTGCAGATATTGGTCACAAAAAATTCACATTAATATAATGTAATGAATGCAGTGAGGCGTGGGACACCCTGTATTAGGACCACAATGCCATCCCTCAAAAGCCTACTAACTTTGTTGGTTATGAAAAATAATAAAAATGAAAATATCCTAATTTGCATTATAAAAGTACAATAAAGTGAATTCGGATAATTCTTTTTAAAGAATGTTGTTGTTTTAAGGGGAATTAAAAAGCCCTATCCCACCAATGTTAAAATTCCTAAATCAAGGTGCACTTTTATATGGAACTACTACAGATATCAATGTGAAATTTTTACAGCTACTTCAGGCAATTTTTTTAAATATGAGGGTCTAGTTTTTTTTATATGAAGTCTATTTATGTAAATGGTAGTTAAGTATCTTGTGTTAAAATGGCAACTTCAGCATTTGCTTTATAACAACAACTGTTTTGTTGCTCAGTATTTAAAATCTTTCAAGTTTATAACATAAGGGAACTTTTATAAGCTAATGAAAATGTAGAAACAGAACATACCTTGTAAACTCGGGTTTGCAAGTCGCCACTTGGATCTGGTTCTTGGGTTAAGAGGCAATATTTTGATACTTTGTGCCGAGCTACTTCTTCTGCTGCAGGAAGTCTGTCTATACTTTTACAACATTTTAAGTAGGGTTGCAATACTGTTCCTGTAGTTTTGGGGATCATGCCACTTCGATGAGTGAACCAAACACCCTCTTTATTAGATTGGGAACGTCTATGTTGATGTGTTCTCTCCATCTAGAGCAAATTTCATTTCTGTCTTAGTATTACAAACTAGTTAGGAGAAGTGCATGTGAAGTGAGGAATCCACAATACAATCATTTACCGTCTTTATTATTATTTTATTAAAAATAATTAATTGATTTCATTAAAATATCACAATTGGCATATTACTTCAAATTCTCTATAAATATCCAATAAAATCCATGTCACTCTGAACTAATTTTCTGTTCCTAGGATATCAAACAAGTTCAATAAAAACTTATGATAGAACGACTCCATATAACTATCATAAAATGTTATAATTTATGTCAAAATTTGTTCATTGTCACATATTTTAAATAACATGCTTTGAAATATTTAGTTTGCATTTGTTTTTGTAAACTCAATTACTTTTATGAACTTACTTTACATTTTATTATCTTCTCACTTTTTACCTATAATAACATTTTATTACATGAAGTATTTCTTGCAATTCCAATGTGTAAGGACTATGATACAATGAAGCACATAATTAATATAATTTTGAGTCAAACTAATACTCAGTGCTCCATTTATTTCTAGTATTTACCTAGAATGCATTTCGTCAACTCAACAGCTGATGATGTTAGGAAGATCCTAATGAAACGCGTTCTTCATACGTATCATCAGCTGTTGTCAACTCAACAGCTGATGATGTTAGGAAGATCCTAATGAAATGCGTTCTTCATACGTATCATCAGCTGTTGTCAACTCAACAGCTGATGATGTTAGGAAGATCCTAATGAAATGCGTTCTTCATACGTATCATCAGCTGTTGTCAACAGCTGATGATGTTAGGAAGATCTTAACAAAATGCGTTCTTGATAAGTATCATCATCAGCTGTTGTCGACTCAAAAGTTGATGTTAGGAAGATCCCAATGAAACGCATTCTTCATACGTAGCTGTTGAGTCGACAACAGCTGATGATGTTGGGAAGATCTTAACGAAATGCATTCTTCATACTGTCACAGCAACAGGCATAAAAGTTTTGGTACAAATAAGAAAACAGTCGGCAGATAAAGTTTCAAATAACGAGCTTGCATAAGCAGATAAACATAGCGCTTGAGATAAAAGACTTACCGAAACAAACTGAGATAAATGGAAATTTTTGGTAATATCTTCATTATTTGGTTTCTTTATTCTTCTGAGAGTCTCGAATTACAAATTAGGTATTTAAGGACGTGACGGCTTGCAATGAGTTGAGTTTGTAAAACAGTGAGTGTGAAACAGTGTTGTGAACTTAGAGACAGCCAGCAGTGTTATTGTAACGAGAGCTAATGATGTACTCTGCTGTCACTCTTTGTTATTGTTATCGACCTTGGTAGACTGATAGTGACGTAACGAAATGCTACTGTAATCTATGAGTATTTCTACAAAAATAAAGAACATTTAGAATTTCTGCAACTCGGCCTTTTAATTCTACGAACCCACAAAGTCACAATTGTTCTCAGGAGTGGGACGACCACAACATCACCGAGAAGATGGAATCAAAGAAGACCGAATTAACAACGAAGACGGAAGCTGCAAATAGCAACTTGGGCGCGATGACCGACACCAGGAAGAGCAACCGGAGGAACAAGTAAGGACCGCCGTGGCGAGGAGCACGTCGACGCCATCACCACCATCCCCTCGAGTGACACTGCATGCCGTCAGCCGACGTATGGATGACAGCATCATCGCAGACGGTTGAGTACGAGGGAAGCCGTGCTGCGTGCTCGTAGACACAGGGGCAGCCATGACCGTCATCAGACCCGACGTAGCCAGGGGTTCGCCGTCGAGAAAACCGAGCTGACTATACCAGCTAGCGACGGCATCAGGGGAAACCTTGAACGTAGAGAGGGGGATCCTGCTGCAGTTGACCTTGGGATGGAGTGCATGCGTCAGTGGGTGTTCGTCGTGGAGCTGGCTGAGGAGGTGATACTGGATTTGGATGCCCTCAGGAGCCACGAGACGACGGTCGACGGCGGCAGGAAGGTCCTGCGGCTCAATGGAGAAGAGGTCATACTCCAGCAACTGGAAGAACGCCTTGGAATCTGCAGGGTCATCTTGAAGGAAGATGTGGGTGCCTGCGAGAAAGGAGGGGGTGGTGACGGCGCGACTGGAAGGACAGCGAATGAAGAACATTGTTGCCGTGCCGAGAGGGGCCTGTGAGGCTGCTTAACCTAGCGGACATCGATCACGACGTCCAGGCCGGAACGGAGATGGGGACGTGCGAGCCCGTGGCCATCGTGACAGCAATCGACAAGACACAGGAACCAGTGCCAACGCAACACCTGAGGTCCCGACTGGAAGGCTTACTGGAGAGGGCGGCCGATCACCTAAGCGCAGAACAGCTCGAGAACGTTTGGCAACTGCTAAGAAGATACCACCGCATCTTCAGCCAAGGCAGAGAAGAACTACTGCGTCACCCGGCGAGAGTTACTGGCGGTAGTAAAGACATTGAAGCACTTCCACAAGTACCTGTATGGTCAGACATTCCACCTGAGGACTGACCACTCCGCCCTAACCTGGCTACTGAGCTTTAGAAACCTGGAAGGCCAGACAGCACATTGGGTTCAGAGGCTGCAGGAGTACGACTTTGCCTCTGAACATCGTAGAGGGAAGAACCATGGTAACGCAGATGCCATGTCCCGAAGACCCTGCCCAGAGGAGTGTGACCAATGAACAAGAGTGGAAGAGAAGGAGCGTGCCGCAGCAGTCTGAGTAGTCCGGCAGTGCCTGCGGATGACTGGGATAGCGCAGGCCTGAGGAGGGAGCAGCTGGCGGACGCAGACTTGGGTCCACTCTTGAGGAAAGCGGAGGCAGGGACAAGACCAACCTGGGAGGACATCGCACCGAGGAGCGCCACCTATAAGTCCTACTGGGCCCAATGGGACTCGCTGAAGATCAGAGAGGGCGTGCTCTTCCGGGTTTAGCCCAGAGGTTCTACTCCCATTAGTCCTGAACCCGTAGGAACTGGACCCGGGCCTCCTTCAACCAGGGAGTATCCGAGCTGTCCCAAAGGGTGCTCGGCGTCCTCCGTGGGGCTTTCCATAGGGCTAGACTTAGAGACTAACAAGCCCCCCCATCTGGTCCTATGGACTCAAGACGGGATGGAAGTGGATACGCCACTTACGCGCTCCAACACCAAAGGTGAAGACTACCGATATGACCTCGGTGGGGCCGCCTGGTGATCTAGCACACCTTCTACTAGCTTTGCAGGCTAGTACCCGGGAGAATTAATGGCTTCCCTCAACCCCGTCCGAAGACGTACCCGATCCCCACGGGTATCGGGAACACACTGCCCCATAGAGTCCATCCCAATCCGCGGGCCCAAATGACCTTGTTGTCGACGGGCCCTGAAACACCACACACTCACTCACTCACTCCATCCCAATCCGAACAACTCCCGAAGGAGGGGCTCGGCTGTTCGGCCCGAGGTTCCTCTAGTAACGTCAGAGGTACCACGAGTGCTAAGGGTCCACAGCGCCCGCACTTTGGCAGCTGAAGGGGACGGATCCCCCCCCTACGGCAGCTCTTCCGGGTATGGGTATCACCTGATGGGAAGACGCAAAGGCAGCAATTGATACTTCCCCGAAGTAAGGTCCCGGAGGTCATGGAGGAAGTACACGCCGGTACTTCAGGACACCTGGGAGCAAACCGAACAATCGACAAACTTCAAATCCGTGGCAAGGACCGTACCTGGTGGTGAAGAGGATTAACGACGTGGAGAAGGTGCCCCGAGGGAAGATGGTGGTACACTTGGATCGTCTGGCCCGCTACGATGGAGTTGTTCGGGACAACCAGCCTTGAGGAGGGAGCAGTGTCACGGCAACAGGCATAAAGTTTCGACACAAATAAAAAAAGTCGGCAAATAAAGTTTCAGGTAACGAGCTTGCATAAGCAGATAAACATAGCGCTTTAGATAAAAGACTTATCGAAACAAACTGAGATAAATGGAAATTTCTGGTAATATCTTCATTATTTGGTTTCTTTATTCTTCTGGAGTGAGTGAGTGAGTGAGTGTGTAGTGTTTTAGGGCCCGTCGACAACAAGATCATTTGGGCCCGAAGTCAACTCTTAAAAACTATGAAGCTACACAAAGTTAAAAAGTAAGATAAAATATAAACACTCAACTATTAAAAGCACATAACAAACCCATCCCAGTACTAAAAATTTAAAATCTCTAAAATTGATAAATATAAAATACAAGTCCGACTTGTTTATTAAAACCGATTTTAAAAACAAACCGCAGAGCCTTATCCACGGCCACTGGGTCGTCCCCTAAAATATCGTGCAAGTTAGTTCTTAGGCCCAAAGACTGGCGGACGCGGGTGTACTGCGGGCAATCCAGCAATACATGCCGCACAGTGAGGCGTACTGCACACGGAGCACATACAGGGGCCGGTTCCCCTCTTAACAGATGGCCATGAGTCGCATGTGTGTGCCCAATTCTCAGCCGGGTGAGTATCACCTCGGCCCGCCGGTTATCCCTGCAGGAAGTTGGCCAGGGTTGTACACTCTCCTTTATCGCCCGGAGTTGTGTGCCTTCCAAAGCTGTCCAGGATTGCTGCCAAGCAGATAGGAGTTGGCGACGGAAAAAACGTTGCACATCCTGGTATGGCACCATAGTTGTTAAACTCCGGGGCAAACGGCAAGCGGACTTAGCAGCCGCGTCCGCCTCCTCGTTCCCGGAAATCCCAACATGGCCTCGAATTACGAATTAGGTATTTAAGGACATGACGGCTTGCAAAGAGTTGAGTTTGTAAAACAGTGAGTGTGAAAGTGTTGTGAACTGAGAGACAGCCAGCAGTGTTTTTGTAATGAGAGCTAATGATGTAATATGCTGTCACTGTTTGTTATTGTGATCGACCTTGGTAGACTGATGGTGACTTAACGTAATGCTACTGTAATCTATGAGTATTTCTAAGAAAATAAAGAACATTTAGAATTTCTGCAACTCGGCCTTTAAATTCTACGAACCCACCAAGTCACAATACCTACCATCAGCTGTTGTTGACTCAACAGCTGATGATGTTAGGAAGATCCTAATGAAACGCATTCTTCATACGTATCATCATCAGCTGTTGTCGACTCAACAGCTGATGATGTTAGGAAGATCCTAATGAAACGCGTTCTTCATACGTATCATCATCAGCTGTTGTCGACTCAACAGCTGATGATGTTAGGAAGATCCTAATGAAACGCATTCTTCATACGTATCATCATCAGCTGTTGTCGACTCAACAGCTGATGATGTTAGGAGGATCCTAACGAAATGTGTTCTAGGTAAATAGTAGCAATAAGTGGAGCATTGAGTACTAGTTTGACTCAAAATTATATTAATTTTCTCTATATATTACTAGTGTTTATCTGGAACGTGTTTCGTTAGGACCTTCATAGCATCCTCAGCTAATGTTGCCTGTCAAATTTTGATTTGGTGAACTCCTTGGAGGCGATAGGGCCATCTGTTATATACTGACGAACTTGAAGTTTGTGCTTCATCAACACATATGTTGCTATCAAACAATATTAAATATTACTTCCAGGGGTTTTCTAATCATTATATCATGCTAAATGAAAAAATGAATTAATTAAAACAATCAAAGTATAAATTTGAAAGAAGCGTAGGGACAGTGAAGCACAAATTAGTACAAAAGTGAATCGAGAAGATATTGACACATTGCTTCACTCACACTGTTTATTCACAGGACATGTTTCAAGAGCTCTTGCTCCTATCATCAGCTGACACTCGACCAGTGCAAGTTGTAGTGGCTTCCTCCCTCTCCGCATTGTCAATAGATGGCGCGATGCACCTGTCAAAGATGTCCGGTGGTGGAGTTTCAAAATTCACGACTATGACGATTTTTGTTGATGAAGACTCCCTCCCATAAGGAAAGGTCTATGGGGTGATTAACATATTTTATTAGAGATGCTTCCAAGCTGATGTCATGTCTAGTATTCAAAAAATGAAAAGCCACTGCTGATTTTTCTGTTTCACCACGTCTAATGTTTCTCAGCCGTTCTCCAGTTCTGATGCTAATATTTCTCTTTGTTCCTCCCATACAAACTTTAGGGCAAGTTTCACATTTGATCTCATAGATTCCTGGTTCCTCTTTGGTAGTGATTGAATTTTTGGGAGGGCCCTTTAACAAATTTCCGATATCAAACCTATCCCGAGGTGCAAGAGCCATGTTGTGTTTCGAGAAGATTCCTTAGAATCTGCTATAGGCTGATGGGTGGAAGGTGAATCCTTTAAAAAGTCCCTTCTCTCTTTCTCCTGTAGGCTCCAGGGTGGTGGCTTCCTTTATTTTCCCAGCCTTGTTGAGTCTGTCAACTGTTCTGTCCACCAAACCTGGGTTGAAACCGCTGGATACAGCTACCTCTCTCATGTGTAGGCACTCTTCCTGATAATCCTCTCTGTCTAGTGGAAAGCCGATCATCCGAAAGATCAAACTGTTGAAAACGGCATGTTGGTGCTGTTTTGGGCTGAAACCGTTGTTCCGTGCGTGTCGGTTTTCTGCAAATACCAAAGGTGAGCCTGCTGTTCATTTTTTCGATCTTGATGTCCAAAAAGGGGAGCACACCATCCTCTTCTGTTTCCAATGCAAATTTTATAGCTGGACTTGGTATATTCGAAAGTCCAAGACCAACCTGTATGAGTCTTCCAGGCACCACTGCAAAAATGTCGCCAACACAACGATACCACACCTTGAAACAATTTGGAAAAGTTTTTGCGACATGTGCCTCAAAAGCACTCACAAATAAATCTACCAAGAAGGGAGACAATGGGTTGCCCATAGCTAGGCCTGTTCTTTGTTTATAGATCCGTCCATTAAAGCTGAAAAAATTTTGATTGATACAAATTTCTGTAAGTTGTGAAAGTTCTTCTATTTCTTCAGATGTTATTTGTATTGATTCCAGCCATTTTTTGAGAAGTGGAATAAGCTCATTGGTAGGTATACTTGGATATAAATTTAAAATTAATTTAAATGAAAAACCGGTAATCTACACAACAGCAGACAAGTGTAACAAAATAGTAATACTGGACGAAGAAGACTATCGCAAAAAAATGGACAACCTTTTAAACGGAAAAGAATTTGTTAAACTAGAAAACAATCCATTAAAGAAAGCATGCAAATCTGTGGAATTAGCAATTAAAAACAGTAAAATCATGACTAAAAGAGAGAAATTGAACAATAAAATAGACAATCCAAAAACACCATACATATATGGTTTACCCAAAATACATAAACCTGAAATTACCCTCAGACCAATAATTAATAACATTGATGCACCCACTTACCAACTATCAAAATGGCTGGTTCAAATCTTCAGATCCTTCACAAAATTTGAAAATTTAAGTATCAAAAACTCGTTTGAATTGTTAAATCTCCTGAAGGACACAAAGATCAACTCTACAGATGCTTTAGTTTCCTTTGACGTCATTTCTTTACATCCAAGTATACCTACCAATGAGCTTATTCCACTTCTCAAAAAATGGCTGGAATCAATACAAATAACATCTGAAGAAATAGAAGAACTTTCACAACTTACAGAAATTTGTATCAATCAAAATTTTTTCAGCTTTAATGGACGGATCTATAAACAAAGAACAGGCCTAGCTATGGGCAACCCATTGTCTCCCTTCTTGGCAGATTTATTTGTGAGTGCTTTTGAGGCACATGTCGCAAAAACTTTTCCAAATTGTTTCAAGGTGTGGTATCGCTGTGTTGGCGACATTTTTGCAGTGGTGCCTGGAAGACTCATACAGGTTGGTCTTGGACTTTCGAATATACCAAGTCCAGCTATAAAATTTGCATTGGAAACAGAAGAGGATGGTGTGCTCCCCTTTTTGGACATCAAGATCGAAAAAATGAACAGCAGGCTCACCTTTGGTATTTGCAGAAAACCGACACGCACGGAACAACGGTTTCAGCCCAAAACAGCACCAACATGCCGTTTTCAACAGTTTGATCTTTCGGATGATCGGCTTTCCACTAGACAGAGAGGATTATCAGGAAGAGTGCCTACACATGAGAGAGGTAGCTGTATCCAGCGGTTTCAACCCAGGTTTGGTGGACAGAACAGTTGACAGACTCAACAAGGCTGGGAAAATAATGGAAGCCACCACCCTGGAGCCTACAGGAGAAAGAGAGAAGGGACTTTTTAAAGGATTCACCTTCCACCCATCAGCCTGTAGCAGATTCTAAGGAATCTTCTCGAAACACAACATGGCTCTTGCACCTCGGGATAGGTTTGATATCGGAAATTTGTTAAAGGGCCCTCCCAAAAATTCAGTCACTACCAAAGAGGAACCAGGAATCTATGAGATCAAATGTGAAACTTGCCCTAAAGTTTGTATGGGAGGAACACAGAAATATTAGCATCAGAACTGGAGAACGTCTGAGAAACATTAGACGTGGTGAAACAGAAAAATCAGCAGTGGCTTTTCATTTTTTGAATACTAGACATGACATCAGCTTGGAAGCATCTCTAATAAAATGTGTTAATCACCCCATAGACCTTTCCGTATGGGAGGGAGTCTTCATCAACAAAAATCGTCATAGAGTCGTGAATTTTGAAACTCCACCACCGGACATCTTTGACAGGTGCATTGCGCCATCTATTGACAATGCGGAGAGGGAGGAAGCCACTACAACTTGCACTGGTCGAGTATCAGCTGATGATAGGAGCAAGAGCTCTTGAAACATGTCCTGTGAATAAACAGTGTGAGTGAAGCAATGTGTCAATATCTTCTCGATTCACTTTTGTACTAATTAAAACAATGTTTACTTGACCTGAGCTGCATCAGAAGCACTAATAATAGATTTGTCGAAGTATTAGAGTCAAAGGAAATAATTGTTGCAGGCAATGGCAGAGGTACCAAAAAGAGAATGGTAATGTAAGAAAAAGGAGAAGCAAAGAAATAAAAATAAGGTAAACTGTTTGTTCCATCCATTAAGATGTATTTATTATATTACTCTCATACAAGTAAATGCAGTGGAATGCTTGCAAAGGATACTGAAGTGACTTTCTGCATTATTTGATATTTAATATTAGTTTTAAAAATATATATGGCATACGGTTTTAGAAGGCATATGAGCTGAACCAATGCGTGCATGTGGTGGATGCCCTGTTGCCAAATGATGTGCCAGAGAGCAGAAGAAAGAGGTAGGGAACTAGGAAGTAACATATGTCATCTCACAAATTGTCAGAACATAAACTTACGCAGCAAAGGATAATATATGATACATTATAAACTGTAACATTGAACATTAACATGCTTATTATCTAAAAATAATGTACCTGGATTTCTGAAAGTGATTTACTGTAGAGGAACGAGTCAAATCTTTCCACATGTATAAAATATGTCTTGATTCACTAATAATAATAGTGGGGTATTCACCATTGTCATACATTTCATATACTGTGTTGCGAAGTACATCTTTTTCAAAATCATCTACATTGGAAACAGTTTTTTGTTGTTTTTTTTTTTTTGTTGTTTTGTTTTCTGGCTTGCTTTCCTGAAGATTTAAATAAAGGTTCACCAATTTCTGTGCTATAAGTTTTGGCATATTTCACAATATGTGACACATGTACACTTACATTGCAAGCTCTGGTCGCGAGTTCCTTGCTTTGTGAAATATCGGTCTGGTTGCGCACTTTCTTGGATGACAACTGCTTAAAGAAACTGTAACACTTTAAAAATATTTCCGGCCAGGGAACAGAATACTTTACGCTTAGTACCTGTGCCACTGGTACCAGGCTTTGAAAGTGACATTGTTAACAGTTCCGAAAACACTATGAAAACATGTGAATTTTCTGCTTATTGTCACAGTTACACAAAGCGCCTTATGCTCAAATTTGCCTTAGACTAATCTTGAACCAAATGTCAAGGAAAACGCACACATTTTACTCCTGGACTGCAGTAATACGTCGTCAGTCAATTTATGAACTAAATATATGGAGTTTCTAATGATACTTTGTAATGTCTAACTCAGCACTGTGTAATAAAAAGGAATAACACAAGAGTAAGTTTAGGAGTTGAATCATACAATAAGCATAAACACGGGAGTCAGGTGTCTATTCTTAAAGCGGTAACTCAAAAATCATACATCATAAAAAAAATGGCCTTTGTACAGGCTGCCTCAAAAGTTCTTGCCACATATACCAAGGCATTATACAATGTCAAATTTCCAATAGTAATTCTGGGCGCATGAAAATGAGAAATTTCTGTTACGCTTGTACCATTGTGTTCCATACTAGGCAGTGCTGAATGCCTATGACAGGACAATCAGTCCAGGCGAGCCCTTCCTAGGTCCATCTCATATGTCTTATAGTAATATGAATTGAATTCTCTCTCTTTGAGATACTGTGTTAAGATCTAAATCTAATGAAATTTTGGCTATCCGTCTAAACCATTTGTATCTCCAATGAAACAGCAAGTAAAGCACTCCAAACCAAAGAAGGAATGTTGACCCATGGAAGTGAATGGAGACATGTCTCTGAGCTACACTCTGTACTCTTACTCTTCTACTTCAAGTTAATGGAGATAAACAGTTGCAGATATATGAATATAGCAGGCTTTCAGCAATAGTCAAATAGTTGCTCCTTGCATGGTCAAGAGAGAAATAAACAACACATTCCTAATATAATTTTGAGTCAAATTAGTACTGCATTTTAGTTAATTGATGGAAATTAATCATTTCTCCACACTAGCCGTTTATAGGCTAAGGTTTTTGATGGATAGAGTCAACATGAAAAATTCAACGCCATGGCCGGGATTTGAACCACAGATCTCCTGGTTTCCGTCCAGTCACTCTAACCCATTGAGCTACCATGGTCAATGTGCCGTCCTGACATTAAATTCTCCATTTGACTCATGTATTTCACCGGTAGACCACTAAGGGTAGTGAGTGTGTGGTGTTTTAGGGCCCGTCGACAACAAGGTCATTTGGGCCCTTTTCCATGGGTATGTTGACTAGTCTGTGTGTAAGGCTGTTTATTATTGCATGTTTATGTGTAATTGGGTTGTGGCTATTATTTTTTTATGTAATTTTCTGAATGTGTTGGTTTCCTGTAAATTCCAAATTTTATTTTTGTGTCATTGCTGATGATATTTAGATCCAAAAAACAGAGTTGTCCATTGGTTTCCTTTTTTTATAGTGAATTTTATAGTCCTTTCTTGCAGATTGAGTAATTTTAATGCATCTTCTAAATGTTTATTCGGTACAATTGCAAAGATGTCGTCAACATCTTACCAAACTTTGAAGATCAATGGGAAGGACTTTTTGATTTGTGTTTCAAATGCACTCATAAATAAGTTAGCCAAAAAAGGTGAAAATGGATTGCCCATTGATAACCTTGATTTCTGCTTGTAGTGTTTTCCATTAAAGCTGAAGAAGTTTTGTTCAATGCATATTTTTGTTAGAGAAATGCATTCTTCTGCTTCTATTGCTTCCATTTCTATTGTAGTTAGCCACTTTTTTTTAATACAGTCTGTAATTTTTCTGTTGGTATGCTTGGAAATAAAGATGTGACATCAAATGAAACCAGTCTGTCATTTTTGTCCAAATTTATATCTTTGATTTTTCTTACTAAATCTAAAGAGCTTTTTAAATTTGCACTTTCAAATTTTGGGAAACTATTATATTTATTTAGCAACCATTTGGCCAAATTATATGTGGGGGCATTTATACTACTAGTGATATTTCTCATGCCTTACCCTGTTTTATGAATTTTTGGCAGCCCATATACTCTTGGTAATGTTGGGTTATCTACTTTAATTTTGTGAAATTCTTTTTTGTTGATTATTTTGCTTTCTTTTAGAGTTTTATTTGTGGTTTCAATGCAGTACTTTAAAGGGTTAGTTTATTCTTTTTGGTAATTATTGTCTTCCAACAAATCTTCCATCCTCTTCGTGTAATCTTCTTTTCCCAAAATTAATAGTTTATTTCCCTTGTCTGCTTTAGTATAAATAACTGGTTTCTTTTTAAGGGCTTTTATAATTTGGCTACTAAAATTAATTTTATTTTAATTTTTAATCTGTTCTACTATTTTGGAGCATTTGTTTTTTACTGTGTTTCTATTTTCTTCATTAAGTGTTTGTGTAGCAATTTGGATGTCAGCAATATACTCTTCAATTTGGTTGGAATAGTCTACACATGTTTTTAAACCTAGATTTAGCATATTCAGTTCTAGGCATGAGACCTATCACTAGTAGTATAAATGCCCCCACATATAATTTGGCCAAATGGTTGCTAAATAAATTTAATAGTTTCCCAAAATTCGAAAGTGCAAATTTAAAAAACCCTTTAGATTTATTAGGAAAAATCAAAGATATAAATTTGGACAAAAATGACAGACTGGTTTCATTTGATGTCACTTCTTTATTTCCAAGCATACCAACAGAAAAATTACAGACTGTATTAAAAAAAGTGGCTAACTACAATAGAAATGGAAGCAATAGAAGCTGAAGAATACATTTCTCTAACAAAAATATGCATTGAACAAAACTTCTTCAGCTTTAATGGAAAACACTACAAGCAGAAATCAGGGTTATCAATGGGCAATTCACTTTCACCGTTTTTGGCTAACTTATTTATGAGTGCATTTGAAACACAAATCAAAAAGTTCTTCCCACTGATTTTCAAAGTTTGGTATAGATATGTTGACGATATCTTTGCAATTGTATCAAATAAACATTTAGAAGATGCATTAAAATTACTCAATCTGCAAGAAAGGACTATAAAATTCACTATAAAAAAGGAATCCCAATGGACAACTCTGTTTTTTGGATCTAAATATCATCAGCAATGACACAAAAATAAAATTTGGAATTTACAAGAAACCAACACATTCAGAAAATTACATAAAAAAATAATAGCCACAACCCAATTACACATAAACATGCAATAATAAACAGCTTTACACACAGACTAGTCAACATACCCATAGAAAAAGAAGAATATTTCAAGGAACAAAAAGCAATAATACACATAGCAGAAGAAAACGGATACAACAAAAGTTTGGTGTTGAAGAAAATTAGAAAATCTAAACTAAAGAAAACCATTAAGGAAGCAACCACATTTACAAAAGAAAAAGAAAGCAACAGCATATTCAGTTCATTCACATATCACTCAAAAACATTTAATAAATTTAAAAAGATCTTCACAAGGAACAAAATATCACCTTGGCACCTACTAATAGACACTCAATTTTAAAATTGCTAAATTCAAAAACAAAAGATGAAATCCCATCAGTTAACAGATCCGGAATATACCAGATAAGTTGTAAGAATTGTGAAAAATGCTACATGGGTCAAACTAAAAGAAATCTACTAACCAGAGTCAAAGAGCACTTTAGAAACATCAGATTGAAACAAGAAGATAAGTCAGCAGTAGCTTTTCACTTTTGGAATGAAAACCATGACATTGATCCAAATACAAAATTATTAAATGGAGTGATAAACCAAAATAAATTGACAACATGGGAGAACACATTGTCACCCTGGTGGTAGACTCGCGAAGCCGATAAAAAATGATGGCCGATCGTTACCGGAAGTGAGAGACAGTTGAGCATAGTTTTTAGAGAAAATAAACAGTTTAGAGGTTCTAGCAATTTTGTAATGTTGAACAGTGTATTTCGAGGAGAATAAAGTGTAGTTTTTGTGTTTCGTAACCTCGTTTTATTCTTTCACGAACCCACAAAGTCACAACTGGTGTCAGGAAGCGGGACAACAACATCACCGAACATTATGGCCATGGAATCGGCATTGGAAATGCTTTTGCAGAACATGAACGAATTAACAGCGAAGTCGGAAGCGGCAAATAACAACTTGGCCACGAAGATGAACGAGTTAACAACAAAAACAGAAGCGGCAAATAACAACCTGGCCGCAGAGTTGAAAGAAATAAAGACCGAATTGACCACAGAAATGAAGGCAGCGAACGACAGTCTGGCCACGGAAATGAAGGAGGCGAACGAGGTCCTCGCCGCCAAATTTGAGGAACAGTTGGCCGGCGTGAGGGATGACGTGACGGAGCTGGGCAAGCGGATGGGCCAAGTGGACGAGCTCGTCGAGGACCTGGCGAACCGCTTCAATGATCTAGAGGAAAAGGCCGACAATAACGCCAAGTCCCTGAACGCCATGGTTGAAGACGTCGAAGACCTCACGAACCGCGTAAACAACCTGGAGGGAAAGGCCGACAGCAGCGTCAAGTCCCTGAACGCCATGGTGGAGGACGTCGTCGGCAGGAGACTGAAGGATTTGAAGGCTGACGCACCGGGACGCGACACAACATCGGCGCGCGTCAAACCTCCGAAATATGACGGCGCGTCAACAATCGAGGTCTTCCGCCGCCAGTTCGACATAGTGGCCAAACACAACAGATGGTCACCGGAGGAGGAGGCCACACAGTTAATAGCCAGCCTCCAGGGACGGGCCGCGGAAATCCTAAACGCGGTGCAGACGACGACGGCGGCGCCCAAGGACATCTGGGAGGCCCTGGAGAATCGCCTCGGGAACCACCGCTTAGCCGCAGCATACCGCAGCCAGCTAAAGGCAAGGTCGCAGCAGCCGGGCGAGACGCTGCAGGAGTTCACCATAGCGATCGAGCAGCTGGCTAGCAAGGCCTTGGTTGACCTGCCACTGGAGTTCGCATCCCGGGAAGCCGCCTACAATTTTGTCGACGGGGTACGGGACACGGAGATTCGTCAGCGCCTAATGCTCGGCGATTATAAAACCATCCACGAGGCGCTGACAGCGGCATTAAGGATGGAGGCGGCCAAGGTAGCATCTATCCCGACGTCGAGAACGAGGAGTGTCCACTACGCCGGAGACAGAAGACCAGCTGTGGGACGCCGGCGAACACCTAGTGGCCTGTGTTGGAGGTGCGGACAGCCCGGACACCTGCGGAGAGACTGCCCACACCAGGAAGAGCAGCCGGAAAACGAGTAAGGGCCGTCGTGGAGAGGGGCACGTCGGCGCCATTACCACCTTTCCCTCGAGTGACAATCCGCGCCGTCAGCCGGCGGATGGATGGCAACCTCATCGCGGACGGCTGGGTAAGAGGAAAGCCGTGCCGCGTGCTGGAGGACACCGGGGCGGCCGTGACCATCATCAGACCTGACGTGGCGAAGGGTTT
The DNA here is from genome assembly GCA_030765055.1 of Mantis religiosa. Taxonomy (NCBI): domain Eukaryota; kingdom Metazoa; phylum Arthropoda; class Insecta; order Mantodea; family Mantidae; genus Mantis; species Mantis religiosa. The sequence goes on along the minus strand of CM060958.1, from coordinate 152,874,914 downwards.
GCCGACAAGGAAGCCGAGCCGACCATACGAGCTTGTGACGGCATCGGGCGACACCATGCCTGTGGAGAAGGAGGCCCTGCTGGAGCTGAACTTGGGACGGAGTGCCGTGCTTCTGTGGGTGTTCGTCGCGAAGGTGGCTGAGGAGGTGATTCTGGGACTGGATGCCCTCAGGAGCCACGAGGCGACGGTCGACGTCGGCAGGAAGGTCCTGAGGCTCAACGGAGAAGAGGTTATACTCCGTCAACCAGAAGAGCGCCTTGGAATTTGCAGGGTCATCTTGAACGAAGACGTGGTTGTCCCCGCGAGGAGCGAGGTGATGGTAACGGCGCGACCGGAAGGCCAGACAGCACGTTGGGTCCAGAGGCAGCAGGAGTACCACTTCACCTCGGAACATCGCAGAGGGAAGAGTCACGGTAACGCGGACGCTATGTCCCGAAGACCCTGTCCAGAAGAGTGCGGCCAATGCACAAGAGTGGAGGGGAAGGAGTGTGCCGCGGCAGTTCGAGTAGTAACGGCAGTGCCTGCGGATGGCTGGGATAGCGCAGGCCTGAGGAGGGAGCAGCTGGCGGACGCAGACTTGGGGCCACTATTGAGGGATGTGGAGAACTTGGTGGACCACCTCCACGACATGCACGAGATGGCTCGCCAGAACATCCAGAAGGCGAGCGACCGCGTGAAGGCCCGATACGACGGGCGGGCCAACGGCCGGGGGTTCCAGCAGGGTGACCTGGTCTGGTTGTGCCGCCCGGCCTGGACCAAGGGGCGCTGCCCGAGGCTTCAGCAGTCATGGCAGGGACCGTGCCGTGTGGTGAGGAGGATTGACGACGTGGTCTGCCGCATCCAGAGGGTGCCCCGAGGAAAGATGTTGGTGGTGCACCTGGATCGGGACGACCAGCCTTGAGGAGGGAGCAGTGTCACCCTGGTGGTAGACTCGCGAAGCCGATAAAAAATGATGGCCGATCGTTACCGGAAGTGAGAGACAGTTGAGCATAGTTTTTAGAGAAAATAAACAGTTTAGAGGTTCTAGCAATTTTGTAATGTTGAACAGTGTATTTCGAGGAGAATAAAGTGTAGTTTTTGTTTCGTAACCTCGTTTTATTCTTTCACGAACCCACAAAGTCACAATATTCATATGGAAAAATAAGGATCGCGTAATGAACTTTGAAATCCCACCAGTAGATAATTTGACAAAGAAGTTCATAGTTCCACCACCAGAGAGAGAGAGAGCAGACAACAACAGATGCCAGTTGGAAAGAGATTGAAAATGGAGGCGAATGCCTTTGAAACTAGTGTCTCATAATATAAAAAAGTGACGAGTATTAATAAACCAACTACAAATAGTTTCTGAGATTACATAGGATTACTTAATACAGAGTAATCCATTAAAACTTAACCATTTTAACAGGCCATCATTTCTCTCTGAAAGCTCATAGAAAAATTAAATTTGTTTTAACAATCTAAATTGGTTCAGAGAGAATCAGCAACCATGTCATTTGTTGATATATTGTTGATTTCAATGGAAATTATGAACATTTTCGTGGCATTGTCGACACTGTACAGTCTTTAGTTTGTAGTTGTAACAGAAACGTGCAGCACTCAATTCAAGAGTGTGGTTTTATTGTGAAAATGTATTGGAAGACAAATTCATTGATAACACAACAGGAATTTCAAAGAGAACTTAATGTACATGATGTTCAAACAAAGGCAACAATTTTACCAATAGCAAGAAAGTAGGAGACAACTGGTGTACTCTTTAGTGAGAGTACACCATCACTGAGTACAGCAACTGTTAATAATGTTCGAAGAAGATTAGTAAACTCTCCAAAAAATCACTGCATTGAGCCAGGAATTAGGCTATTTATAAGGCACATGTCAAAGAGCTGCAAAGAAAACAGGAATGGGACCATATCGAATGCATATAGGTGTGATAATTGAAAGAAGAATCCATTATTGTCAATGGTTTCAGGATTTTCTTATCCAACATCCTGATAGTCTCTCCATAAAGTGGTTTACAGATGAGGCTACATAAACACACAAAACACCTTGTATTGGACTGCTGTAAACTCCCATATGATCCACAAAACATTACTGCACAATGAAAAGTTTGGAGTATGTTTATATGCATATCTTCAACACATTTATGGAGTAGGTGAATGATATAGAATTGAGAGTTTATTTCCAGCAAGATAGAGCCTAACACCTCCATGGAACTTGGAACTAATTTCTTGATAATTATCAAATTATAATCAATAATCTCAAGAAGTCTGTGGCTCCCCAGATCCCGATCTAACCTCACTGGGGATATTTTTGTGGGGATATATATTTCTTGTGGGGATATTTTAAAAATAGAGTGCAAGTTTGAATTGTCAACAATATCTCACACATCTAATTAAATTAATAAAGAGTTCCTATGAACAATATCTGAATCTTTTGAAAGTAGATTAGATTTTACAGTGTTCATTTTTAGTCATGAACTGTCAATCAATTATGAGGCGAGTTTAATACTGTCACAAGGCAATGTTGCAGCAGCGCAGCCAATGTGCGCAAAAGTGACGGAGAGTGCAGCACAGAGATAAAAGCTTGCCGAAACTGAGAAAGAAAGAGACAGATAGATGTCTGGAAGTTTCTTCCTTTATGATGCCATCATCAGAGAGTTCCACTAATTTCTAGAACTATGAGTGGAGGTATAAAAGAAGCCGCGGCTCAGCAGTCGAGCCAGTGTGTTAATGGACTTGTGAATAAACGTGTAGTGATTTGAAAGTGAACTCTTTTGTTTGTTTATGTGTGGTGAAGCCACAAGAGACTGTGTTGGCGTATTGTCGCCAGGCCATTGTTGATCGAGGCGGCATGGCATTCAAAGGGATGCGAAGTGCTGTGTGTATATAAAAGCTCACCGAAACGGTGCAGGGGAACGAGACAGATTTCTCGAGAGTTCGCCATTGTTCTAGCTGGGTCTCGATTGTTTGAGAAATTTCTGGAATGTTAGTAAACTATAAAAAGGCAGCCCGCCCGCCAAAGAGGGATCAGTTGGTAATTGAACGCGTGCGGGTAAACAGCTGTGTTTGTTGACCTTGTATGTTGTATTGTGTATGTGTACGAAGCGTATTTCTACGGAAATAAAGTGCAATTTTTTGTGTCTAACTTGGACTTTTGATTTCACAAACCAACAAAGTCACAATTGGTGCCAGAAGTGCGACGACATGGAGGCTGCATTGGAAAAGATTTTGGAGAAGATGACAGAAATGAAACCAGCACCCAGGGGCCTACTTCGGTAGGTACGGGTTTGGCGCACCCGGGGTCCCGAGCCAACAGTCTCCCTCGTGTGGGCTCCTCTTCGTGGTTGAGGGAGACGGTCAACAGGCCCACCCACGTGTAGGCCGTGCGTGGAGACCCGTGGAGAAGGCTTTTAGATTCCTGTCTAGTTTAGAGTTTAGGATTTAGTGAACGAAATTTTTAGTAGGTTTTGATTGATGTTTTTTATGTACGTGTATTTTTGATAGGTTTTCTTACACTTGTACAGTTTTTAGAAAGTTTTATATCTTCTTCTGCCATGACTAGTTTTTTAAAGAGCGCTGATGACCGCCGTAGTTGAACGCCCTTATATATATATATATCATCATCATCGCAGCGAAAACAGAAGTGGCAAATAACAACCTGGCCAAACTGAAGGAAATAAAGACGGCTAACGAGAACATCACCGAGAAGATGGAAGAACTGAAGGCCGAATTAACAACAAAGACGGAAGCTGCAAATAGCAATTTGGCCGCGACAATGACCGCGAAGATGACTGAATTGACCACGGAAATAAAAGCGGCGAATGAGGTCCTCGCCGCACAGTTTGAAGAGCAGTTGGCCGACGTAAAGGAGGATGCCAAGGAGCTTGGTGAGCGCATCGAAGACCTGGCGAGCCGCGTTAACGACCTGGAGGGAAAGACCGACAGAAACACCAAATCCCTGAACGCCATGGTAGATGACATCGTCGGCAGGAAATTGAAGGACTTGAAGGCCGACGCGCCGGGAACGGACACAACATCTGCGCGTGTCAAACCTCCTAAATATGATGGCGCGACAACTTTCGATGTCTTCCGCCGTCAATTCGTCATGGTGGCCAAACACAACAAGTGGTCATCAGAGGAAGAGTCCGCACAGCTAACAGCTAGTCTCCAGGGACGGGCAGCAGAAGTCCTGAACGAGGTCCAGACAGCGGCGGCGCCCAAGGATATCTGGGAGGCCCTGGAGAATCGCTTTGGAAATCACCGCTTAGCCACAGCGTACCGCAGCCTGTTGAAGTCAAGGTCACAGAAGCCAGGGGAGATGCTGCAGGAGTTCGCCCTGGCAATTGAGAAACTGGCTTGCAAAGCCTTAGTCGACCTTCCACCAGAGTTCGTAACTGTCCACGAGGCGCTAACGGCAGCACTGAGGATGGAGGCGGTCAAGGTGACAGCTATCCCGATGTCGAGAACGAGTGTCTGCTACACAGGAGACAGAAGACCAGCCGAGGGAGCCGGCGAAGACCTAGTGGCCTGTGCTGGGGGTGTGGACAAACGGGACTCCTGGAGAGAGACTGCCCACACCAAGAAGAGTAGCTGGAAGAACGAGTAAGGCCCGGCATGGCGAGAAGCACATCGGCGGCGACATCACCATCCCCTCGGGTGACACTGCGCGCTGTCAGCCGGCGTATGGATGACAGCCTCATCGCAGACGGCTGGGCAAGAGCAAACCGTGCCGCATGCTGGTGGACACCAGGGCAACCGTGACCATTCATCAGACCTGACGTGACCAAGGGTTTTGCCGACGAGGAAGCCGAGCCGACCATACCAGCTTGTGACGGCATCGGGCGACACCTTGCCTGTGGAGAAGGAGGCCCTACTGAAGTTGACCTTGGGAAGGAGTGCCGTACATCTGTGGGTGTTCGTCGCGAAGGCGGCTAAGGAGGTGATACTGGGATTGGATGCTCTCAGGAGCCACGAGGCGACGGTCGACGTCGGCAAGAAGGTCCTGCGGCTCAATGGAGAAGAGGTGATACTCCGGCAGCCCGAACAGCGCCATGGAATTTGCAGGGTCGTCCTGAAGGAAGACGTGGTTCCCCGCGCGAGAAGCGAGGTGATGGTGACAGCGCGACTGGAAGGCCAGCGGACAAAGAACATGCTGCTGGACCAGAAGACGCCTGTGCACGGACTCTGTGTAGCTAGGACATTATTGCCGTGCCCAGAGGAGGTGCCAGTGAGGCTGCTCAACCTGGCAGACACCGATCACGACGTCCAGGCCGGAACGGAGCTGGGGACGTGAGAGCCCGTTGTCAGCTTAAGCACAATCGACAAGACGCAGGAGCCGGTGCCGACGCAACACCTGGGGCCCCGGCTAGAAGGCTTATTGGAGAGGGCGGCCGACCACCTGATTGCAGAACAGCTGGAGAAAGTTCGACAACTACTGAGGCGAAACCAGCGCGTCTTCAGCCAAGGCGACAGTTTAGCCCAGAGGTTCTACTCCCATTAGTCCTGAACTCGTAGGAACTGGACCCGGGCCTCCTTCGACCAGGGAGTTATCAGAGCTGTCCCAAAGGGCGCTCGGCGTCCTCCGTGGGGCTTTCCATGGGACAAGACCTAGAGACTAACAAGCCCCCCATCTGGTCCTATGGACTCAAGACGGGATGGAAGTGGATACGCCACTTACGTGCGTCAACACTCAAGGTGAAGACTACCGAAAAACCTCGGTGGGGCCGCCTGGTGATCTAGCACACCTTCTACTAGCTTTGAAAGGCTAGTACCCGGGAGAATTAATGGCTTCCCTCAACCCCGTCCGAAGACGTACCCGATTCCCACGGGTTTCGGGAACACACTGCCCCCTCGAGTCCATCCCAATCCGAACAACTCCCGAAGGAGGGGCTAGCCAAGGCGACAGCGACTACGGCCGCACGGACCGCGTGGTCCACCGCATCGACACCGGAGACACCCGGCCTACTCGGCAACCACCTAGACACGTTCCGCTGGCAAAACAAGCGGCGGTACGGGATATGGTAGATGACATGAAATCCAGGGGAGTGATTGAAGAGTCTGACAGCCCTTGGTGTTCCCCTGTAGTTTTGGTGACGAAGAACGGCAAGATACGCTTCTACATGGACTACAGGAAGCTGAACGCTGTCACCCGGAAGGACTGTTTCCCCTTAACCCGGATTGACGATACCCTGGACACGCTATTTGGTGCACAGTGGTTCTCGACCCAGGACCTCAAGTCGGGTTACTGGCAGGTGGCTCTAAACCCGAGAGATATGGAGAAGACTGCATTCTCGACAGGCCAAGAGCTTTGGCAGTTCAGTTATGCACTTTGGCCTGCAATTAACCAGCCACATTCAACGCCTCATGGAATCAGTAATGAGATGATTGACATATGACGCATACCTGCTATACTAAGACGACATCATCATCGTCGGCAAATCGTTCGAAGACCATCTCAACAACCTGAACAGGGTGTTACAGAGACTGCAGGCAACCAACTTGAAGCTGAACGTGAAGTGCCAACTATTCTGCAAGGAAGTTAACTACTTGGGCCATATAGTCTCACCACCCGGAGTGGCAACAGACCCGGAGAAAATTCAGGCTGTGAGAGATAGGCCTCGCCCAAAGGATAAGCTAGAGTTGCGTAGTTTCCTGGGGCTGTGTAGTTATTACCGACGCTTCATAAAGGGGTTCTCCAACATCGCCAAATTCCTCACCCACCTGACAGAGGAACACCGACCCTATGTGTGGACGGATGATGCCGAAGGCGCTTTCCAGCACCTGAAGAAGAGCCTGTGTAGTGCTCCAGTTTTGGAATTTCCTCAACCAGGCGGCAACTTCATCGTGGACACCAATGCCAGCGACGACTGAATTGGAGGCGTCCTATCGCATATCCAGGATGACCACGAGCGGGTGATAGGCTACTACAGCAAGATGCTATCCAAGTCAGAGAACTACTGCGTCTCCCGGCGAGAATTACTGGCAGTGGTAAAGACCTTGGAACACTTCCACAAGTACTTGTACGGTCAGCCATTCCATCTGAGGACTGACCATTCCGCCCTAACCTGGCTACTGAGCTTTAGAAACTTGGAAGGCCAGACACCCGATGGGTCCAGAGGCTGCAGGAGTATGACTTCACCTCTGAACATCGCAGAGGGAAGAGCTACGGTAACGCAGACGCTATGTCCCGAAGACCCTGCCCAGAGAAGTGCGGTCAATGCACAAGAGTGGAAGAGAAGGAGCGTGCCGCAGCAGTTCAAGTAGTCACGGCAGTGCCTGTGGATGGCTGGGATAGCGCAGGGCTGAGGAGGGAACAGCTGGCGGACGCAGATTTGGGGCCACTCTTGAGAGAAGTGGAAGCAGGGACAAGACCAAACTGGAAGGACATTGCACCGACGAGCGCCACCTACAAGTCGTACTGGACCCAATGGGACTCACTGAAGACAAGAGAGGGCGTGCCGTTCCGGGTTTAGCCCAGAGGCTCTACTCCCATTAGTCCTGAACCCGTAGGAACTGGACCCGGGCCTCCTTCAACCAGGGAGTTATCCAAGCTGTCCCAAAGGGCGCTCGGCGTCCTCCGTGGGGCTTTCCATAGGGCAAGACCTAGAGACTAATAAGCCCCCCCATCTGGTCCTATGGACTCAAGACCGGATGGAAGTGGATACGCCACTTACGCGCGTCAACACTCAAGGTTAAGACTACCGAAAAACCTCGGTGGGGCCGCCTGGTGATCTAGCATACCTTCTACTAGCTTTGCAGGCTAGTACCCGGGAGAATTAATGGCTTCCCTCAACCCCGTCCGAAGACGTCCCCGATTCCCACGGGTATCGGGAACACACTGCCCCCTCAAGTCCATCGCCGTTCCGGGTATGGGAATCGCCTGATGGGAAGACGCAGAGAGATCAGTTGGTACTTCACCGAAGCAAGGTCCCGGAAGTCTTGGAGGAAGTGCACGCCGGTACTTCAGGAGGACACCTGGGAGCAAACCGAACGATCGACAAACTCCAACAGCGCTACTACTGGCTGAGGCTCCGAGCAGACGCTGAGAGATGGTGCCGTGAATGTCATGTGTGCGCGGTGAGTCGCGGCCCCCAGACTAGGAGCCGGGGTCGCATGCAGCAGTACAACTTCGGAGCATCATTCGAAAGGATCGCCTTCGACATAGCTGGACCATTCCCAGTGTCCGACCGTAGCAACAAGTACCTGACGGTGGTCGTGGACTACTTCACCAAGTGGCCGGAGGTGTATGCCATCCCGAACCAGGAGGCAAAGACAATCACAGACTGCCTTGTGGAGCAAGTGTTTTGCCGATTTGGAGTGCCATTAGCGCTCCACAGCGACCAGGCCACCAATTTTGAGTCCAACCTGATGAAAGAGGCACTAGAGAGACTTGGGGTGAACAAGACCCGCACAACACCCCTACATCCGCAGTCAGATGGCATGGTGGAGAGATACATCAAAACCTTAGAAGAGCACCTGAGGAAGGTCGTGGCCAGCCATCAACGAGACTGGGACGTCAAGGTGCCACTGTTCTTGTTGGCCTACCGCTCGTCTACACACGACACCACTGGGATGACGCCAGCCAGCTTAATGTACAGCCGAGAGTTATGCCTCCCTTGTGATCTGGATTTTGGAAGCCCCCCAGATGCAAAACAGCCAGCAACCGAGTATGTGGAGAACCTGGTGGACCATCTCCATGACATGCATGAGATGGCTTGTCAAAACATCCAGAAGGCGAGTAACTGCATGAAGACGCGATACGACAGGCAAGCCAACAGTCAAGGGTTCCAGCATGGTGACCTAGTCTGGTTGTACCGCCCTACCCGGACCAAGGGACGATGACCGTAGCTCCAGCAACCATGGCAAGGACCGTACCAGGTGGTGAAGAGAATTAACAACGTGGTCTACCGCATACAGAAGGTGCCCCGAGGGAAGATGTTGGTGGTACACCTGGATCGTCTGGCCCGTTACGATAGTGCTGTTCAGGACGACCAGCCTTGAGGAGGCTGCAGTGTCGCCAGGCCATTGTTGATCGAGGCGGCAAGGCATTCAAAGGTATGTGCAGTGCGGTGTGTAGATAAAAGCTTGCTGAAACGGCGGGAGAGAAGGAGACGGATTTCTCGAGAGTTTGCCTTTGTTCTAGCCGGGTCTCGATTATTTGAGAAATTTCTGGAATGTTAGTAAACTATAAAAAGGCAGCCCGCATGCCAAAGAGGGGTCAGTCGGTAATTGAACACGTGCGGTAAACAGCTGTGTTTGTTGACCTTGTATGGTGTATTGTGTATGTATACAAAGCGTATTTCTACGGAAATAAGTGCAATTTTTTGTGTCTGTAACCTGGACTTTTAATTTCACGAACCCTAAAATTCACAATACGTTATGTCATTCTGCTGCTCAAGGCTGTACAATAAGTGTCTTTCTATGAAAATAAAGAGCATTTTGAATTTCTGCAAACTTGACTTTTAATTTTATGAATCCACAAAGTCTAGCAGATCATGTGGTAGTGGGAAGAGACAGGTTGTAACAACTACATCCAGATTACTGCTTTACCACACCTTCTAGGTTTAGGTTAGCCCAAATCATCAGAGCTCTTTCAAGCTTTTTCATTAAAAATGGAAAAAACAAAGTATTTTAGAACTAGCTAGTGCTACAAGCGTTATTTGGGACCCTACCTTTTGTGTATCTTGCTGAAATATTGTTATTAAATCCTGCACAGATGCTGATTTGACTATTTCTGGTGTCTCCAAATGTTCAATAACAACATTTGGTATAGCTTCTGAATTTTTCTGCTGCTGTGGTATTGCTCCTTTAATTTGAAAGTTTATTGGCACAGCAGAATGTTGTAGTGTGTCAGTGGATGATGAACTTGGAGTGGCAGAGTCTGAGGCTAGAACTTTCTTGAGTTGATGAATTTTTTTCCTTGTAGTTCTCTGCAACCTCTGTTAAAATAAAGTATAAGCATATAGTTAGAAACTTGTGAATAAAGACAACTCTGAAAGACTAAGATAATATATTTAAAGTAGCTTGATAAAGGTTTTTGTACTCCAAATAATTCTGTGGCTAATATTGCAATGTAAAAGGTACTAATCAAAGCAATTTACACCACATCAAAGTTTCTGTCACACTTGCAACATAAATAGGTTTTTAGTTACTTAGAGAGTTTGAGGTTTAAAATTCCAGTAAGTTTACATCAAATTACAGTACTGCATTGAATCTTACTGCAATAGTATGGCCAGCTTGACATCTTTATTGGTTTTGTTTCCAGAACCATGTCATGCTCTCATATTGTTCATTCAAACCATGTAAATCTTTTCTCGCAGTTTAATGCAATGTTCACGTGGACAGGTTTCTCTGTTACAATAAAATGTAATAATGTTTTAGCAACTTCACTGTCAATAGCATATTGTGGTGGAGACTACAAAGATGTGCTGCCATTGCAGATTTATCTGTTCCTTCATACTTGATGTATAATCTTCCAGTTAGGGCAGTTAATTTTGTAAATTTCTTTTCCAGAAGTATTTTATCAATTTATGAATTTTTAGCAAAGATTTTAATACTGAATTTATTTACTGGTGTCAAGGTGATGATAAACTTACTTTTTGGACTGCCCAGTGATATGTGAACTTCTTGTATAATTTACAAAGAGCAGTTGGATTAGAAGCACTACACATCACTGACCAAAAAAAGTACCTGAACATGTTTTGAGGACTAAGGACTTGTCCCTATTGTTAGGATATGTCCAACTGATTCTTGGTGTTGACAATTCTGGCTGGGGAATCTGAAATGGTGCCATCTGTTGTTGAAGAATGAACTTACAAAGGTTGTTCGAAAGTGATAAATAAAAATTCATGAGGTGATCTTTGTGCTTTAATATATATACACACAGCAGTGTCTCGATTATCCAACCTAAACTGGCCCTGGACAAGGTCGGATAACTGAAAATGTCGGATAATACAACAGGTATACTGCATTATTAAAACAATTATTGGTTTTGCAGTACTTACTGAATAATCAAACCAATTCTATATGCAATATCGAACATGCAAAAAGCAGCTCCAAATATCTTCAGAAAATAAGCTTTTCATGACGTCTGCTTGCTTGCTGAATGACATTTCCTTGCTAAAAGATTTCGCCAGACACAACATTAATACCTCAGTTACACTTGCCTTCAGCTGTTGCTCCATGTATCTAAACGCCATCTCTAAAGCACTTAAACCTTCAGCATGACTCTGCTTCTCGTTTTGTTCTTCAATTTCCTATTCTGCTTCATCTTCACTGTCATTAGCATTCACGAATTCAACAATATCAGAGTCTGTGAGTTCAAACTATTGATCTCTTGTACATCAGCTATTCGCATCTTGAGCCATAGCATCCTCACAGCCAGAGAGGCAGTTCAGTAAGGGAACAATGTCACCCATGTCTTCTTGTACTATCTCTTCTTTATTTTCATCATCACTTAACAGTATGGTTCAAGACTTTGCTAATATCTTCCCAAGCCTGAGCCACCCAGGAAGTAATGTCCTTCATTACAATTCCTTTCTTGGAAGTGTATAAAACAGTGTTGTTATAATAAATTAATAATTTAAAGGGATATATAGAGTCAACATGAAAAATTCAATGCCATGGCCAAGATTTGAACCACGGATCTCCTGGTTTCCGCCCAGTCGCTCTAACCCATTGAGCTACCATGGTCAACGTGCCGTCCTGACATTAAATTCTCCATTTGACTCGTATATTACCCCGGTAGACCACTAGGGGCTCTCGCATCCGAGATACACCGTTTGTGGTGACTTACTATCGTAAGTACTTTAGTCCCAGGCTTCATCACTTAGCTTTTATTATTTCAGTTAATTGATGTAAATTGATCATTTCTTCACACTAGCCATATTTAAAGGGAGTTGATTAATGACACTAAACACTTACTTTTAAATTTTAATTTTTCCGGAACATGTTTCAGACTTTGCCTCCATCCTCAACCGGCCATCGAGGATGGAGGCAAAGTCTCTGAAACATGTTCCAGAAAAATTAAAAAAAAAATAATCTAAAAGTAAGTGTTGCTTAGTGTCATTAATCGACCCCCTTTAAATTATTAATGTCCTTCATGTTGATAGATCTTAGGTTTTCCATCATATCCTTGTCATTGTCCATTTCCTTTATAAGGGACAAAAGAAGTAGTTGCTGATATTTTCTTTTGAATGTTTCCAGCATACTTTGGTCCATTGGCTGGCACAATGACGTCTCCTTTGGTGGGAGAGACAAGATCTTGATATCACTACTTCTAAGTTCTACATTTGGGCATGACGAGGCATTGTCTAGTAGAAGGAAAGCTAGAAACTTCTCTCTAGATGGCACAAACTGAGTAAAAAAACCAGTCTTTAAAGATGGCAGCAGACATCCAAGCAGAATTCTGATTAGTGTAATGCACTGGTAGGGCATTAACAGTTAAATGCTCTAGGTCTTTTAGATTTACCAATCATTAGCAATATAGCTTTCAAGTTCCCTTTAACATTACTGCAGGCAAGAATAGTAACCCTTTCCTTATTACGCTTGTAGCCAGGGGCAGACACCTCTCCTCAGGCTGCAAGAGTTTTAGATGGTGGCATCTTGAAATTAAATCCAGTTTTGAGACAATTAAAAATCTGCTCCCCAGATAACCCTTCAGCAAGGATTACTTCTAAGAATTTCTTTTTAAATTTCAAAAGTCGTCAGATTTAGTGGCCAGTTTTTCACCACAGGTATTAAGCTGATTAATACCATACCATTTCTTCCAACGATCAAACCACCCAACGCTGGCAGTAAAACTAGGATCTCTTTCATTGAAAACTTTCCGGAAATACAGCATGGCCTGTTACTGGTAGACCCTTTTCTCGTTTTTGAGTGAACCAAAGAAACAGTGCTTCACTAACTATTTCATATTCACATTGTTTCATTGTTTTCCTGTGTTTTAGTGCATCACTTGTTGCTCTGGTAGCACATCACTTTTCCAGTCTCCCAGTGTAACATGCACAACACCATCTGAAGCCACTTTTTGAAGAGCCTCCCCCTTGTTCAGTCTCTTTAATGCTGTCAACTTGTCTCCCATGGAAACAACCACTTTCTTTTTTTACTTGCCATATTGTACTCACAGGAAATGAAAAAAATATTGTCCACAGCCAAGCTATACCTGCACTCTCACTGAAGGTTTGAGGATGCACATCCTGTTGACCAAGCACTTGTATGAGTCACATAATATGGAATGTCGGATTACCGAAGGTCGGATAACTGGAGACTCTACTGTAGACATATACACATATCAAAGTATAAACTTGGAAGAAGCGTAGGGACAGTGAAGCACAAATTAGTACAAAAGTGAATCGAGAAGATATTGACACATTGCTTCACTCACACTGTTTATTCACAGGACATGTTTCAAGAGCTCTTGCTCCTATCATCAGCTGATACTCGACTAGTGCAAGTTGTAGTGGTTTCCTCTTTCTCCGTTTTGTCAATAGATGGCATGATGTACTTGTCAAAGATGTCCGGTGGTGGAGTTTCAAAATTCATGACTCTATGACGATTTTTGTTGATGAAGATTTTTTCCCATACGGAAAGGTCTATGGGGTGATTAACATATTTTATTAGAGATGTTTCCAAGTTGATGTCATGTCTAGTGTTCAAAAAATGAAAAGCCACTGCTGATTTTTCTGTTTCACCATTTTTAATGTTTCTTATATGTTCTTTAGTTCTGATGTTAATATTTCTTTTTGTTTTTCCTATATAAATTTTAGGGCAAGTTTCACATTTGATCTCATAGATTCCTGGTTTTTCTTTGGTAGTGATTGAATTTTTGGGAGGGCCTTTTAACAAATTTCTGATATTAAACCTATTTTGAGGTGCAAGAGTTATGTTGTGTTTTGAGAAGATTTTTTGGAATTTGTTATAGGCTGATGGGTGGAAGGTGAATTTTTTAAAAAGTTTTTTCTCTTTTGCTCCTGTAGGTTCTAGGGTGGTGGTTTCTTTTATTTTCTTAGCTTTGTTGAGTCTGTTAACTGTTTTGTCTACTAAATTTGGGTTGAAACCGTTGGATATAGCTACTTTTTTATATGTAGGTATTCTTCTTGATAATCTTCTCTGTTTAGTGGAAAGTTGATCATCCGAAAGATTAAACTGTTGAAAATGGCATGTTGGTGTTGTTTTGGGTTGAAATTGTTGTTCTTGATGTAATTATCTGTGTGTCAGTTTCCTGTAAATAAAAAAGGTGAGTTTGTTGTTCATTTTTTTGATCTTGATGTCCAAAAAGGGGAGCACAAAATCCTCTTCTGTTTCCAATGTAAATTTTATAGCTGGATTTTGTATATTCAAAAGTTTAAGACTATCTTGTATGAGTTTCTTAGGTACTATTGCAAAAATGTCGTCAACATTGTGATACCACACTTGGAAATAATTTGGAAAAGTTTTTGTGATATGTGTTTCAAAAGCACTCATAAATAAATCTGCCAAAAAGGGAGACAATGGGTTGCCCATAGTTAGGCCTGTTTTTCGTTTATAGATCTGTCCATTAAAGCTGAAAAAATTTTGATTGATACAAATTTCTGTAAGTTGTGAAAGTTCTTCTATTTCTTCAGATGTTATTTGTATTGATTCCAGCCATTTTTTGAGAAGTGGAATAAGCTCATTGGTAGGTATACTTGAATATAAAGAAATGACGTCAAAGGAAACTAAAGCATCTGTAGAGTTGATCTTTGTGTCCTTCAGGAGATTTAACAATTCAAACGAGTTTTTGATACTTAAATTTTCAAATTTTGTGAAGGATCTGAAGATATGAACCAGCCATTTTGATAGTTGGTAAGTGGGTGCATCAATGTTATTAATTATTGGTCTGACGGTAATTTCAGGTTTATGTACTTTGGGTAAACCATATATGTATGGTGTTTTTGGATTGTCTATTTGATTGTTCAATTTCTCTCTTTTAGTCATGATTTTACTGTTTTTAATTGCTAATTCCACAGATTTGCATGCTTTCTTTAATGGATTGTTTTCTAATTTAACAAATTCTTTTCCGTTTAAAAGGTTGTCCATTTTTTTGCGATAGTCTTCTTCATCCAGTATTACTATTTTGTTACCCTTGTCTGCTTTTGTGTAGATTACCGGTTTTTCATTTAAATTTTTGATTAATTTTTTATATGAATAACTTTTTGAATTTGCATTTTGAATAAGATCTAGAGTTTCTATGCACTGTGTTCTGATCGTAGATTTTTTATTATCGGGCAAATTATATATCGCTATTTCAATGTCCGCGATATAGTTTTCAATGTTTTTTGTGTAATCTACACATGTTTTTACGCCTTTATTTAGAAAATCAATTTCTTTCTCTGTGAAGTTGCATGTGGATAGATTCGTTACGTTGTTAGGTTTTTGACATGAGAGTAATAAATCTTGCTTTTTATGTGGATTTGGTTCTTGCTTCTTTTGAAGATTCATGAATTTTTGTTTCAAAATGGCTGTTTTCTTACGCATTTTCAAATTAAGAATTGACAGCATATTATTTTCTAAGTTAGACCACATGGCCGGGTTCATACATTTCGAAATTTTTATGTGTAGTTTAGGTGTAGTTTTAGGTGTAGTTTTCAAATTCTTAATTTGAAAATGCGTAAGAAAACAGCCATTTTGAAACAAAAATTCATGAATCTTCAAAAGAAGCAAGAACCAAACCCACATAAAAAGCAAGATTTATTACTCTCATGTCAAAAACCTAACAACGTAACGAATCTATCTACATGCAACTTCACAGAGAAAGAAATTGATTTTCTAAATAAAGGCCTAAAAACATGTGTAGATTACACAAAAAACATTGAAAACTATATCGTGGACATTGAAATAGCGATATATAATTTGCCCGATAATAAAAAGTCTACGATCAGAACACAGTGCATAGAAACTTTAGATCATATTCAAAATGCAAATTCAAAAAGTTATTCATATAAAAAATTAATCAAAAATTTAAATGAAAAACCGGTAATCTACACAAAAGCAGACAAGGGTAACAAAATAGTAATACTGGACGAAGAAGACTATCGCAAAAAAATGGACAACCTTTTAAACGGAAAAGAATTTGTTAAATTAGAAAACAATCCATTAAAGAAAGCATGCAAATCTGTGGAATTAGCAATTAAAAACAGTAAAATCATGACTAAAAGAGAGAAATTGAACAATCAAATAGACAATCCAAAAGCACCATACATATATGGTTTACCCAAAATACATAAACCTGAAATTACCCTCCGAACAATAATTAATAACATTGATGCACCCACTTACCAACTATCAAAATGGCTGGTTCATATCTTCAGATCCTTCACAAAATTTGAAAATTTAAGTATCAAAAACTCGTTTGAATTGTTAAATCTCCTGA
Source organism: Mantis religiosa (assembly GCA_030765055.1). Taxonomy (NCBI): domain Eukaryota; kingdom Metazoa; phylum Arthropoda; class Insecta; order Mantodea; family Mantidae; genus Mantis; species Mantis religiosa. The sequence goes on along the minus strand of CM060958.1, from coordinate 152,858,528 downwards.
AGGACACAAAGATCAACTCTACAGATGCTTTAGTTTCCTTTGACGTCATTTCTTTACATCCAAGTATACCGACCAATGAGCTTATTCCACTTCTCAAAAAATGGCTGGAATCAATACAAATAACACCTGAAGAAATAGAACTTTCACAACTTACAGAAATTTGTATCAATCAAAATTTTTTCAGCTTTAATGAACAGATCTATAAACAAAAAACAGGCCTAGCTATGGGCAACCCATTGTCTCCCTTCTTGGCAGATTTATTCATGAGTGCTTTTGAAACACATATCACAAAAACTTCTCCAAATTATTTCAAAGTGTGGTATCGCTATGTTGACGACATTTTTGCAATAGTACCTAAAAAACTCATACAAGATAGTCTTAAACTTTTGAATATACAAAATCCAGCTATAAAATTTACATTGAAAACAGAAGAGGATGGTGTGCTCCCCTTTTTGGACATCAAGATCAAAAAAATGAACAACAAACTCACCTTTGGTATTTACAGGAAACCGACACACACAGATAATTACATTAAGAACAACAGTTTCAACCCAAAACAACACCAACATGCCATTTTCAACAGTTTAATCTTTCGGATGATCAACTTTCCACTAAACAGAGAAGATTATCAAGAAGAATACCTACACATAAAAAAAGTAGCTATATCCAACGGTTTCAACCCAAATTTAGTAGACAAAACAGTTAACAGACTCAACAAAGCTAAGAAAATAAAAGAAACCACCACCCTAGAACCTACAGGAGCAAAAGAGAAAAAACTTTTTAAAAAATTCACCTTTCACCCATCAGCCTATAACAAATTCCAAAAAATCTTCTCAAAACACAACATAACTCTTGCACCTCAAAATAGGTTTAATATCAGAAATTTGTTAAAAGGCCCTCCCAAAAATTCAATCACTACCAAAGAAAAACCAGGAATCTATGAGATCAAATGTGAAACTTGCCCTAAAATTTATATAGGAAAAACAAAAAGAAATATTAACATCAGAACTAAAGAACATATAAGAAACATTAAAAATGGTGAAACAGAAAAATCAGCAGTGGCTTTTCATTTTTTGAATACTAGACATGACATCAACTTGGAAACATCTCTAATAAAATATGTTAATCACCCCATAGACCTTTCCGTATGGGAAAAAATCTTCATCAACAAAAATCGTCATAGAGTCATGAATTTTGAAACTCCACCACCGGACATCTTTGACAAGTACATCACGCCATCTATTGACAAAACAGAGAAAGAGAAAACCACTACAACTTGCACTAGTCGAGTATCAGCTGAGGATAGGAGTAAGAGCTCTTGAAACATGTCCTGTGAATAAACAGTGTGAGTGAAGCAATGTGTCAATATCTTCTCGATTCACTTTTGTACTAATATACACATATGTTTGAAATTGTTATTAAAAGCATTATTAATAGTGAAATGAATTTCAAAATTCTGGAGAGGAGATTAAATTACTGAACCATTAACAACAAAACGAACTTTCTACATGGGAGAAGACTTTTTACTATAAAGAATATTTTACATATTTTAAATTTAGATGTGCCATCATTGAGTAATCTAATGCACTAAATGTAGGAAATATTCCAAGAGAGGGAGCCAATTACAAGAGGTCCACTGGGATGTTCCTGATTTTAATACTTAATGTGACAGAAGTTTTAACAAACTATGACTCAATAAGTCTTAACTGCTTCGCCTATGGTCATTTAAACCCTTCACGCACCGGAAACAGATACCCAATAAACAGAACAAGACATTTAAATTCTTAAATGCTGTAAAAATGCTTCTTAAATACACATTTGTATCTTCTATATTTATTAAGTTATTTAAACAAAACAAACACTAGCTTAAAACCGATTAAAGGCAGTATACAGCTACAGTATTAATAAAGTAGAGACTATATTAATAAATTGCTAAAATTTCACAGCTTTGTTTCACTGTAGCAAAAGCCATTCTTTACATTGAATGCATCAATATTTGAGTAACATTTGATGCCAATTACTTTAATCTTCCTATTTTACAATAATTTAAATTAGTTCTATAAGGGATGAAAATGTACCCATAAAGGTTTCTTTTTGAATTTTACACCTCAAAATCTGGATAAACACACAAGACACATCCTCAGATTTACAGCAAATAATATTGCAAACTTCTTTTTCACAACTTACTAGACATTTTCGAAATGGTTACGACTTTTTTGGTTGTGGGTGGTATTCTTTTAGGAAAGTGTTTTCTCTCAAGTATGAGGGGTGATGTAGTGGTGGATTTCTTACCCCCCAAATGAAGAGGCCTCTGAATATTGTAGTACTCAATTAGGTTACGAGCTATTGATACATGCAAATACAAGAAAGTCATTGCCTTGCATCAATTTAGAGCTCTGCAAATGACTAAACAATTGTGTATGGTTACATCCAGTTAGGATAAAAATACTTTTGACCGTTCAATTGTTTTTCGTAAAGAGGGATAGCTAGTAATAGCTGATACACACCACTCATATTTGACCCATTATTTCCCAAACAATGGAGTAGCTAACATGCCATCTGTGGACCAGTTCATGTCTAATGTAGGATTACAAATAACATGTACACTGTCCACTTCTGAATTCTCCTCTTAGGCCCTAAACTGCCTTTAGAGTTCAGGGCTTCTTTCAAACAATAAAAAAGTATCTAGTAGAAAATGCCTTTTATACCCTAGAGGAATTCGAACATGGGACTCAGAAGTTAGCTGTACACCACAAAATATATTTGTGTATATGTCTATTTGTGTTCAAGCTATTCTGACCACTTCACAAAGTTGATTCTTCACCAACACCTGAAGGAAGTGGGTCATTTTCTCCCTTTCTGCTACCTATATCCTAAACATCTTTCTCATAATCGCCTTCAATATCCAAATCATGTCAAACAGCAAAAGGTCTTCCAGATTTTCTAAAGTTATATCAGGAGCCCATACACATCCTATGCAAGCTAATTTATTTGCTACATTTCTAGGATAGACAATAGTAAACACTGAAATTTAACAATTTCAAATGTACCTTTCATTTAGCTCTTGTTAGCTATAAGAAATCACTCTGAACACAGAGAGTATAAATAACTAAAAACAGTGAAAATGCTGCATAAGGCTACCAGAAACTTTGGTTGTGAAATAGTGTAACAGGAGGACAGATGTTTCTTTCCAGCATGTGCATGTAACACAACATATATAGTGATTATCACTTGGTACAGCATAAACTAAAAGCTAAAGCCTGGAACCACAGAAGTCGCTTATGCAGCTATAAATACATACATACATTCGTTTGTATGCACACAAAACAAAATGACTCAAATATTAGATGTGTTCGAGCAAAGAATGGCTTTTGCTGCAGTGAAATAAAATAGTGAAATTTCAACGATCTATTCAGGTCTTAAGTGAAAACAATTTAAATATTAATATAAATAAAACAAAGTACATGTTTATATCAAACAGAGAAGCTGATTTTAAACCTGATGTAAATATTGATGGAAAAAGTATAGAGGAGGTTGAAACCATTAAATACCTGGGAATAATATTTGACAATGACCTTAACTGGCATGCTCATATTGATGAATGTTGTATTAAATTAAATAAGGTTATTTATTTATTAAGATATATGTCAGCTTTTTGTAGCATGGAAATATTGTTGAATATTTATCATAGTCTTTTTATGAGTTATGTAAATTATTGTATAATATGGGGAGCTGCTTCAATGGAAAATGTAAATAGAGTGTTTATTCTTCAGAAGAAAGCAATTCGCACTATGTTAAAGTTAAATATAAGAGAGAGTGTAAAGCCTGAGTTTATAAAAATGAAACTGCTTACCGTTCCCAGTTTAATAATACTCAGAACAGTACTACACATAAAAACAAATTGCTACAAAATAAACTCAGAAAATCATGACTATAACACTAGAAACAGGAATGACTATAGTTTAGTACAACATAGATTGGCAATGTTTGGAAAAAGTCCAAAATATAAAGGCATCGTACTGTATAATAAACTTCCTATGAAACTGAAGTCAGTAACCAATGTCAATACATTTAAAAAGGAACTGTCTAAATATTTAATAAATAAGGCATTCTATTCTATTAATGAGTTTATCAATAATGGATGATTTTTGTAAATATAATTTTATTTTGTAAATGTAAATAATATACTGACAATGTCTGATGGATTTCTGTAATCTCTATGGACAATAAAATTGATTTGATTTGATTTGATTTGATATAGTCACTACTTTATTGATACTGTACATGTATACTGACTTTAATGGGTTTTAAACCAGTTTTTATTTCGTTTAAATGACTTAATAAATATGGATGATACAAATGTGTATTTATGAAGCATTTTTACAGCATTTAGCAATTTAAATGTCTTGTTCTGTTTATTGGATATCCATTTCTGGCCCGTGCAGGGTTTAAATGGCTATCGCTGAAACAGTTAAAACATACATTTAAGCTGAATATCATGTATATTGTATGCGTGATTAAAGTGCAATTCCGTGCATGTTTTTATCCTCCAAAAGGCCAAAGGTAGGTACTCATTTGGAACAAAAAGCAATGAATTAGATTAAATAGTAAGTGTGGCTGTGCCCTATCTAAGCATGCATTTGCACATATTCTCATCTCAAATGTGATAAAAATAGTCCACATGCAGAGAGATGCATGTTCTCTCCCATCTCCACTAGAATGTTGGCAAATACCTCATGTTGTAATCTTTGCTGGTAAAGTTCCTTGTTCAATTCCATTTCTCCTTGTTGTTTTACTGTTTCTAATCTTTTCTTCAGGTTGTGGACTAGTCTGTCTTTTTCCACTACAACTGCTCTTGCCCGCATATCCAGCTGTTTCACCTGTTTACATACAATGGTGTCATGACATTTTTATCAACTTATTACATTTCAGAAAATATTCATTTATATATACTATTCATACCTGCTGCTTAGCTTCTTCAATTGCTTTTTCCTTTTCTTTCAACATTTTTTGCTGGTTAATTCTTAAACAGTCAATTTCCTGCAATCTTGCTGTTAGCCTTTTGTTCTGTTTAAACAAAAAGGCATGACAAATATTCAGCAAAAGTTTTGTACAAAATTATAATAGTAATATATTGTAAAGGTAATATAAAAGTTAAAATGAATACCCTTTCTTTTGCCTCTTCATATTCAGCCTTAAGTGAATTATGTTTGTGTTGAAGTTTAGTGTTGTTTTGTTCCAACTTAATAAGCTCCTCACGAAATTTTTTTTCTGAAATTAAAATAATAAACTAAGACAGTTTTTCCAATAACAGATATAACAGTGGTAACAAGTCAACCCTTACATTTTCTACTACCTGCCTATTGTAAAAAGAACAAACAACTGAACGGAGAGATTTCCATAGAAATGCACATTTGGAGCTACCCCGCAATTTAAGACAAAACACTGGTTAAATACAAAACTCTAATTTTCCATTTGTGAGGTGCTGATTGACCCATTATAAATGAAAACTATAATAAACCTTAAAGCCCAGAACTTTAGTATTTATGCATTTAAGTCAAGGTGTGATTTTAAATTGAGATTTATTTGTGGTTTATCGGGAAAATGCAAATCAGTTGGGGAATTTAATGTTGTAAGAGCATTTTGCCATGATAATTCAGTGGTTAGAATTAAACATTTTAGTTCTATTCTACTTACAAAACTTGAAATTCAATGTTTCCAAAGCTTGCAACAAAGATTTTTAAGAAAACCTGCCAGCTGCAATTTACTCTTTACATATAAGAATTTTCCTCAAAAATAGATGTAATTGTTTACATTAAAATGTCAAATTTTATTGCATAACAATCTTGAAATAGCTGTGAAGTCCTCTTGAATCTCAATGATGAAACAGAGAATTATTACTCGAAAGTGTACATCTTATTGAAGCAAACAAAAATTTGTTTTGTTAACCATTTCCAAAATTATTTGTTACTGGTTTGCACTTTTCATGTCCTTGTTAGGTTGATACTGTGTTGTTTGTTTGCACTGATGCAACTTTCTCAACTTGCTCTTACAACAGGTTATTCTTCTATTTACTTCTTGATAAACTTTCTTACCTATTTTTTTTTTTTTTAGTTGCATTTATATCTCGTCTTTAGCTGCAATGGTCATATTGGTGGCCGTTCTCTTAAGGAACATATCAAAGGTGTTACCTTGTATTCCTTGGGTTTTAATCATTAGATCATGCACACATTTGCACCCTCATTCATACTTCCAGACTCTGGTGAAGAAAAGGAATCATCTTGGTCGGAGAAAAATCCCCACCCTAACCACTGGGAATTGAACCTGGGACCCCTAGCATAGCAGGCAGGTGCTCTACCAACTGAGCTACGGGGCCAGCCCTTACCCATTTTGTTGTAGGTATAAGGATCACTGATAAGTTTTAGAATGCAGTTACTGTGTGATGACTTTGATATTCCATTCTCTTGGCATGACTAAGAGATGAAAATAAATACATAATCACTTAGAAGTTTAAAAAGGTCAAGTATTTACAGTTCAATCCAAAACTAAATAATGTTTCAGAAATGGTTAGCCATGAAAAGTTATTTGACATAAATTGTATATTAAGATCTGCTTCTCTCTTTTGGTTTACAGTTATGTAACATGCATTCACTGTCAAGACAAGCTATTTGTACAAAATTTATAATTTAAGTTTTAACTAAAGTTACTCTGAGCCATTTCAAAGAAAATTAAATACCACTCATCTCTCATTTAATATAAAAAGAATTATTTTACATGTAAAGAGTATTACAGTAAAATATATAATTAGTCACAAACTGCACTTATCATTTTAGAAAATGGATGGACTTTCCAAAATTGGTGTGGCAGATCATTTTTTATCATTTAAGCATGAAATAAACCCAGAAGTTAAATTATTAAAGCAATTACACATTCCAAAAGATTTAATGGTTTAGGAAAAAATATTTATTTAAAAAAAATAGAAATTGCATAGTGAATTTTGAAATATTGCCAATTGAAAGTTTGTTTTATTTTCAGAGTTTGGTAATAAAACTTAGCATTCCGTAGTGGCTGTAACAATAACAACCGGAATAAACGAACTGAAGATGCAAAACTAGTCTCTCAAATTCTGTGCAAAGTTTATCAATTTTCTTAAAAAGACAAGCATAGTTTATGACAAATAACTATATTTTATTGCAATATTTGTCACTCCAATGTTGTTGTTAGCTTCTAAGGGTCGTTTGAAGAAGAGGATTTATTTTTAAAATCTTTGTGCTCGTCCTTGTAAGATGTTTAATACAAATACCAGGTTTACTGAATTTTCATTTTTGAGTTATGCAGTTCTCTCACACATGCAAGTAGTCTCAAAACATTTATTTCTGGTGAAATCTCAAGTGTCAATCCAGCATTTGTTTTATTTACTATAGGTAAGTGGCAACCACAATTACATTACACAAAGTAACTACTCACGTCTCAATGAGATGTCTCTCTTCATCATCGTAGCACTTTCTAACTGCTGGCACAGGAAAGCAACCAACTCATTTAGTTTATTTGCAGATTTTATCTCCAGACTTGGAAAACAACTGCATATAAGAAAACATTTTTGACACATAAAACAAAGAGGTATCACAGCACATTTGTACAGGAAAGTCACACAACAGAGAAGGTACTTTATTTCATCAGCTATATAATCTATTTGACTAAACATTGATTTGTGATTTTAGTTTGTCTTTCTACTTAGTGAAACAATTTTAGAACAGGATACATGATACAGGACATAAACCCCAAGTCATTATTTTAAACTTCCTTCAAGTTATATCATCTTCCCTATAAGAGGATACAATTTAGGAAGATCCCATTTAAATAGATCCAAGCCCAAGAATGAGTTTTGGTGTATCACCTTGAGCAGATTAGTTAATCAAATTTTACATACAATGGACATTGTAATGTTTTGGAAATACTTCAATGTACTTCTAAAATGGACTATAATTCTAAGACAAACCAGTAATTATACTGGTCGTCAATCTAGAAAGTGATTGACATATTTGAGTTTGATTTATGAGTCACTATGTTTACACTCAAACTTCACTTACTTGTTGTATAATTGAAACGTTTTCAAGATCATTCGATCTCATCCTCAGCTGTTTGGTGACTAAATGAACATTCCTCTTCTTCCACTACTACGGAGCTCCGATCACTCTGCCATCTGGTGTTTGGGGCACTAAGTTTTAATACTTCATTTAATGCCGGGATTTCAAAATTTATAACTTTATCACGTTTTTTTTATGAATATTTTTTCCCAAATATCCAATTCTATGGGTGTACTTAAAGATTTTAACAGTTTAATGTTGTGGCCAATGTTGTGGTTTTCTGTCCAAAAATGGTGTGAAACTGCAGATTTTTTGTTTGTTTTAACTTAATGTTCCTCTGGTGTTCTTTTTGCCTGGTTAACAAGTTTCTCTTAGTTTTTCCTACGTAGCTTTTTTCACAGGTTTCACAATTAATTTGATAAATTCCTGATTTCAAATTGTTGGGGAAAGTAATTTTTAGTGGTTTATTTAGCAGGTTCCTCAGACTGAATTTGTTTTGGTGTGCTAGTTTTAAGTTTAGTCTTTTGAAGATTCGTTCAAATTTTCTAAAAGCCCATGGATGGTAGGTGAATTTTCTATATTGCCAATTTGTGTTTTTAAGTGGTGTGAGAGTGGTATTTTTTTATATTATCTTCAGTTTTTCCTTTCTCTTCATCATGTTCCTTATGATGGCTGGGTTGAATCCATTTAATACCGCTATGTCTTTTATATGTTGTTGTTCTTTCAAAAATTCATCCTTACTCAGTGGGATGTTGTATAGCCGGTGAATTAGACTTCTAAAGGCAGCTAGTTGATGTGAAACTGGGTTGTATTCATTTTTCTTTATGTAATTATCTATGTGTGTGGGCTTCCTGTATATTCCAAAATCTACACCATGACCATTTCTAGTTATCTTGAGGTCCAAAAAGGGTAGGGAGTTGTCTCTTTCTACTTCCATTGTAAACTGGATGTGATTATCTTGCAGGTTTAGTAATTTTAGAGAATCTTCTCTAAGTTTTTCCGGAATGATAGCAAAAACATCATCAACATATCTCCGCCAAAATTTATAAATCTGTGGGAAGGCCTTTACTCTGTGTGATTGACATTTCGTATAGAGAGAGAAGCAACATTGCCACTTATTGCTGCCATGTGGAGAGTATGATAGGATTATGTGTGCGAAGGTGATTCAGTTGCAACTTCAATGGGTATTATTATTATTTATAATACTATGCACAAAGACAATAGTTCTAGCAAATGCTAGAACATGCAACAACACATCAATGTACAGATCATTGTAACAAAAGAGGCATATCTGTGACATTTTTATGCTTATTGAAGTGGGGAAATGCCGCTTATATCTCACAGAGCATATTATTTCCCGTGCCTGTTGTTGCTGCCTTTCTGTGCAGCGTTATGCCAATTGAAGCGATGCATGATCTAGCCTCAGTTTTGAGCAAGAGGTTTCTCTCAGGGTTTGTGTGGATATATAGGAGTAAGGATGACACTGATGATACTTGAATCCTAGTTAAAGACTTGTTTAATCAGTGCTTCTTTTTATAATCACATAAATCGCAAAGTTGCTGACTAAAGGATAGCAATCTATATTACTGTCTGGAATTACCGTATGTGAAGCACATATCATGCAATAACATGTAATTCATTAGTTGCGCAGGAACAAATACTTTCCCGAGACACGTCTTCCTCCCTGGACAATCAGTCCAGCTTTCAAGCAGCTCTGTTATTCACACAGAACACGCTTACTCATGTCAATCTTTTGTTACATGTAAACCTTTGTGCCTATTACGGTCATCAGATACTAAAGGGTTGAAGAAGGCCACTTCTATTCAATCTCAACCCTGGGACCACCTGTGATGATAGCTTTCCTCCTCATAGTAAACTGCTAACCCAACATATTGTTTTACATTTGAGTTTGATTTATGAGTCACTATGTTTACACTCAAACTTCACTTACTTGTTGTAGTATAATTGGAACCTTTTCAAGATCATTCGATCTCATCCTCAGCTGTTTGGTGACTAAATGAACATTCCTCTTCTTCCACTACTACGGAGCTCCGATCACTCTGCCATCTGGTGTTTGGGGCACTAAGTTTTAATACTTCATTTAATGCCGGGATTTCAAAATTTATAACTTTATCACGTTTTTTTTATGAATATTTTTTCCCAAATATCCAATTCTATGGGTGTACTTAAAGATTTTAACAGTTTAATGTTGTGGCCAATGTTGTGGTTTTCTGTCCAAAAATGGTGTGAAACTGCAGATTTTTTGTTTGTTTTAACTTAATGTTCCTCTGGTGTTCTTTTTGCCTGGTTAACAAGTTTCTCTTAGTTTTTCCTACGTAGCTTTTTTCACAGGTTTCACAATTAATTTGATAAATTCCTGATTTCAAATTGTTGGGGAAAGTAATTTTTAGTGGTTTATTTAGCAGGTTCCTCAGACTGAATTTGTTTTGGTGTGCTAGTTTTAAGTTTAGTCTTTTGAAGATTCGTTCAAATTTTCTAAAAGCCCATGGATGGTAGGTGAATTTTCTATATTGCCAATTTGTGTTTTTAAGTGGTGTGAGAGTGGTATTTTTTTATATTATCTTCAGTTTTTCCTTTCTCTTCATCATGTTCCTTATGATGGCTGGGTTGAATCCATTTAATACCGCTATGTCTTTTATGTGTTGTTGTTCTTTCAAAAATTCATCCTTACTCAGTGGGATGTTGTATAGTCAGTGAATTAGACTTCTAAAGGCAGCTAGTTGATGTGAAACTGGGTTGTATTCATTTTTCTTTATGTAATTATCTATGTGTGTGGGCTTCCTGTATATTCCAAAATCTACACCATGACCATTTCTAGTTATCTTGAGGTCCAAAAAGGGTAGGGTGTTGTCTCTTTCTACTTCCATTGTGAACTGGATGTGATTATCTTGCAAGTTTAGTAATTTTAGAAAATCTTCTCTTAAGTTTTTCTGGAATGATAGCAACAACATCAACATATCTCCGCCAAAATTTATAAATCTGTGGGAAGGCCTTTACTATGTGTGTTTCAAAATAGCTCATGTATAGGTCTGCTAAAATAGGCGAAAGTGGGCTCCCCATAGCTAATCCTTTTGATTGTTTGTAGAATTTTTGGTTAAACATGAAGTTATTATTCCTTATGCATAAATCTGTAAGATTGATAATGTCATCTACTTCTCTGGGGTCCGTTGTAGTCTGGGTTAGCCATCTTTTGAGGAGTGTAGGTATTTTTTCTACTGGAATGCTTGTAAAAAGTGCCTTAACGTCAAAAGAAACTAGTATGTGATTTTCCGGGATGTTGTACTTCTGTAGGTGATTTATCAATTCTAGGGAGTTCTTTATCCCCAAACTTTGAAATTTGTCATATGATTTTAATTTTCTTACTAACCACTTTGCAATGTGATACGTAGGTGAATTGATGCCATTGATGATGGGTCTCATGCTGTTGTCTTGTTTGTGGATTTTTGGCAGACAGTACAACCTTGGTAGTATGGGGTTGGAAGATTTTAAGTTGTATTTTTCAGATGTACTTAATGTTTTTGTAATTGATAAAGCTTTATTAACAGAAGTGATACTTGGGGTTTATGGATTTTTTGGAATTATTTCATATTCTGGACTGTCTAACATAAGGTTTACTCTCTGAATATAGTCTTCTGTCTCCATAATTACTAGAGAATTACCTTTGTCGGCTTTTAGGTCTACCACTGGCTTCCTATTTAAATTTCTTATTGTTTTTTTGTAAGTTTTATTGTATATTGGGGATAACTGCTTTATTATATCCAGTTATTCCATTTTGGCTTTGGTTAAGTTTTCATTTTTTAGGTTATTGTGGCTATTTCTATGTCGGCGATAAAATCATCTTTATTATTTGAGACGTTAACACACGTATTGAAACCTTTCTGGAGTAATCTAATTTCTTCGGTTGTAAACTTTTGTTGCGATAGGTTTATTACGTTAACATGTTCTTTAAAATCCCGGTGTTTTGGTTGATGAGGGTGTTCCAGTTGCCGTTCTTTTAACAGTTTGAATTTATTCTTAAGTCTTTCGTTTTTCTTAATCAATAATATGTTTAATTTTTCGTGAACCTGCATTTCGAAATTTTGCCAAATGTGTATTCCTAATTGTTTGGTTAGTTTTAGATGTAGGTTGTATAATTCCAGGTCTATTTTATTTATGTAGCTGTAATGTTTCGAAATTTCCAGTTTTATCACGTATTTTTCCACCAGTTTTTGTCTTCTGTGATTACCATTGTGTTTTACCGTTTGCTTTACAAAAGTTGGCGTGATATTGTGTCTGAGGCAAAGTTTTAGGAATTTAATGTCCGCCGTTGCGTATCTTCTTTTTGTCTGCAATTTTAAGTATTTCTTTAAGTCTTTCTTTCTGTAGCATAATTCCATATTAAAGTTCGTAAACATGTATCCTACCTCCTATTTATACTGTTTTACATTTAACGAATATTTCCAATGTTCATATCTAATTTACTGAATCTCTAATTTCGGTATCACTGTCCTTTAAATGAAATGCCTTTATCAAATATAGTTTTATTTGGTTCCTGAGTATGTTCAGGTTTTTACTTGTCACTTTTTTGACATAATTAAACATTTAAAAAACACAATTGCAAATGATCACAACACACCCACAGATACATGGACTCAGACACATGTAAACCAAGGCAATTTGTCAGTACTGTTGTATAACAAATAAGAACAGCAACATATATGTGAAGGCATTCTGTTTATGCAGTGTTATCAGAAGAGAAATAAACGCAGAGTTATTGTGTTTACTGCAGCATTTACGTAACTTGCTCGCCCGCACGTCATGCTAAGCATGTGTTAGAATATCGGCAACCAAGGTTTAGCATGTAACGTTGCCATGGAAACATCTCGACTCTGATTGGTCTTTCTAGTCGTTACCATGACAACTGTTATGGCATACTCATCCCCTCCCATTATTTAAAGCATTTTTCCATGTGCTTACTGTCAATCATGTTCTAGTTTGGCGACCAGTATAGTGTGCTCATGTTCCGCCCTCCTCATACAAACATATCGTCACATTTAACATACGTAGAATCAAATGTTTCACCTTAACAATGACTTCTAAAGCAACTGCTTCACTGGCCTAAGCATATATTGTATTGAATATACTAATTGATTTATTGACTTGCAAGGTGAAAATGATCAAAAGTAGCTAAGAACATGAAGCACACCTTCTTGAACATTGCCTTCCTTTTACTTCCTTACATTGTGTTCCTTCATTTCCGCAAGTCGTAACTGCTGCAAAGATTCCAAAGATATTTGCTACAGAATTATTTCCTATTTCAAATAAATCATTTGATATTGTTTAGAAAACTGATGATATAAACTTAAAAACATATATATATATATATATTTGTAAGTTTAGTTTGGAAAGTAGAATAAGGTTTACTTGGTAAACATTTAGAAAAATAGTATTAAATTTTCCATTTATAAGAGCAATCAGCGATAGGTGATTGTTCTGAGACAAACCATGTGTAGGTGAACTTTAGAAGGTTAGAATCAGAACTGAAAAATTCAATGCCATAGCCATGCATAGAGTGGAAGAACCATGGTTCAAATTCTGGATATGGTATTGTATTTTTCACTTCTGATTCTAACCTTTTAAAATAATAAGATATTTAGGTTTTAAGTTTTTCCTATTCAAATCACTTTAAAAAAGGTAATATTGATGTAATACTGCATTTTTTCCCACATATTTTGAGAGTATGACCTCAGTTTCAAGTTTGTGTACAAAATGTGTCCCAAGACAGTCCTTGCTTTACAATTGTATTTTCCATCCAGTGTTTTTGAAACTTGATAAAAGTATTTTATTATATTACAAGGGAGTACATGCACAAATTTCAGAGGTATAATTCACTTCAGCATATACTTGAAGTAATGAGAGCTACAGTAAACTAACAGGAACATAAAATATACAGTTGAATGCAGCACTGGTAGTAAACATAACCAATGTTTGGATATTGCCATGGTAGCTCAATAGAAGTCATTCCATGTCAAAACGAACACGTCTGAGACATGACCTTTTTGCATTTTCTCCAAATTTTTTTTTACGTAACACCTAGAAGATATTAAAAAACCCATCTATTTTGTTTTTGGTGTGGCACGATTATTTAGAGGTTTATTGAATATTATATTTTCCTGCTGTATTCTATGAAAATTATTATAACAAAGATTATATGAATAATGAAAAGTTAGTGTTTGAGACATTATGAAGTACACATATTGCAGTTTAATATGCTGTTTTTATAGGTTCGATGAAAACAAAAAATGGGTGCCATTTAGTGGGGTAAGTTTTTCAAAATGTGTTTTAATTAGCAACTTATTATTTTATAAAAACGGAAAAAATATCATTATAATCTTTGAAATATTGTGCATGGAATTTCATTGGTTTCAGAATGGGATTGAAGTAAAAAGCGGTGTTATAAATACTTTACTGGTGGCGTATGAGGTGATTCACATCCGGACCAAGAGTGCTGTGAATACGTGGGCAAACTATCATTTTACTTCCGGTGTTTACCGTTCAGATCTGCATCTATGCATAGTAAGTTGAAATCTCAGTATATTGTCAACTGACATTTCGTGTAAGTTCTGAAGTGTGGAAGTTTATTTTCATCATGTCAGATTTGGTTCAAAGGAGTTATTGTTGCTGTTTTAATCTATTCAAACTAGTTAACCACAGAGTAGGACATAAAAAGGTAAGGCCAGTAACCTCAACAATGCTCATTAAACTCAAACTGGAAGGCGTAAACCTATCTCGCGATTTGAAATTGTGTGAATTGTCGCAAGAAAATTTCTAAGCTTCCAAACCAACAAAGTACAAGTGAGTTATGTGTACCAATTGCAAGTGAAAGTGCAGTACTAGAAGAATGTGAAAATACAGATAGTGATAGTTTTTCCTCATCCTCCAGTGATGCAGTAAGTATGGACACAAAAGACGCAGCAAGAAAACTGAATGAGAGTTTAGTGGCAATAGGAGAATCGCCTATTAAAAAAAAAAAATTGTCACAAAAATGCTATCCTCGGGATAAGTTTCAGAAAATATCGCAGGCAATGAAGGATAAAGTATTTCATATTGCAGACTCCACTCCAAATGAAAATTCACATCATTCTAAAATAATACAGAAATTAATAAATTTTTTCCATGAAACTGATGACAAAACTCTCAAAATACAAATACTGACGATTTTTGACAGCTGGTCTTACTAGAAAATAAAAGAACATTTTGATGTGTCAATTCACATGATACGAATATCTAAACAGGTGGCTAAAGAATAAGGAATTTTAAGAACTCCAGACACCAAATCAGGAAAAAGCCTTGACCCATCTACATTTAAAAAGGTGTCTGAATTTTATAATTCTGATAATGTGAGTAGGATTATGCCTGGCAGAAAAAATGTAGTTTCTGTTAAAGAAAATGGTAAGATAATCCATAAACAGAAAATATTGATACTTTGCAATCTTAAGGTTACCAAAGCTTTAAAGATATGCATCCGGATGTCAGAATAGGGTTTACAAAATTTGCAGAATTAAGGCCTAAGGAATGTGTTCTTCTTGGAACTATTGGAACCCATTCAGTTTGTGTTTGTGCTCATCACGAAAATGTCAAATTAATGCTTGATGGTATCAGTATTTATCGTCTCACTGCAAATTCAAATCCCATTTTAACTAATTATAAGGACTGCTTGACACACATCGTCTGCAACCCCCCATTATCTAACTGTTTTTTTAAAGACATGTAAAGCTTGTCCAGGAACTGAAAATATAACAAATCATTTACAACAACTGCTTGATGAACAAGATACTTATGAGATTACCTACAGACAGTGGGTGACTGTGGATCGCACAAATTTAGAAACCTTGATATCACCTGTAGAGGATTTTCTAGGCAAATTATCAACAAAACTCCGCAATTTACTT
Source organism: Mantis religiosa (assembly GCA_030765055.1). NCBI lineage: Eukaryota > Metazoa > Arthropoda > Insecta > Mantodea > Mantidae > Mantis > Mantis religiosa. The sequence continues at coordinate 152,842,489 of CM060958.1, read as the reverse complement.
CCACATACATTCATAGCTCAGCAGCAGAATTTATTTTTCCACAAGTGTAAAGAAAATCTGGCACTAGGCGAATGCATAGTGATAGCCAATTTCTTGGAAAATTATGTTTTTGTTATTCAGGATTCTGTTCAGAGGGTACACTGGAACAATAATCAGGCCACAATTCATCCTTTTGTGGTCTATTATAAAGACAATAGTGACATAAAACATTTTAACTTTATTGCTATTTCTGAATGCTTAGAACTGACACCAGAGCTGTCCACTTTTTCCAAACAAAACTGTTACTGTTTCTGAAACAGAAACTAAGAGTACTGCGTAAAGTAATATATTTTTCAGATGGGTCAAGTGTTCAGTATAAAAATAAAACAAATTTTTCAAACATCTGTTTACACGAAAATGACTTTCAAATTCAAGCAGAGTGGCACTTTTTCGCCACCTCCCACGGAAAAGGACCTTGTGATGACATCGGTGGTACTGTTAAAAGACTTGCAATGAAAGCTAGCCTTCAGCATTGAATAGACCCTATCACAAGTTCAAGAAGAACATTTCTAATGTAGTTTTCAACTTTTTCTCCGATAGTCAACATAAGGAGCATAATAATGTATTTCAATCAAGATACCAACAAGCAAAAGTGGTGTGCGGCACTTTACAATTGCATTCTTTTGTAACAATATCTGTATCTCAGGCAGTAATAAAAAACTATTGGTTGCAAAGCGAAGGGAAAGTGGTGGATATTAAAACTCCTTAACCGATCTATGATTAATTTTAAATTAATGCAACAAAATATGTGGTGACTGCAAGTGTAAATTTGTGACTGGAATTTCAAACTACTGAATGTCGTGTGATGAATGTGATCAAAGAGAACTATCAATAGTATAATCACCAAGCTTCTGGAAACAGAAATCATAATTGACCTTGTAGGTGATGATGGCAGTGCAACGCAAGATGCGCCGTCAGCTGCCACATGGTGTGTGTGCGTCCTGACCTTGTAAGCAGCGCTGCATGACTTGGTAAGTTACTTAATTTCTGTCTTATTATTTGGAATCCCAATCTGAATTTTTTCCTGAGGTTATATGACATCATGAGGTTAGTTTTAAATTTTTTTCGGAATTTTTTTAGTAATGTGCTAGCATTGATAATGATATTTGTAATCTTAATGCCTTTGTGAAAATATAAATAATACACGAAATATGTTTTGTTTAATGTGTAAATGAAGTATACATTTCAATTTAGTATATGAGCCAAAAATTATATTTTTCTGCCAAAAATAACCAGATATATTCACATTAATGTAGAACGATGCGCGCAAAATACCCAAATGTTTAATGCTTTTTATTGGCCAAAATAATTAAACCAGATACTAACAAAAAAATATATGTATCATTTTTTCCTTCATAAAACCTTTAAACTCAATATCAAAGAAATCGGAGACATGAAGGCAATTTTCCTCGAAATTTGTGCGATTTGACATGGAATGACTCATAGTTAAGAGCAACCAGCATTGAACTTTTTCAGTCTGACCTTGCCCTACACACGGCCAGTCATCAATTAACCTACACATAACCAATGTTTATTTGGTCACTTTTGTGGAGTTCATATAGGATTGAAAGTCAGTACTATTGAAGTAATTATTATGATCACAAATGTGTTAAAGTATGAAGTGACACTCCCAAAGTCCCTAAATGTTTTATTCAATTCATTAGCCAAGGAATTCATACAAAATTATAGACATTGTCAATTTTCATCAAAGTACACCAACTGTTTTTGAGAGCAAATCATTTTTCTCAGTTGAGATGACAAAGGCATGAGAATTTATGGTAAAACACAAAGAAAGAAAGGAAAGAAAGAAGCTAACATTTAAAACAAAATGCAGAATTAGCAAAATGTAGAAGCTGAAGTACATTTAAGTCAATCGATGGAAATTATTCACTTCTTCTCACTAGCTGTATATAGGCTAAGATTTTAGATAGTCAATGTGAAAAATTCAATGCCATGGCTAAAATGTTCAAATGTTCATGGTTGAAATCCCGGCCATGGCACTGAATTTTTCACGTGACTATCTAGCTGAAGTACATGTTTAAAAAAATTCAATGACTTAACTGGAACTTGAACACGCTTCTTTGGCTATTTGGAGGTTGTAACAAACATGCTAGCAGTCAGCTTAGAATGTGGGTTAATGTGTTAAAACACAAGTAACTTTTCTAATACATTCTCATTTATGAAAATGGGGATGTATTTCATTGTAAAACCCCTGAAATTGTTCAGCAATACAGTTGCTTCTTGCATGTAAAAGGCACTTTCACAGAATATTAAACCAAAACAAAGCAGAACGTTTAATCTCTTTAGACTGATGAACAATCTGAATTGCCATTTACTTGCCTTAGTATTTCAGAAGAGCAGGGAGTTTCAAAACATGTTCTTTTCAGACTGGAAGTTCCCATGTACACACGACCGGATTCCTATAAGAAAAATATCAGGGAAATGATACCAGCCTTCAAAATAAAGACATTAATCACAAGTATATAAACAAACAATGACATCTTCTAACTGAATGTGGAAGTTTGTCAATGACACAAACCACTCCTCAGTTGCACTCCAGTATTTTGCAGTAAAGCAGGTGGTTTCTCACCATCTCTTCACATGGAAAAGTGTTTTCTTGGTAAGAAATATCTGGAAATGTTTTATTTAGAATTCTAGGTGAGATTTCTTTTCAAGGAAAGAAACAGAATATACCAATTGCTTAAAGTGTCTGAATATAAAATAATGTAAATGAAATGTGAGCAGTACACTTCTATTCCCCTTTCCTTGTACATGCTATAAACCAGCACATCAGTGAGTATCCTTTCATGACAAAGATGGCATATCATTTAAAACAATAAACAAAACAGATTACCTTAATGAGGAAAAATGTTTTGAACACGCTGTCATCGAAACAAATGGTAAGAAAAGTAAAGTAACACTTGCCTGCATATACAGAACTCCAGATAGTTGCATAAAAACATTTCTAGAAAACTTTGAGACACTACTTGCTACTCTGAAAAATAAGTCAAATAAATTAATAGTTAAATTTTCTATCAAAACACAAGTATGTGGCAGAAATTTTATCCATTATTCAGATACATAATTTGAAAACAATAATGCATAACAGTTACCTCTAAGACATTTCTTGATAAAATTATAATTGAAAAAAGTCTGACCACTTACAAATGCGAGAATATTGACACCGGCATTTCAGACCATAACGCGGTGCTATTGCACATGCAAATCAGTCTAGAATCTAAGTCATCAGAACCAATATCATATAAGACTTATAGTAAAGAAAATCTAAACTATTTACATTTTCTGCTAGCTAAAGAGAACTGGGATAACGTACCAAGTTCAAGTTGTGTTGATAGAAAATGTGATCTTTTCCTAACAACATTTAAACATTGCTTCAACGTTGCCTTTCCAATGAAAAGGGTGAAAAAGTGTAAAATTAAAATATCTGGTTGGCTCACAAAAGGGATCCTAACATCCTGTAGAAAAAATAAGACTGCTTAGCCAAATAAACAAAACCTCAACTAATGAGAATTTTAAACAATACTACAAAATTTATATATCAACACTTAAGAGAATAATTAATGAAGCCAAAAAGCAGCATAATAGTAGGTTTATTTTAAATGCACCTAATAAAAGTAAAGCCCTGTGGCAAATAGTAAAGAAAGAAACAGGAACAACTAAATCTAATAGTGAGAAAATCACGCCCACTGGTGTCCAGAAACTAACCGATGTGGCCAATGCTTTTATGAGCCATTTATCTAACATGGTTGGAAATTTAAATTCCTCACAATCCTCACATAAACAACCTTCATATGTAGGTAAGGAAAATATACACTCAATTTATCTGAGTCCAGTAACGGAAAATGAAATTACTGATGTTGTGAAAAATCTAAAAAACAAACATTCATGTAGTTCAGCTGGTATTCCAGATTCGGTAATTAAAGCTTGTATAGAATACATTGTTGAGCCTTTAGCAGATATATGTAATGCTTCATTAAGCTCTGGAATTTTTCTTCAGATATTCAAAACCGCTAAAGTAATTCCCATATTTAAAAAAGGAGACAGAAATAATCTTGAAAATTATAGACCTATCTCACTCTTGTCTGTATTCTCAAAGATACTTGAACAAGTAATGTACAATAGAATGAATGCATTACACTCGTTTGTAAATGATGTCCTTGAAGCAACCGATCACAATCAGCGAGCTATTGGTATCTTTCTAGACCTGTCAAAGGCTTAATCATAAGATATTACTGGACAAATTAGATAAAGTTGGCATTAGAGGTATGGCCAATGCTTGGTTTGAGTCGTATCTCAGTCAAAGAAAGCAGTATGTCGAAGTAAATGATAAGCATTCTACTTCAGCACCTCTAAAAGATGGAGTTACACAAGCGTCAATTCTGGGGCCCACTCTGTTCCTAATATATGTAAATGACCTGCCATCAAATCTCAAGGGAACACAAGTAACTCTGTTTGCAGATGATACTAATATAATATATAGGAATCATAATCTCTGTACCCTAGAAAATGACAAAATCAAAAAAATATATTCATTTCATTTGATGTCACATCTTTATTTCCAAGCATACCAACAGCTGGTTTCATTTGATGTCACATCTTTATTTCCAAGCATACCAACAGAAAAATTGCAGACTGTGTTAAAAAAATGGCTAGCTACAATTGATATGGAAGCAATAGAAGCAGAAGAATATATTTCTCTAACAAAAATATGCATTGAACAAAACTTCTTCAGCTTTAATGGAGAACACTACAAGCAGAAATCAGGATTATCAATGGGCAATCCATTTTCACCTTTTTTGGCCAACTTATTTATGAGTGCATTTGAAACACAAATTAAAAAGTCCTTCCCATTGATCTTCAAGGTTTGGTAGAGATATGTTGACGACATCTTTGCAATTGTACCAAGTAAACATTTAGATGATGCATTAAAATTACTCAATCTGCAAGAAAGGACTATCAAATTCACAATAGAAAAGGAAATCAATGGACAACTACCTTTCTTGGATCTAAATATCATCAGGAATGATACAAAAATAAAATTTGGAATTTACAGGAAGCCAACACATTCAGAAAATTATATAAAAAATAATAGCCACAACCCAATTACACATAAACATGCAATAATAAACAGCCTTACACACAGACTAGTCAACATACCCATGGAAAAAGAAGAATATTTCAAGGAACAAAAAGCAATAATACACATAGCAGAAGAAAACGGATACAACAAAAGCTTGGTGTTGAAGAAAATTAGAAAATCTAAACTAAAGAAAACCATTAAGGAAGCAACCACATTTATTAAAGAAAAAGAAAGCAACAGCATATTCAGTTCATTCACATATCATCCAAAAACATTTAATAAATTTAAAAAGATATTCAAGGAACAAAATATCATCTTGGCACCTACTAATAGATACTCAATTTTAAAATTACTAAATTCAAAAACAAAAGATGAAATTCCTTCAGGTAACAAATCTGGAATATACCAAATAAATTGTAAGAATTGTGAAAAATGCTACATAGGTCAAACAAAAAGAAATTTAAAAACCAGAGTCAAAGAACACTTTAGAAACATCAGATTGAAACAAGAAGACAAGTCAGCAGTAGCATTTCATTTTTGGAATGAAAACCATGACATTGATCCAAATCCAAAATTATTAAAAGGAGTGATAAACCAAAATAGATTGACAACATGGGAGAACATATTCATCTGGAAAAATAAGGATCGCGTAATGAACTTTGAAATCCCGCCAGTAGATAATTTGACAAAAAAGTTCATAGTTCCACCACCATAGAGAGCAGACAACAACAGATGCCAGTTGGAAAGAGATTGAAAATGGAGGCCAGGGCCTTTGAAACTAGTCTCTCATAAATATATGAAAAAGTAAGTGACGAGTGTCAATAAACCAACCACAAATAATTTTTATATCAAAAAAATATAATTCTACATGAATGGCTGGTACGAAATAAGCTCCATTTAAATATAGATAAGACAACTTTTATTAACTTCAGTCCTGCTAAAGTATCTAATAAACTGCACATTTGCATTAATACTCACTCCATAAAGGAAGCTAAAGAAACTTAATTTCTTAGGAGTGTGGATTGATTCGGAACTAAAATGGAATGCACATATTGATTATCTAGCAAATAAACTGTCCAAAATTTGTTATGCATTCAGAGTAGCAAGTCAAGTATGTACCACAAGCGTGCTAAAAGCTATGTACTTTGGATATGTTCACTCAATTCTAACCTATGGCATTCCAGTATGGGGCATGTCCACAAATCTTTATGACATCTTTAAATTCCAAAAGAAAATACAAAAAATAATTAAACAAGTACCTATAAGAACGCCTAGTAGGATAGTATTTAAGGAATTTAACATTTTACCTCTACCTTCCATATATATTCTGGAAACATTATGCTTCATCCATAAAAATAGAAATCTCTTCAAAATAAATGACATGTATCACACACACACATCAGATCATTAAATCACATACATACCACATTCTGTCGCAGTAGCATTACTCACCATGGGACTAGCCTATACAATACATTACCTGGACATTTCAAAGATCAGGTCTATAGTAAATTTAAATGTTCATTAACAAAAGCACTATTAAAACATGTACCTTTTAGCATCCAGGAATTTAAAGATATAAATTTGTAATAACTTTGTAAATATTACTTCTTGTATACACTACTTCATATTGTACATATTGTTGTATATAGTATTATGTTATATAATTTTGTAGTCTACCACAGAGCTGACGATAGGGGAGAAGTCCCCAGAAACTAGTCTTCATAAAAAACTTGTAAGTGGAGAAAAGTATATACAAGGTTGACTCACTTGCCTAATTTTAGTAATTTTGTAGTATTACTGACGAAGCCATGATTTATGTATAAATCAAAAGGTCAATAAAGTATCTTATTATTTAAGTTAATTTGATTTGATTTATTGATTCATCCATTAAAACATGTACATGTTATAGAACACGTCAAATTAAAAACTAAGTACAATATTTACAATGCGTCAAATTAAAAACTAAGTACAATATTTACAATTAAGTTAGCTAACTAAATATTTACAAATTTAAAAATTCATCCACGCTGTAGAAGCTATTGGCTCAAAGGAAGTTTAATAACAATTTCTTAAATTGATGTTGTGATTCAATCTTTTTTATAGATTCAGGTAGCTTATTGTAAAGATGTAAGCCAGCATATGTGAAACTATTTTCATACATCTTTGTTTTGTGTGCCTTCACAAAATAAATTATTCTTTGTTCTAGTGTTGTGTATATGAATTTCAGAATTTGTTTTGAATAAACTTAGGCTTGCTTTCATATGTACAAGAGTTTCATATATGTATATACTTGGCAGTGGTAAGATACCTAATTTACTGAAGTATGGCTTACAACTAGTTGTGCTTGAGAGATCTGCTATGATTCTAATTATTTTCTTTTGGTATCTGAATACTTTTATACTGCCTTTAGAATTTCCCCCAAAAATTATACCATATGCCAACAAACTGTGTATATATGAAAAGTACACTACTCTTCAAACTTTCAAGCTCGACATGCCTGTAATTACCCTGATTAAGAAACACATTTTACTAAGTTTTTTCGTCAATGTCTCTATGTGAGTTTCCCAACTTAAATTTTCATCTAGTATTAGTCCCAGAAATTTGATAGTTTTTACATAATGTATTGGTCTTGTCCCAGCATTAATTTTGGATACAATTGACTTCCACTCATTTTATTATAGAAGCTTAGGGTTGCTGTTTTCTCCTTACTGAATATTAACATATTGGCACTAAACCATTTTTTAATATATTTTAGACTATTTTCAATATGTACATCTGCCCCTTCCTTATTCACCCCTTTGATAAAAATATTTGTATCATCTGCAAAAAGTGTAACATTTATATCTGTTCTGTTTTCTACATTATCTGCCAAATCATTAATGTACACTATAAATAAAAGAGGCCCAAGCACCGAACCTTGAGGAACCCCATATTTCATTATAGCGCTACTTGAAATCTGAGTTTTAACTTCACTCGTTTCGCTATCAAAATACTCTATTTCCACTGATTACTCTCTATTCTCCAGATAAGATCTGAACCAATCTAAAGCTAACCCCCTTATGCCATACAAGGATAATTTTTCAAGTAAAAGTTTGTGATCAACCAGATCAAACGCCTTTGTAAGATCTAGAAAAATGCCTATCCCTAATTGTTTATTGAAATTAATAATTTCTTCACACTAGCCTTATATAGGCTAAGGTTTTTCATGTTGACTATCTATTAACCTCTCCATTGTTGGTTTTTAACACTCTGTCATATAATTATCGTCTGTTGTAATCTGCAGTCTTCTCTCTGGTGGTGGAACTATGAACTTCTTTATCAAATTATTGACTGGTGGGATTTCAAAGTTTATTACTCTGTCTTTAGTTTTCCATCTTAATGTTTTCCCTCGTCAGTTTGTTTTGATTTATTATACTTTTAATCATTTAGGATTTGGGTCAAGGTCATGATTTTGTTCCAAAATTGAAATGATACTGTTTACTTATATTCATCTTTCAATTTCATGTTCCTAAAATGTTCTTTGACTCTGGTTTTAGATTTCTTTTATTTTGAACTATAAAGCATTTCTTACAACCCTTGTAACTTATTTGGTATATTTAACCTCTATTCTTTCATTTTTTAATTAAACAAAATTAATACTGAGTATACATTTGTAGGTGCCAATATGCAATTTTGTTCTTTAAAGCTTTTCTGAATTTATTAAATACTTTTGGATGGTACATGAATCCATGGAATATTCTAATGCTGTTCGTGTCATGATTAATTTAATTCGGAGGACCACTTGATTTTAGCAGAAATCAAGGAAACTGTTTTGTGGACTGTACTCGATAGAGCTGTATTCATATCTCTGGATAAATTTATTGCACACGCTACATTTCTTGTATGAATAATCATAAAGAAGACAATACATTAACATTTAGATAAACTAAAAAACGTCTTTGCATTGCAACAACGTTGCACTCAGCCACACAACGAAACACATCACATCAATGTTCTTGTCTCAAACATGTCTGACTAACTAACCGGAAAAAGACTACTTTCTTGCACGCTGGCGAGTCACATGACCAGTTTGCCGCATAACCGGCACCAAGTAAAATATTCATGCGCCCGATAAACAAATGAATATCATGGCGCAAACATACTGGGGCCCAAAAAACTGAACAGTTTTTTAATTTAACATAGGCACACTTTGAAAATATCACTGTTGTTCTTGAACTGGCAGAGGACACAGTTTCACAATGGGACGCCTATATTCACCCTTAGAAGTTCGCACTGTAGCTACCCGCACTAAACCATCACCACCAGGATGAGTCTCAGTGATGATTCCAAGTTCCCAATGCAGAGGAGATGAATTGTCTTCCATTAGCAGGACCATGGTGTCTGCCTTAAGATTTTCACTGGAACTGGACCACTTTTGCCTCTGCTGGAGTGAATGTAGATAGTCGGTTGACCGCCGCCGCCACAGATGTTGTAGACGATCTTGGAGCTGTTGCCATTTCTGTAACTGATTCAGATTGTCAGAACAAGGTGATGGTATGGAAGGTAATGGTTCTCCAATGAGGAAATGACCTGGAGAAAGGTAGGAAGTATCAAACGGATCACCAGTAAGGCGTAGCAATGGACGGGAATTCAAGCAAGCCTCAATTTGAATTAGTAATGTGGTTAATTGTTCATAGGTCAGTACTTGTGTACCCATTACTCTACGAAGATGATATTTCATAGATTTCACTGCAGCCTCATGTAATCCTCCAAAGTGGGCTGAGCTGGGTGGTATAAAATGCCATGTGCATTCATTAGATGAAGCGTAGTCTTGTACAATCTCTTGGTGCTTGCGAGATTGCAAAAGAGGAAACTGTTAAGCAGATGTTTCTGTATTACTGAGCAATGGTCATATTTAGGAGCATTTGCTCCTCATGCTGTAGGTAGTCCAGATGTTCTGAAATTTATGTATTATTCGTGGACGCCGCCAAACGTCACAAAGGAGTAGTAGCGTTAACAAAAAGTTGTATGACACACTACCTTTGTAATACCACAGAGCAGTAGTGTAGCTAATACTTTATCCCATTTTACATTTGACCACCATCCAGCAGAGAATACCAGTTTTCATTCTTTCGTTATTTTCTTTAGTGCCAACCGGCGATATACAGGGTCTACGTTATCTAACTCAACAAGTTAACTCAACAAACTCTCTAAGTTTGTTGTTAGCACCTACAAAATTTGTGCCATTGTCACTTAGGATCTCTTTACACAATCCTCATCTAGTTGTAAACCTTCGTAAGGCAGCAACAAAAGCATCAGAAGTCATGTCTGAAACCAACTCAATGTGAATTGCCTTTGTGGATAAACAGACAAAGATAGCTATGTAGGCCTTCACCTGACTCTTGCTGCGAGGCGAGCCATAACGTAGGAAGAATGGACCAGCGTAATCAACTGCAACTCGTAGGAAGGGTCTCACTGGAGTCACTCTGTAGCTAGGTAGATTGCCCATTAATTGTTGAGCTCCCTTGGCCTTGAGTTTGAAGCACGGCAAGCACTTGTGTAGGACTGACTTAAGAGTTTCCCTTATTCTCGGTATCCAATACCATTGTCGAAGAGAAGAGGTAAGTAGTATGCAAAAGTTTAACATGTTCACTTTCAATAATTAGCTTGGTAAGATGATGCTTAGGAGGTAAGATGAGCTGATGTCTTGACTGGAAGGGAATTTCAGCCTTGTCAATTCTTCCCCCTACTCGGAGTAAACCTTCATTGTCGACAAATGGATGCAAAGATTTCAATGCGCTTTTAGTAGGAACGTGTCCTTTATCATTAAGTTCTGTTAACTCTGTGATATAAGCTGATTGTTGAGCAAGTTTAATGCAGCAGTGCAATGACTGTTGAAGCTCAAGTGCTGAGAGAGGACCTTGCCGTCTCGTGTTGCTGTTTCTACAGTTGAATGCAAATCTCAGCATGTATGCTGTCACTCTCTGCAGGCGTAACAATTTTGAAAAACGAGAAATGATATCATCACTTTCTGTAGTGACCATCAAGCATGCAGTAGTGCGTTGCTCAGTGGCATCTTGAATATCTAATCGTTTCGGTTGTTCTGGCCAAGATGCAAAGGGTTGTGAGATCCAATCAGGACCTTTCCACCACAAGTCATTTGAGGCAAGAGGTTCAGTTGAAACTCCTCTTGAAATGAGATCTGCTGGATTATTTTGAGTAGCTACATATCGCCAAGCAGCAGTTTCTGATAACTCTTGTATTTGTGAAACTCTGTTGGCTACAAAAGTCTTCCATTTGTGTGGGTTGGATTTAATCCATGCTAGAACAATCATAGAGTCCGTCCATAGATAGTTCTGTGAAGTCTGCAGCTTAAGGTTAACTTTACCTTGTAAAGTTTAGCGAGTAGTAAAGCACCACAAAGTTCGAGCCGAGGAATGGTTTGTTTCTTTAATGGTGCAACCTTGGATTTGGAGCAAAGAAGTCTGGTTTTCACCTCATTGCAGCTGTTCATAGAACGAAGATAAATACAGGCACCATAAGCCTTTTCTGAGGCATTGCAAAACCCATGTATTTGTATGTCCCTTAATGTACCTGTGATTAGGACGTGTCTTGGAATACGTATAGCATGAATGATGGACAATGTCTCGCAGAAATTTAGCCATTGTTGGATGAGGTGAGATGGTATCAATTCATCCCAACCGAGTTTTTCCAACCAAAGAGATTGTAGAAACATCTTGGCATTTATGACAATAGGACTCACTAGGCCTAAAGGATCAAAAATAGATGATATGACAGAAAGTATGCTTCGTTTGGTGTAGCTAGAATTTAGATTATCCTGAAGAGATGGATTGTCTTGTATCTGGAATTGATCTGTTCCAGGATGCCAGAGGAGACCAAGAGCATGCACATTTTCACTGCTATCCAATGAAAGTGGAAGTTGTGTCTCTCTGTGTTCCGGTGGAATGGATTTTAAAATATCTTCATGATTAGAACACCATTTCCTAAGTGGGAATCCACCACTGTCTAACATCTGAAGTAGCTGCCTCTGAATATGTAAAGCTTGCTGTAGATCATTATGACCACATAAGCAATCATCTACGTAGAAGGATTCACAGATAGCTTGAGAAGCTAGTGGATATTTAGCCTCTTCCTCTGAAGCTAGTTGATGCAAAGTCCTTATGGCCAAAAAGGATGCAGGTTTGGTACCATATGTGACTGTAGTAAGAGCGTAGTCCTTGATAGGTTCATCTTTGTTTTCTCGCCATACTATTCTTTGGAGATCTTGATCATCAGGATGCATTTTCACTCGCCTGTACATCTTAGAAATGTCAGCTGAGAATGCATAGCGATAAGTTCTGAATCGTAAAATTATGGAGATAAGGTCATCCTGAATAACAGGACCTAACTTCAGCACATCATTCAAGGATAGTCCTGAAGATGACTGCGCAGATGCATCAAATACAACTCTGGTGCGAGTAGTAGTAGACAAAGGTTTGAAAACTGCATGATACGGAAGATAGTAACAAGGTTCGCCTTCCTTTGGTGGTGACACTTACTTCATGTGCCCCATGGATTCATATTCAGAGAGAAATTGAGTGTAATCTTCTTTAAGTGTGATGTGGTTTTGAAGACGTCGTTCTAAGTGCATAAAGCGATTGATGGCTTGCTGTCTAGATTCACCTAAGCAATTTTTGTCCTCCTTGACGGGTAGACGAACTGTAAAGCTACCATCGACATTACAAGTGGTTGTTTTTACATAATATTCTTCACACTCCTTTTCCTCCTTAGTAAGAACATGCTGAGGAAATTCTTCCAAATCCCAGAAACATCTTAAGTGTGTGTCAAGGTTATCAGTGCTGATGAAGAAAGAATGCTGAGGCGAAGACTTAGACTTGTACTTGTATGATGACCTTGGATTGGGCCTGATATTATCCAACTGAGGGCTGTGCTGGCTAGTATAGGATGTCCTTGCCTCTCTAAGGTTTTCCCATGCAATAACTTGAAGAATAAGGAACTTCCAATTAGGATTTCAACTTCATCAGGAATGTTGAACCTAGGATCTGCTAATGGAATGCTAGAAGGAATATTCCAGTTGCACAAATTGATATGTGTGGAAGGTAGTTTTCCTGTTATACGAGGAAGTACTAGACATTCAATTTTAGTCTTAAAATCATATACCATAGATTTCAGATTGACCTGAACATGGTGAGTGGCCGTAGAAATGGTGCCATTTATACCATTGATAGGTGTATCAGCTGTCACCTTGTTAAGCTGTAAGCGCTTCGCAAGATCTGCAGTTATGAAATTGGATTGACTGGCAGAGTCGAGGAGTGCTCTACATTGTATGAGATTGCCATATCTGTCTTCCACTTGCACTAGTGCGGTGGCAAGCAAAACCTGCTGTGTAGATTTTGATTTAAAAGAACAGTAGCTAGATGGCGCGGCAATTGTTCTAGTAGAATCATTTACAGGACTAGATGAAGTTGCACGTGAAGCATTTTCTCTGTTACTATCATGAAGCAACTTGCTGTGAGTGGATGAGCTACAATTGCAGTATGAGGCACGATTACATTTACTTGATATGTGATTAGGAGCAAAGCAATTGGCACAAAGGCGCTTGGATTTAATGAAAGTCCAACGCTTATGCACATTAAGATTTTTGAAGTCATCACATCTATGTAGCATGTGATTGCACTGACAAAATGGACATACACGATCACTCGTGGATAAGTAAGAGTGTTTACTGTCTCTGCTGTTGGGCTTAGCAAAGTGCAAGTCAGTCTTAGGCTTAACTACCGTCTTGTTACATGCAGTGTTAGCAAGCAATTCAAAAGAGTGTGCTCTTGCTTCTAAAAATTGCATAAGATCCTTCAAAGAAGGGAAGTTTTGAGAATCTATTTTACTCTCCCATTCTCTGCGTGGGGTGTCAGACAAATGTTCTAGGAGAAGTTGCATTAAAATGATTTCATGCAAAGGCACTTCAAGTTTTAATGCTTCAATGGCATTCAAGTTATTTTGAAAATGGTTGAGCAAGGTACGTAGTTCATTTACTGTTTCCTTATGCATTACTGGTAGTGCTAATAAATTTTTTATATGAGCTGTAGCTATTAATCTTGTATTGTTATAGCGTGAGCATATGAGCTCCCGTGCTACATCAAAATTTTCACTAGTGACAGGTATGTTCTGTATTAGTGAATGAGCTTGTCCCTTGAGAGAGGAAAGTAAATAATGATATTTCTGAATAGCATCTAAAGCTTGGTTGTTTACCACTAAGCTTGTAAATGTGTCATAGAAATGTTTGAAATGAGTGACATCACCCTCAAATTTAGGTAATTGTATCACAGGCAGTTTGATAGCTTTAGCTGCTTGTGACGATTGCGACTGCACTGTGTGCTGTGAATGTCCAGAACCATTTTCTTGCTGTTCATGATCCTGTATTAATTCAGCTAACCTAGCCTTCAATTCAAGGTAACTGTTTCTTGTTTCCTCCTCGTGTTCTGCATGCATATCTAATTCAGTTTCCGCTTCCACAAGAGATTCAATTTGGGTCTGAATAGCTTCATATTTGTCCCAAATTTCACTTAAGTTATCGAAATTAGCTCTCAATATGAAAATGTTGACCTGTTCTGGTAATTCATCAAGAAATTTTCGAACAAAGGTAAATTTTCTTTTAATTATACCCCTTCTTTTGACAAGAGCTTTCAAATCCTGCTCCATATTGAACAGTTATGAGACTTGCTTAAAGGAGAGAAAGAAAGAAAAGGAATGTTCTGACCTGAAATGTGTTGCAATGCAGGCTACTGCGTCGTTGCGAATGAAATACTGATAATCTGCTGTGTAGATCCCGATGCCTGGCATCCTGGGGCCCACTGAATCCATGCAGAAGAAACTGTTGCGATGCACAATAATATCCGCCCGTGAAGGACCAATGTTCATGTCATGATTAATTTAATTCGGAGGACCACTTGATTTTAGCAGAAATCAAGGAAACTGTTTTGTGGACTGTACTCGATAGAGCTGTATTCATATCTCTGGATAAATTTATTGCACACGCTACATTTCTTGTATGAATAATCATAAAGAAGACAATACATTAACATTTAGATAAACTAAAAAACGTCTTTGCATTGCAACAACGTTGCACTCAGCCACACAACGAAACACATCACATCAATGTTCTTGTCTCAAACATGTCTGACTAACTAACCGGAAAAAGACTACCTTCTTGCACGCTGGCGAGTCACATGACCAGTTTGCCACATAACCGGCACCAAGTAAAATATTCATGCGCCTGACAAACAAATGAATATCATGGCGCAAACAAATGCTTTCATTTTCTTTACTGAATGTGCTTATTACCTTAATGGTTTTCTTTAGTTTAGTATTTTTAATTTTCTTAAATACCAGACTTCCATTGTATCCATTTTCTTCTGCTATGTCAAGGACTTAAAGGAACCAACCTGGACAAACACCTAATGTCTACACCCTCACCTTCATGCAGTGCTGCTGTTAGCAATTGCATATCAGTTTTGTTATAGTAGAAAGGTGACCCTTTAATTGCTTCTATAATCTGAAGATTTAAAGGGACAAAAACCTAATGTCCGATCCCTTACCTTCACATGGTGCAGCTCTTAGTAATCACATATCAATTTTGTTATAGTAGAAAGGTGGCCCTTTAATTGCTTCTATAATCTGAAGATTTAAAGGGACAAAAGCCTAATGTCCAATCCCTTACCTTCACATGGTGCTGCTCTTAGTAATCACATATCAATTTTGTTATAGTAGAAAGGTGACCCTTTAATTGCTTCTATAATCTGAAGATTTAAAGGGACAAAAGCCTAATGTCCAATCCCTTACCTTCACATGGTGCTGCTCTTAGTAATCACATATCAATTTTGTTATAGTAGAAAGGTGACCCTTTAATTGCTTCTATAATCTGAAGATTTAAAGGGACAAAAGCCTAATGTCCAATCCCTTACCTTCACATGGTGCTGCTCTTAGTAATCACATATCAATTTTGTTATAGTAGAAAGGTGACCCTTTAATTGCTTCTATAACCTGAAGATTTAAAGGGACAAAAGCCTAATGTCCAATCCCTTACCTTCACATGGTGCTGCTCTTAGTAATCACATATCAATTTTGTTATAGTAGAAAGGTGACCTTTAATTGCTTCTATAACCTGAAGATTTAAAGGGACAAAAGCCTAATGTCCAATCCCTTACCTTCACATGGTGCTGCTCTTAGTAATCACATATCAATTTTGTTATAGTAGAAAGGTGACTGTTTAATTGCTTCTATAGCCTGAAGATTTAAAGGGACAAAAGTCTAATGTCCGATCCCTTACCTTCACGTGGTACAGCTGTTAGTAATCACATATCAATTTTGTTATAGTAGAAAGGTAACCCTTTAATTGCTTCTGTAACCTGAAGATTTAAAGGGACAAAAGTCTAATGTCCAATCCCTTACCTTCACGTGGTACAGCTGTTAGTAATCACATATCAATTTTGTTATAGTAGAAAGGTGACTGTTTAATTGCTTCTATAATCTGAAGATTTAAAGGGACAAAAGCATAATGTCCGATCCCTTACCTTCACGTGGTGCAGCTGTTAGTAATCACATATCAATTTTGTTATAGTAGAAAGGTGACTGTTTAATTGCTTCTATAATCTGAAGATTTAAAGGAACAAAAGCCTAATGTCCGATCCCTTACCTTCACGTGGTGCAGCTGTTAGTAATCACATATCTATTTTGCTATAGTAGAAAGGTGGCCCTTTAATTGCTTCTATAATCTGAAGACTTAACGGAACCGACCTGGACAAAAGCCTAATGTCTGATCATTTAACCTTCACGCGGTACAGCTGTTAGTAATCACATATCAATTTTGTTATAGTAGAAAGGTGACCCTGTAACTGCTTGTATGATCTGAAGACTTAAGGGAACCAATCTAAACAAAAATATGTGATGAACTAAAGGAAAGGGCTGCTCGGTCAGCTTGGTGAGATGGTGACCTGTATTGATATTTCTTCCTTTCCATATATCAGATCCCCTCTTTTACCTTTTCTATCCAGTCATCCTTGACTCAAATTTTTCTTTGACCCTGATGGTATTAGAGTATTTAAGACCTGTGTGATCATTTACTTCTTTCCTGTTCATACCTTTCTCTACTTAGGCTGATGTAACTGCCATTTATGGTGCCCAGTTTTAAATGGTTATAAAAAAATTAAATATAAACAAAATACTGGAGTGCAATAGGGCGAATGGCTTCACAGCCAAAACATTAGATACCAACAAACCACCATCAGTTCTGAAGATATTTCTCGTTATTTGTTTAAATTAATCTAACACATACTTTTAAAGTAAAAGTGAATTGAGAAGATATTGACACATTGCTTCACTCACACTGTCCTGTACAGGAGATGTTTCAAGAGCTGTTGCTCCCATCATCAGCTGTGTCTCGACTGTTGGAAATGGAACTGACAATGGGAGCAATAGCTCTTGAAACATCTCCAGTGCAGAACAGTGTGAGTGAAGTAATGTGTCAATATCTTCTTGATTCACTTATTTTAGCTTGTGCTTCACTGTGTCTATGCTTCTTCAATTTTTATACTTTGACATTTACTTTTCTTAACACAGTACAAACTGTGGAATTTCAACGCCATCACACAGAGTCCAGTTGTTAAAAGAGCTGACTATTGCTTAAACCATTGTACCTTCAGGGAATTATGTAATAAAATCAATTTTACATGTGTTTATTAGAAGGTTGAAGGAAAGGTAGAGAAAGTCATGTATATGTAATACAAGTCTTGCTTCCTTTTTCATGCCTGTCTTATATAAGAAATAGCTCGATTACTACTAGCACTATGTCACGCAATGATTCTAGAACATGACCTTCACCCATAGAAGTCATTGAGCCCAGGTCTAACCTTCTTTCTCTTCTGCCTCCTTCCAACTCCTGTTACTTGATGCAATATGCTGTGGGAATCATCTGCCACCCCCCTCCCAAGTAGGTATAACTGAATGGAAAGTGCTGTGACAATCATACACATATCGTGTGCTCCTTTGCATGTGCTGAGTTGATGTGATAATTTCTCCTGTAGATTTCCACATTAAAAGGAAAGACTTAATAGCCAAAGTTGTGCGGTGATTACTAGTGTCTATGAATACCTTAAGGAAGAGATAATGCATAAGAATTGCTATTCTCCTGAGCATTTTAGAAGTGCAAGAAGTGCAGCTACTGGCATCTGCTATAGTTTGTTCACAGAATTTTGCAAGAAAACCAAAAACTTGAAGAGGAAGGAACCATTTTTGGTACTCCTGGAAGAAAGCACTGTCACCAAAAGAGTAACAGAAATTGACAATTTTGACAAGTGTGTAATTCGATACACCATACATGAGTTCTATGCCCAAGAGAAGACCAAACCACAATAAAAAGACTTCTGCAGAAGCTGCACATCACAATCAATTTCCAAGGTAAATCTACCAGCCTTTACCTCATAACAAATAAATTAGGCTTTAAATGGAAAAAGACAAGAAGTAATACGCGTGTGCTACTTCAAAGACAGACATACACTCTCTGCACAAGTCTTCGGAAATACAGAGCAGAGGGGTGCCCAATAGTTGACGAAGATAAAACCTACATGGTCCTATGACAGCAGCACATGTTTTATGGCAACGGTATAATTGTCTGTGCAGGCAGAAGGTTTTGCTTCATACTCCATTCTCCCTTATTTATAAATCACAACAGAAAACTGGAGATTTTTATAAAGAAATGAATACTGAAACTTATCTTCTTTAACTGAAAAATTATGTTAAATGGTTACACACATGTTAATTCCAAATTTATCCCCTAACTTGGTGCCAGAAATATATAATGACTCTTACCATAATACCAAGTAGATAAGATTCTAAAGTCAACTTCTTTAAGAAGAGATATGCTTTCTTAGTTACAAAATCACAATATCCCATTTGCCAAAAATAGCGTCAAAAAACCCTCTATGAATTGAATTTAAAGGGAGTTGATTAATGACACTAAACAACACTTACCTTTTGTTGTTGTTTAGTATCATTAATAAACTCCCTTTAAATTCAATTTACTACAACAATAGTGTTTTCAACACTTCCATGAAAGGAATTATAAAACTGTATGATTTCATTCTATCCAACAAGCCGAGTCAGAACAACTTTTTGATTGGCCAAATACTGTAAAATTTAACCATGCAAATTAAGGCTTCCTCTGTACCACCTGGATCTGAATCCTATAGACTTAATATAGGCTGGTGTCAAACAATGTGCTGGTTGCAGAAATGTAACCTTTAAAATGAAATGTTGAAATGTTGTGCAGCCAATGATTTAATCCTTTCACCGATATGGACGTCATATGACGTCCAAGTTAAAATGCCCCAAACCGATATGGACGTGTATAGACGTCCTGCGCATACATGCATTTAATGCTCATTTAACGCCAATTATTTTAATCTTGCTGTTTTACAATAAATTTAAATTAGTTCTATAAGGAATGTAAACGTATCCTTAAAGGTTTCTTTTTGAATTGTACACCACCAAACCTGGATAAACACCCAAGGGCACATATGCAGATTCACACCAAATAATATTGGTTTCCTTGCGAACTTCTTTTTCGCAACACACTACACATTTTCGAAATGGTTACAAGTTTTTTGGGTGTGGGTGGTATACTTTTAGGAAAGTGTTTTCTCTCAAGTATGAGGGATGATGTGGTGAATTTTGCTACCCCCTAGTATAAAGAGGCCTCTGAGTATTATAATACTCAATTAGGTTACGAGCTCTTTATACGCGCAAGTACAGGTAGATGAATGTCTTTTACAGCTCTGAAAAGTACTAAACAACTGTGCATAGTTACATCCAGTGATATAAAAATACTTTTTTTTTTTTACCATTTAACTGTTTTCCGTAAAGAGGGATAGCTGGTAATAGCTGATCCGTATCACCCATATATGACCCGCCATTTCCCCAAACAATGGAGTAGCTAACATGCTAGCTGTAGACCAGTACACGTCACTGCTACGTATGTCCTAAAGATCTCCTTCATAATCGTACAACAAATCTTCCAGATTTTCTACAGTAATATCAGAAGCCTGTACACATCATACCCAAGCTAATTGATTTGCTACATTACGGGGAGAAGCCATGGCTAACATTGAAATTTAACAATTTCAAATGTGCCATACATTTAGCTCTTGATAGCTACAAGAAATCACTCTGAACACAGAGAGAGTATAAATAACTGAAATACAGAGCGAAAACTGCTGCATAAGGCTACTAGAAACCTTGGTTGAGAAACACTGTAATAACAGATGCTGACAGAGTTTTCATTCCAGTGTGTGAGTGTGTGACGCAACATATTCTCGTCATATTATCGCTTGGCATAGCATAAATAAACTAAACTTGAACCTGAGAAGTCGCTTGCGTAGCTATACATACATACTATGGCTCGTATACACACAAAACAAAATGATTCACATATTAGGCGTGTTCGGCACAAAGAATGGCTTTTGCCACAGTGAAACAAAGTAGTGAAATTTCAACAATTTATTAATGTAGTCTCTACTTTATTGTTACTGTAGATTTATACTGCCTTTAATGAGTTTTAAACCAGTTTTTGTTTCGTTTAAATAACTTAATAAATACGGAAGATACGGAATTGTATTTATGATGCATTTTTACAGCATTTAACAATTTAAATGTCCTGTTCTGTTTATTGGGTATCCGTTTCCGGCCCCTGAAGGGTTTAAATGGCCATCGGCAAAGCGGTTAAGCAAATTGGAGAAATAGAATAGCAAAAGGTATGCCAAAATGTGGATGAAATAGAATGGAAGTAGTGAAAAAAAGATGCACTAACAGAAGAAAGAATTGAAAGAATTATAATTAAAGACAACTGGCTGATAAGCAGTGTTAAGGAGATCAGTGATAGTGATTCATGCAAAGATATGCCACATGTAGAAGGATTAAAATATAACTAAAGGCAAAATATTCCAATGTGTAAAGACTATGGTACAATGAAGCACAAAATTAATATAATTTTGAGTCGAACTAGTACTCAATGCTCCACTTATTGCTAGTATTTACCTAGAACGTGTTTCGTTAGAATCTTCCTAATATCATCAGCTGTTGTCGACTAATGGACGTTGGTTTGGTGAACTCCTTGGAGGCGATAGGTGCATCTCTGTGGGTATCTTGATAAACTTGAAGTTTGGGTTTTCTTCAAAGTTAGTGTTACTGAAGTTCAAGTTCATCAAGATACTGACAGAGACGCCCCTATCACCTCCAATGAGTTCACCAAACCAACATCATCAGCTGATGATGTTAGGAAGATCCTAACGAAATGCGTTCTAGGTAAATACTACCAATAAATGAGCATTGAGTACTAGTTCAACTCAAAATTATATTAAAGACAAAATAGTTTAACTCACAAGGGATTACTACTATGCTCACATGTGTATGCGCTTTAGAGTTTGATAGCATCATCTCTGCTCTATGTGGGGCCTGTGTGCCAGAAATCCAGTGTAGAGTATAGCTGAAAGTACCCAAAAATGAGTCCAGAATTTGTGGAAACATACAGGTATTAATAACATAGAATTGTACGACGGATTGCTTACCCCTTATGTGCGTTGTTCTACACATGGCATACATAAAGAGTGCCGTCCCCCACACCTGAAACAGAGATGAGCTACTGGTACTTAAATGTATACAATACCTTTGTGGATTGCTGATCAGAAGAACTCTGCCCTTCACTTTCATCCCTATTGTCAGTAGAACTCTGCCCTTCATTTTCATCCTTATTGTCAGTAGAACTCTGCCCTTCATTTTCATCCTTATTGTCAGTAGAACTCTGCCCTTCATTTTCATCCCTATTGTCAGTAGAACTCTGCCCTTCATTTTCATCCCTATTTTCAGTAGAACTCTGCCCTGCATTTTCATCCCTATTGTCAGTAGAACTCTGCCCTGCATTTTCATCCCTGTAGTCAGTAGAACTCTGCCCTTCATTTTCATCCCTATTGTCAGTAGAGCTCTGCCCTTCATTTTCATCCCTATTGTCAGTAGAACTCTGCCCTTCATTTTCATCCCTATTGTCAGTAGAACTCTGCCCTTCATTTTCATCCCTATTGTCAGTGGATCTCTGATCATCATTTTCTTTCCTATTGTCAGTGGATCTCTGATCATCTTTTTCATCTGTACTCTCGGTAGATGGAGTGTCTCCATTTTTGCTTGTATCCTCAGTTTTTGTAATTGGTGATGCAGTCATATACATTTCCTTTGTGGTTTTTGCAAAGCTCAATGCTTGCTGAAATCATTAGAACAAACACAACTGTGATGTTTCATAATAGTAACATAGTAAAACCAAACAGAATAATTAAATGTGCCAGTTAATATTCAAATGTCAATATGTTAATATAGTGAACATTTTAGTTAATTGATGGAAATTAATCATTTCTTCACACTAGCGATACATAGGCTAAGGTTGTTAATAGAGTCAACATGAAAAAATCAATGCCATGGCCGGGATTTGAACCACGGATCTCCTGGTTTCCGTCCAGTAGCTCTAACCCATTGAGCTACCATGGCCAATGTGCCGTCCTGACATTAAGTTCTCCATTTGATTCATATAATTCCCTGGTAGACCACTAGGGGCTCTCGCATTCAAGATACACCATTTGTGGCGACTTACTATCTTAAGTACTTGAGTCCCAGGCTTCATCATTTAACTCTTATTATTTTAGTTAATTGATAGAAATTAATCATTTCTTCACACTAGCCGTACATAGGCTAAGGTTGTTGATAGAGTCAACATGAAAAATTCAATGCCATGGCCGGGATTTGGACCACGGATCTCCTGGTTTCCGTCTAGTAGCTCTAACTCATCGAATTTAATGTCAGGACGGCACGTTGGCCATGGTAGCTCAATGGGTTAGAGCTACTAGACAGAAAGCAGGAGATCCATGGTTCAAATCCTGGCCATGACATTGAATTTTTCATGTTGACTCTATCAATATAGTGAACATGTATGCCGTAACTGAAAGGTTTGCTGAGAACTACCTATAGAAGGGACAGTATGTTTTTCCTGTTTGCAATCCCTCCAAAATACAAAAGAGAAAATAAGTAAGTGTACTGGAACATTAATTCTGATCTTTTTGTAAATCCTATTTAAGTGGAATCTGCAATGGTAAGGGTGGATTTGCAGCAGTAATTAATATTTGTGCAAAATTACCCAGAATCAGATTTATTTACTATAAGAAATCTACACATTTATAGGTTTTGTCCATAAGAGAAATTATATACATATATACTATTGCACAAATTTAAACAATGATGGGGAAGGGGAGGGGGAACTATTAGTAATCAGTTTTTAACACTTTGTCCCTCTTTATTTTTAATGTTAATGAGGGACTAGTTTCGGAAGCCATTTCGTCCATTTTCAACCTCAAAGGTTGGACCTTTGAGATTGAAAATGTCCACAACAGCTTCTGAAACTAGTCTCTCAATATAAAAATGTAAGGACAAAGTGTTAAAACCAGACTACAAATAGTTTTTTCAATTAATTTTGACATCACTGTTACTAAATTCCTCCAATCATGGACAGTTACACAATGATACTCTGAGGTAAATGGCAACAAGCTTTAAACATGATGTTGATGAATTTGAAGTTATCAGTTGCAAAACACATGAAGCTAACATTTTGGTTATGTTTGCTTCCATTATTTGTGTGAGTAATTTACAATGAATTATGACAAATAAAAATGTCATCTCTTTAGATGACAAGCTAACATTGGCTTATTTGAGAAAACTCCCAATTTTAATGAAATACTTGCAAATGTAAAAGAACGTAATTAAAATAAAGAGTTGTTTATATTAGCTATTAATCTGTAGTCTAAAATCAAATATAAGCCAAAATCAGTACTATTTACAGAAGAATCACTAACTACCATTTCTTTCCCTATCGACAGGTTTGTTTCAAACTATATGCCCAACTTTGTGGGTTGTGAGTCAAGTCGCAGTGTTATTTACTCTCAAGTTTAACATGTGCTGTGCATATTTTGACACTTTATGGTTTGATCTTATGAGGAAATAGTAGTAGCGTTAACAATCTTTTGTTGTTACAAGAAAAGCTATTTAAATTGTAGCTAAATCATTATTTAAAGCATATTACACACCTCTGGTTCTTACTGTGATAAATTTGTATTCATTTCAAAATTACTTTTAAGTACAAAGTGTGCAATTAAGGTGAAACTCGCACTCATAGTACAAGAGCTGCTGCTTTTCTGTATACATTACACTGGGCAACAATGAAAATGTTTCAGGCTTAAAAATAGTAAATTTACATGTATTTCCATCTGCTGAATTCAAAAATCACCATAAAAATGATAGATTAGCTCTTGTTTTGAAGATAAAGTGACATATAATTTTTTTAGAGTGAAGAGTTTAAATTTGGGGTAATTTTTATGGGAGTTGGCACACCTGTCAAAATACTGTAGATGACAACTACAAGCATTTGTTGACAGTGCTCCTGCAAAAATACTGTAACCTTGGATGCAACATGTCCCTTAAGATCCATTTTCTCCACTCCCACGTAGACTTTTTCCCTCCTAGTTGTGGAGCTGTTAGTGATGAACATGGAGAGAGATTCCGTCAGGACATTTCTGTTATGGAACAAAGATATCAGAGTCGTTGGAATGAAGTAATGCTTGCGGATTACTATTGGTCTTTGTATAGGGATTCTGCGGAACTCCATCACAAGAGGCAAGCTAAAAGACGACGAAGTCAATAGGCCACCACCTGATTCTCTTCAGACACGACTATCTGCGAAGTATTTTTACAGCAATTTAGAACTCTTAGCATGTAATTACCAGTTAAAAAAATCAAATGCACTTTCATTGTTGTTAGCATGTATGTAATTAAAATGTATCCGTTTCTCTCAAATTGTAATACTTCCACCTTGTGTATATCATAGAAACTAGAGCTAATAAAAATTTTTCATTGTCATATTTGTTTTTCTCAACTCAAAATTAATAGGAATTGCCTCATGAAGTGCTCAAAACATTCAAAAATTATTTTTTTGTTGCCCAGTGTTATCACAATTCTTTAAATCCTTTTCATGTAATTGGACGATAGTGTTTAAACACTAACTTTACAAATGGTTAGTTGATCATGCTTTCTAAAAGGTTGAGCAATTTTTTTAAATTTAAAACTGTGACTTTACATTGTACTATTGTCCATTACAATTCTATAGTGATTAATGAATATAAATACTGAACAATGCTAGAGTGGATTTGGAAATTTTCCAAGGTTAGGTACTTGAAATGACTTGTTTAAATTAATTGATTAATTTATGTTTACTGCCATATCATTTCACAACTTATTTAAAAAAATAATATTAATATGACGAGATTTAACTGTATTGGAACACCACAGTGAAGTGAAATAATTATTAATTTATAGATGAGTCGTATTTATTACGTGAAGCCGATGTGTAATAAATACGACTCGTCTATAAATTAATATTTATATGATTTTGAATCAAACTACTACTCAGAGCTCAATAAGTAATATGTTTACACTTACAAGAATTTCTTCAAAATCTGAAGTGAGTGGACTGATGCATGTAAGCAGTCGTACATTACCATCTCCGTCAAAATAGTTCTTGAAAAGATGTGTCAGCTTGCAATTGCGATAAGGAGCCATTTTTGAAGTTCCATGAATATCATTTCCCCGAAGAACTTCCAAGCATTTTCTCAAACTAAGAAGGGAGTTGTTGATTTTACCTAGTACAACAAAATAATAGTGAAATGCATAAGAAATGATAGCTTAATAACTTAAAACTAAATTAAGCTCCTTGTGAACAAAAGTTTGTTCAGTAGTGTTTCTGCTTTAATAAGATGTTCTAGGTATTGTTAGGTAGAGTCTATTGTTGATTTATGGGCCTTTGTACTTCTGTATAAGGTTGGTCATTACTTAGGGGTTGGATGGAACTTCAGCCACAGTTTTGGTTGTTCAATCCACTGTATGATTACTGTTTTCATGTGCATATAGCGCTCACCTCTGTGGCATATCTGCCTCACATTCAAGAGGTTCTGAGTTTGAATACAGTCAGGGTGAGTCATCTGGATCTGAGGTTGTCCCACCTCCCCAGGACTTTCCCTTATCCTGAAAGATAATACTGGGTAACCCTGAGCTCTATGGGCCAACTTATTCATCCTCCAATATGACTTACATTGGAGGACATTAAAAAATAAAAAAGGAGCATTTTGCAGTACTTCTCAAATACAATAGTGATACCTGTAATGGCTGTAAATGTTGGGTATAACCATAACCATGTGAAGATAAAAAGTGCATCGCTCACATTATAAATATTGTGGAGAGAGGAATTTTGTACAGTCATGATTACAAAGTAAAATTCTTTATTGTTATAAGATTAGCATCTGTAATATTCAAATATTTATTAGTAACATTTTACCATAACATGTGAAAGATAAAACATGTATCGCTCGTGTTGATATATATCACTTATTTCTTAGAAATTCCTGATGACTAAGAAGCTCCATCATTCTTTTTATTTGCCTTTTCCAAGTTCAGCACCTTATTTTCACACTTTCTGTTGGAGCTTGCTGTACATCACCATATTGTCATCTTCTGTCCATGCAGTAAAAATACGGATTTCTTATGTGTGACTATCATGTATCCAAGTCAGCAGCCAGCAGATGATACAAATCGGATCTTTTTTTTTTTTTTTTTTTGGAGTTTTGTAGAATGAATAATCCAGTAACCTAGTGTATTTCTGGCATATTATCTAGGTATTTTTTTAAAAAAAAAAAAAAAAAAAAAGAAGAAGCAGTTACCAACCATATGTTATGTGAATTTGATGTGTAATTTGGCTTATCAGGATATGACATTGGATAACAATCTGAGCATTAAAAATAAATAAATACAGACCTTACCAAATTCATCCCAAAAATGATATAAACTGTGACTTATGTATACTAAATGAAGATGATCTATCATTTTTAATTTAATATGACAGCCTAATTTGTGAAACATTGATACAATATTGTGACAACAATGACAATACAAAGTTGCACCAAACTTACTTTGTCACTTGAATCGTTAACTATTTTTACAAATACACAGGAATTATTGTAGTTGATTGATGGAAATTAAACATTTCTTCACACCAGCCGTACATAGCCTAAGGTTGTTGATAGATAGAGTCAACATGAAAAATTCAATGCCATGGCTGGGATTTGAACCATGGATCTCCTGGTTTTCGTCCAGTCGCTCTAACCCATTGTGTTACCATGGCCAACTTGCCGCCATGACATTAAATTCTCCATTTGACTCGTATATTTCCCTGGTGGACCACGGTGGACCGTTTGTGGCAACTTACAATCGTAAGTGTATCTCGTATGCGAGAGCCCATAGTGGTCTACTGGGAAATATACAAGTCAAATGGAGAATTTACTGTCATGACGGCAAGTTGACCATGGTAGTTCATTGGGGTTAGAGCAACTGGACGGAAACCAGAAGATCTGTGGTTCAAATCCCAGCCATGGCATTGAATTTTTCATGTTGACTAACAGAGAAATTATGTCAGTCTTGTGTTTCTTTATGCGTCTGCTGCATGTAAAACTCGTGCTACTTGTAATTTTGTGATGCACACAGAAAACTTCACTAATACTACCTTTTGCAGTGCTTGCTTGTTGACTCTGACACAGTACCTACTATCAACTATCAACGGAACTTAGACTGGCCTTTGCACTGCTGCTTGTGGAACAGATGCTGGCAGAAACCAAAATTTCTCAAACTGAAGAAATGGAACATTCTTAAAGTCAAATGTTCTAATTCCAGTGAAAATGAACAGTCTGGAAGCACATATAACAAAGGGACTACTTCCGGCTTTGTGACGTCAGCTGGTGTCTGTCCGTAAATGTTCTGTTCTGGTTTTTTGTTTGTCCTTCTCTCGCTGGCAAACAACGAAGGTGGTGGAATGGTACATAAAATATAATTATTTGCCACAAACTTCACTTTTTTAAGAAAATAGATCCAATTTCCACAGATCATTTTTGGTCATTTAACCATGAAATAAATCCAGAAGTTAAATTATTAAAAGAATTAAATGGTTAGATAGAATTAATGGTAATTTTTTTTTTTTTAAATAGAAATCATGTAATGAATTTTGAAATACCAACAATCAATTCTGTTAAGTTAATTAGGAGTCGATTAATAACACAAAACAACACTCACTTTTAAATTTTCCCGGAACCGGTTTCTGAGGTCTTCCCTCTATCTTCAGCCGGACATCGACTAGTTCTCGATGTCCGGCTGAAGATAGAGGGAAGACCTCAGAAACCGGTTCCGGGAAAATTTAAAAGTGAGTGTTGTTTTGTGTTATTAATCGACTCCTAATTAACTTAATTTATACAACAACACTGTTTTCAACACTTCCATAAAAGGATTTAATCAATTCTGTGTTTAAGCTTGTTTCATTTTCAGAGTTTGAAAATAAATACAAAAATAATAACACCTAGCAGCAGTAATGATGACAATGGGAAAAATCAAAGTAACTGAAGATCCAAATTACTTATTTGTGTAACTAGTTCCTTGAATTTGTGGAAATATCAGTTTTCTTAAAAGATAAGTGAAGTTTGTGACAAATAATTATATTTTATGTAGCATTTGTTGCTTTATTGTTGTTAACTTTTATTTTTTTACATATTAAGTGGCGGAATGGTTTGTTCCACATTCAATTGTCAATTCCTTTATGGTAGGCACTTGCTGTACTATGACAATATTATTAATTCTGAGCTCCTACAACAGATCTCACAAAAGTTCATTTAGACATGCATTACAAATTGTTCTATGGACACTATTAATTGTACTTGTTATTGCAGCATGTCACGCTTTCCGAGTTTAATGTGAAGATGTTACCTGTCTGCTTGATCTGCTCACTAGTGTTAGATGTTCTTTCAGGACCAGCAATATCTACAAAACTTAGCTGACTGATGGACATATTTTCCCTCTGAGCTGCAATGTCATCTCCACCCACAGTCTGGAAAATCAAACACTGTGCTTTTTAATACACTTTCTCTACCCATGGCTAGTACATATATTATACATAAAAAGTGTTTTTTCTATTACATTTTTTTTTTTTATTTGTTAATGGTAAGTAATTATTACTAGCATAGCTCAGTTCCAACCAGATTCTCATTAATCAGATATGACAAGAGTTCCACAAGCATCTAACACATATCTAACTGAAATATTGTCACGGACTGTATTAATTTACTCTTTGACGCAAGTGGTGGGTGACGTCACTCCCTCAACTCCTTTATGACTGGATGAGTGTCTTTAGGCAAGAGACTCTCTCTCTCTAGTGTCATCCACTGATGGGTTAGGATGTATCTGTAGGCAGCTCCGCTTTTTGGGCAAGTAAACGGCCGTTATGGCCGTCTTTTGTAAATCTGTTTGTTGTAGTAAATATTCTTATTAAGTGAATTCCACTTTTAATTAGTTTTACCCTACCTTTTTACCAATGAACCATTATAGTAAGGATCCCATCCTCTCGCTAAAGCATGTAGTTCTGCTCCGAGTGTTTACTCCCGAGTTTTCGACCTGACCACGTGTACCATACTGAACAAAGCATACTATACGTTCTTGCTTTTTTTGTTCATAAATTTTCATTTTGACTTTTAATAAAAACACTCAATTTCCTATTTCCTAATCTGATCAGTCTAAGAATATTTTCTTGTTGAAGACTAAATTACTTACATAAATGTAAAACATGTTAAATGTTTTTAATAAATGTGTTATATAGATAAATAATTTAAGTGACATCTTGAGCTCAACCCTATCAGTCCTTTCTATTATTAATTTTAAATTCTTCCCCTCCCTTTCTAAGTAT
Source organism: Mantis religiosa (assembly GCA_030765055.1). Classification (NCBI taxonomy): domain Eukaryota; kingdom Metazoa; phylum Arthropoda; class Insecta; order Mantodea; family Mantidae; genus Mantis; species Mantis religiosa. The sequence goes on along the minus strand of CM060958.1, from coordinate 152,812,436 downwards.
TATTGTTTCCCCTACTGATGGTTGTTAAACTTACTGGTCAATTTTGTATCATGTTATGTAGCCATCATTGCATTATTACGTGCAAAACAAAAGACTGGACATAAATTTTAGAGGTGCATTATTTAAAATGAAAATCAACAGAAAATATATTGTGATTAACTAAAGCTACATGTTAGTACCAATTGCATATTTTACTAAGAATATTGTCACCCAGGCACGACCAACTGACTGCTGAGTGAGGGCCGGGAAGCATTCGGCCACGCCTACCCATTTATCCTGTAGCGCCAATTGAAGGGATCGCAGGCCCCTGTGCCATCTCTTTCCCCTCCCCCTGAGTTCTGGAACATCCAGGATATTTCATCTAATTCGGAACCTTCTAGATTGGTCATTTGGTCCTATATAAGCGATGTGTCGGGCTGGAGGACAGTTCAGTTCTTGGCGAGCAGCCGTGAGGAGCGCCGAGTGAATGGACGGACTGGAAGATGGTATACGTGTATCAGAGGAGTTGTAAGTAACTGTGAGCATGCAACGGACCTGTGACAGACGAACTGGTGAATTGTAATTGTGTGCGCTAAGTAATTCTATGTAATCGGCAAGTGTTTCAACTGTAATTCGGTGGAAATAAAGAACATTTTGAGTTTGTGCAATTGGACTTTTAATTTCACAAACCCACAAAGTCACAATATTTTATATTTCTAGCAAATATTTGTGTATTTCTCATACTTTTTCAGTTATGTGTAATTCTTTAAAATTTGATGACAACAAAGAGAATTTCATTGGCTATTCACGGGAAACTAAAACTAAACATTTGTCTACAAGATCTTGTAGCAATGATAAATTATTAAAAAGGTGCTCCATGTTGTGTGTTTTGATTTAGGAATCTTATTTCTTTACAATCACTTTCCCAAATGAACTCGTCGATGAACGCTTAAACCTTACACACTCATTCAATATCGTTTTCTTAGATCTCTGTTGCAACAACTTGTGCTACTCGTAGGCTTATTGACACATACAGAATATATCGAGATTCAACTGTATTGGAACACCACAGTGAAGCGAAAAATTATTAAATTTTAGATGAGTCGCATTTTTTACACATCTGCTTCACTTTCGTACCTATTTTGAGGACATGTTTCGCAAATCTTCGTTTGCATCTACGGCTCTTGTGCGACTGACGCTAGATCCAGCGGTGTGGGTAATTCTGGGGTTGTTGCTGCCATCTGTTGATTTAGTGATGAACTGAAATGTGGGATTCTCTTCTAGCGGGATTTCAAAGTTCATTAGTTGGTTTTTATGTTTTTCTATGTATATCCTCTCCCATTGTAAATAATATAAACACTCCTACTTACCTTCTGGCAAAATGGCTAACCAAAAAATTTCAGTCCTTTCCACAATTCCATACTCTGAGTATAAAAAACTCTTTAGACCTGGTAGAAAAAATTCAAAATCTTAAACTAAAACCTCATGACACTTTAGTATCCTTTGATGTCCGCTCCCTCTTCCCTAGCATTCCATTAGACAAACTTCTGATTCAACTGAAAAAATGGCTAAATTCTATAAACCTGGATGCCAATGCAATAGAAGAATATGTGGCAATGACTGAATTATGTATACATCAAAATTATTTTGTCTTCGATGGAAAATATTACAAACAAATTTCAGGACTAGCTATGGGAAGCCCGCTATCACCATTTTTGGCCAATCTATACATGAGCTTTTTCAAAACACATATTACTAAAGCCTTCCCTCATATGTTTAAAACATGGTACAGATACGTAGACGACATCTTTGCAATGGTGCCCTACAAACTAATAGATGATGCTTTGAAACTACTCAACCTGCAAGAACCCAGCATACAATTCACAGTAGAAACTGAAGAGGACTGTACTCTACCTTTTTTAGACCTTAAAATCAAAAAAGGCAATGAAAAACTAGAATTTGGCATTCATAGAAAAGCAACACACACAGATAATTACATCAAAGCAAATAGTTTCAACCCAATTCCACACAAACATGCAACCATCAACAGTCTGACACACAGATTAGTAAATCTACCTCTCAGCCAGCAAGAATATCAAAACGAATACCATCAAATCTTAAAAACTGCAATTAAAAATGGATATGGAAAAAACCTTGTAGATAAAAAACTAAAATTATTCAAACTTCAAAAGAAATTAAAACAGATCACAGCTCTCACACCAATAAAACAAGAAACTAGATTTGCTAAATTTACTTACCACCCCTGGGCCACAAAAAAGTTCCAAAAAATATTCAAGAAATACAATATAACATTGGCACCAAAAAACAATTACAACATTAAAAACCTACTTCACAGTAATAATACTGATAAGATAAAACCAGAGGAAAAGTCAGGCATTTACAAAATTAAGTGTAAAGACTGTGAAAAAATTTACATAGGAAGGACAAAAAGGAACATAGGCACTAGAAAGAAAGAACACTTCAGGCACTTAAGATACAAAAATATTGATAAGTCCGCAATAGCAGCTCATTTCTGGTCTGAAAATCATGAAATTGAAGATAGCACAGAATTACTAAAATACGTACAAAAACATAGTGAACTCGTCATATGGGAGAGGATATACATAGAAAAACATAAAAACCAACTAATGAACTTTGAAATCCCGCTAGAAGAGAATCCCACATTTCAGTTCATCACTAAATCAACAGATGGCAGCAACAACCCCAGAATTACCCACACCGCTGGATCTAGCGTCAGTCGCACAAGAGCCGTAGATGCAAACGAAGATTTGCGAAACATGTCCTCAAAATAGGTACGAAAGTGAAGCAGATGTGTAAAAAATGCGACTCATCTAAAATTTAATAACATACAGAATAGTTTGCTAATACTCACTTTCACACTGTTCTAGCCAACTCATTCACAGCAACTCCAATACTCACTGGTCAAGTGATAACTAGCAACTCTACAAGGCTGACCTTTAGTTAGTGCATCCCAGATAAAGTTTTCTGGAAACCGAAAGGATGGAACAATGTCAAAGGGCACAGTACAACAATGAGGCATGTCAGCTAGTGGCTGTCCTTGAATTCTCTTTTCTTTTTTTTTTTTTTTTTTTGATGTAGTTGGTCAGAAAATGTGGAGTGGAGCGACTCTGGCACTGGCATAGGCGATGGCAATATTATGGTTTATTAACATCACAGCTAAGCATGATAACAAACATCCATCTTTCAATTTTTGCTTTCTCTACCATGTACATAGTAATTAGAAAACATTTAATTGTACCAAAAATTTGATACCAATTTTTTTCCATAAATATATGTTTTGAGGAGCAATAAAAAACAAAGAATTGTTAGAAAATGGTCCATGTATTTATCTGTGAACAGCACAGGTAACTCAAAGTTGTCATCCATAGTTGACATAACATGCTAGCCTCTGAGGTTGTGGGTTCATACCTGACAGAGAATGATGGATTTTATACAGCATAAAATCTTCAGCATGACTTCCTTTGAAAGAGAAGTAAAGATGGTGGTCCCGTGCCATACACTTATACCTGATAAAGAGGCAGATTAGCAAAATTAAGCAACCTTTCATGCCCAATATAGAATGGAATGCTGAGAACCAAAGCAGTTAAAAAGCTTCCATAAATAACATAGGGTGCAGTTCAGTTGCTAGTTACGACTGATGAATAAGTACATGAGTTGGTAAGCAGAGCAGTGTAAAGGTGAGTATTAGCAAAACACTTTGTGTGTCTACAAAAGCTGCAAACAGTATGAGTTGGAGTCACAATACAGACAAAATAAGAACAAAGAAAAAAGCAGTTTATTGGTTTATAATTCAAAACTGTAATTATAAAATAATAATTTTTGGAGAATTAGCGGCATCGTGTAGCACAATTTTTCAAAATATTAAAAGTAATTTTAAAATTAATATTTTGAGAACTAATTTAGAAATATGGTATAAATATTATGTATACATTATGCGTTCAACAGATGCACTGATCTCTGTGAACATCCATTACCTTACCTGTACAAGTCTAACAGTAAAAACAGTATGACAGTATTCTGACTTCCAATTCCTAGCTTTTCTGGCTTGGCCTTTTAAAAACAATTCATAGGCCTCTGCACTAGATATCACTTCCACTTCTTTAACGCCATGCACATACATACGCTGTTGACTATCTTGTCTCAAAATCTTCATTTCTATGTGCCTGCAGAACAAAGATGATGCTTCTTTACACTGTGTTCTTATAAAAATGTTATTACAATATTTTTACTTTAAACAAGCAAATGAATAACAAAATACTCTATCTAAAAAAATAAAAACTATGTAATAAGATTTAAAGCTTTCACGGCAAGCATTATTAATTAAAGCTTTGTGGGTGATCAGCCATGTCAAAGTAATTAAATTTGAGCTTTTGGCCATTCTAAGCTTCTCTTGAACGTACTTTGCATCCAAGAGATGACCCCCAGGACGACAACTTTCCCGAACGTGACTGCCGGGAGGTGAATCGTTTCTTACGTCGCCCTCCTGAGGATGCGGAATGACTCCCAACCATCCGTCCCAGCAAAGTCCAAGGCATACTCCAGCATCTCAAACCAAAAAAGGCGACAGGGCCAGATGAGCTGACACCCCTAATGCTTTGCCATCTTCCCTTCAACGTGGTTCTCTTCCTAACTAGGATTTTCAATATGTGTCTCGCCCTCGGGTACTTTTCACAAGAGTGGAGGGAGGCCCGGGTGATTTGCACATGTTTTCAAATGCTAGGCTTTGGCAATGAAGCCATTAGGTCTCTTGCTTTCCAATATTTCATTGTAGTAGATCCGGCAGGTAGGGCTTCACAGGTTAGAAGATGTTCTTCAGTCATTTCCTCTTCTTTGTTGCACGGAGGACAATTTGGACTTTACGCTGGCCTATCATGGTGTACAAATGTTTCACAATTGGTGCTTGTGAGAAAAGCCGATGGACTTTAAAACTCCTCCCGGCCAGGTCTGATGGACCCATTAACCAAAGACAGGTGTGGCCCTCCAGACATACTGGGAGTTAAAGTGAGTGGATGATGTAACCACCATTACAAGCAAAAAATTGGTGTCCACTTAAAAAACGATTACATTTATGCTGCTTAAAACATGACAAGTCCTTCAGTTAACTTCTATTCCGGAGGAAAAATAGTCCCTCGTTCGGATCTCCGGGTGGGGACATCTGCAGGACGTCAATTACAGAACACCCTCAAAATTCTCCAATGGAATGCAGGAGGACTTTCACAGAGTAAAAAAATGGGTGATTTACATATTGAAACCTGGGAAGAATCTGATACATCCTTCCAGCTACCAATCCATTAGCCTCCTTTCCACCCTCTCGAAAGTTCTCGAGAGGATGATTCTCACCCGCTTGTCCCCAATATTGGGTGACATTCAAGCCATTCCCGACCATTAGTTTGGTTTTCGTCCTGGGCACTCAACAGTCCAGCAGTTGCTGCGTGTGGTGGAGACTGCTGCCCTGGGCTTCCAAGAAGACAACTTCACAGCTGCGGTTTCGTTGGATGTCGAGAAGGCCTTCTCTATGAGATGGCATGCCGGACTACTATACAAACTGATCCACCTGGGGCTCCCAACAAAAATGATCAACATCCAACGACACCGCACCTTCAAAGTCACAGTTGCGGGGAAAACATCAACACTGAGACCAGTGAGAGGCGGAGTCCCCGAAGGCTCTGTACTATCTCCTACCTTATTCAACGTCTTTATGGCAAATTTCCCCACAGAGCCACGAGTCGAAATGGCACAATACGCTGACGACGTACTTCTGTTCTGCAAAGACAAACACATCCTCAGAGCCTTCAACCCCTTACAAAGACATCTCCGTCTAACACAACAGTGGTGTCGGCGTAGGCGGATGTCCGTTAATCTGGACAAAAGCTACACCATACTTTTCACACCCCCACAGACTGCCCCAACTTCAGCTTTGGCAGTCGAAGGATAGAGTGGACTAACTCTGTACAGTACCTAGAAGTCAATTTGGACAGAGGTCTAACTTTTTTCCAGCACATCAGAGACCTATCGGCGACGGTGCAGGGAGCAATTGCTTCCCTGTACCCAATGCTGGGGTCGACCTCGATGCTGGTTGGTCTGAAGTTATACCTCTTCTGAGCGCTGGTAATTCCGGTGATGCTGTATGCCTGCGAGATCTGGGGCATGGCCGCAGACAGCTGGTTAGCATGGCTTCAACGTGCACAGAATAGAGAACTACGGTCTATATATTCTGTGGGTCGTTATTTTCCTACCAGGTTGGTTCACGAAGCCTCGGGTCTTCCATATGTGGAGGATGAAATTAGGCGTTGGGCATCAAAATTATACGCTACTTTACCCACACATAGAAGCGCCCTTGTTAGATCATTGGGAGATTATGACCCCACTAGTCTGTTCCAGTTACCCCGCATGGCTTGAGGGCACCCGAGATAACCCAGGAGCTAATCCTAACCGCAGCTAAAGCTGTTTGGCATCAAATTTTTTCCCAATAACTAACTTAAAAATTAAAACACCAGGTTGCAAAGTACTGCATCCTCTCCTTCAACCCGAAGGTACATAAATTTGTAACTCAAAAGAAACTCCAACCTCAAAACCCACAACACATCCTACAAAATCCCAATTGAATATCCTTACCTACATTAAAACCCTTAACGGGTGGGCAAGCAGCAAAAACCTTCTGGCTTTATACAGCCAGCCAACACCTCGGTCCGGTCCGGTCCAAGCTTCATGGCCTTCTTCAGGAACAGAATGAAAAATACTGGTTAATCGTCCCCATATATATAGAGACTTCCTCATGTGGGTGCAGCTTGTCCGTGTTCCAGAAGCGAGGTGTCATTAAAATTAATTTTAATGACATAAGTTCATCCTTCCTGTGAACCAGCAGACGAATAACAGACTGCTATATACAAGCCCCACCCACATGAGGAAGTGTCTCTCTCTCACACTCTCACTCTCACTCGCTCGCACTCGCACGCGCACACACCCCCTCTCACACACACACTCTCACACACACACACACACACCCCCTCTCACACACACACACACACACACCCTCTCACACACACACACCCCCTCTCACACACACACACACACCCCCTCTCACACACACACACACACACCCCCTCTCACACACACACACACTCTCTCACACACACACTCTCTCACACACTCTCACTCACACTCACACTCACACACTCTCACTCACACACTCAGACACACACACACACACTCACACACACTAACTCACACTCACTCACACTCACACACACTCACACACACACTCACTCACTCACACACTAACTCACACTCACACTCACTCACACTCACACACTCACACTCACACACACTCACACACACACACACTCACACACACTAACTCACACTCACACTCACTCACACTCACACACACACTCACACACACTCACTCACACTCACACACACTCACACTCACACACACTCACACACACACACTCACACTCACACACACACACTCACACTCACTCACTCACACTCACACACACTCACTCACACTCACACACACTCACACTCACACACACTCACACACACTAACTCACACTCACACTCACACACACTCACACACACACTCACTCACACTCACTCACACACACACTCACACTCACACACACTCACACACACTCACACACACTCACACACACTCACACTCACACACACACACACTCACACACACACTGTCACTCACACACACACACACTCACACTCACACACACACTGTCACTCACACTCACACACACACACACACTGTCACTCACACTCACACACACACACTCACACTCACACTCACACTCACACTCACACACACACACTCACACACACACTCACACTCACACACACACTCACACTCACACACACATACACTCACACACACATACACACACTCACACACACTCACACACACTCACACTCACACACACTCACACTCACACACACACTGTCACTCACACACACTCACACTCACACTCACTCACACTCACACACACTCACACTCACACACACTCACACACACTCACACACACTCACACTCACACACACTCACACACACACTCACACACACACACTCACACACACACACACTCACACTCACACACACTCACACTCACACTCACACACACACTCACACTCACACACTCACACACACTCACACACACTCACACTCACACACACACTCACACACACACTCACTCACACTCACACTCACTCACACTCACTCACACTCACTCACACTCACACTCACTCACACTCTCACTCACTCACACTCTCACTCACTCACACTCACACACACTCACACTCACTCACACTCACACTCACTCACACTCACTCACACACTCACACACACTCTCACACTCACACTCTCACACTCACACTCTCACACTCACTCACTCTCGCACACACTCACTCACTCTCACACTCTCTCACTCTCTCTCTCTCTATATGCAGACGACCGTCCAATATTTTTCATTCAGTTTCTGAAAAAGCACTGGAGCTTAGACTGGCCAAAAGCTTGGAGACTTAATTACTCAGACACAGCTGATCACCCATGAAACTTTAATTAAAAACTATACTAGTTTTTTAGATTGTTGAAATATAATTAACAGAAAGCTGCAATTATAACTTGAATAAATATCTAAAATGCATGATAGAGCAGTTTTTAAATCAAATGAGAATAACAAAGATACCTGTTCGTTTCTTCTGTATCTGCATCCAAGACGTCAAAAACATTGTTATTATATATTTTTATTACACTTACAAATATAGCACAGATATTGTTTTTATTCATTTCCTGCAGTCTAGTACAATCTGGACTTATTTTGGGCTCTTCAGCTTCATAACTGGAAAAAAGTAAAATTAAATGAGTAAAGCAATTTACTTTGTCAAGTACAAGTTGCTATCTTTAAAATCGTTTGGATTATGCTAAACAATTCACAATGTTTTTAATAATTCAGTCAGAAGTTATTAGCATCTTAGTGACTTGCAAGAATGAACTTGGTACAGCATAAGAGGTTGGTATTATAAGTAATGTAAATAAGCAAGAAATTTTTGTTGTACATAACATAGACTCCTTTGATGATTATAAACTTGGTCCAGCAATCCCTCAGATTTTAGTCTCATCAGAAAAATGAGTCTTTGCTCAGTCCATACATCCAACAATGAACCATAACAAGCTGCAGTTTTGCTTCTACCCCTTTTTTTTTCAAGTGATCTGTGACAATTATTTCCTCGTAATCCCAAAAAACTATGGCAACTGACAAAATTCTCTTTGCCTTCTTTGATGCACTTTTAAGAGCCTTTGTCCTTTGTTTTGACTTTGATGTATCCAAGTTTCATCAGTGGTCACAAATCGGTGCAGAAAGTTTTGCAAACTGAAATTAAACATTTCCAACTGTTCTTTTGGTGGCTTGTGGTCAATTGTGACAAAAGCCCCAGTGCAAAGCTCTTCATAATCAAATTCCCATACAGGATATTGTGTACCACAGTCTTAGTTATCTCACAAATTCTATTCTGATGGCCTTGCATTACCATATCACAAATTTTGTCAATGGTGACCTGTTTGGTGATCTCAGACTGCATTTCATTTTCAGTGCTTGTCTGAAGTAAATCGCTTTCAAATGCAGGTGCAGAGTCCACATGAACTTCATCAAATTTGTTATGGCAGTGCACCCCTTCAAATGAACATTCAGTTTTATTAATTTTTAGATGAGTCGTATTTATTACACATCTGCTTCACTTTCGTACCTATTTTGAGGACATGTTTCGCAAATCATCGTTTGCATCTTCTGCTCTTATGCGACTAAAGCGTGATCCAGTGGTGTGGGTAATTCTGGAGTTGCTGCTGCCATCTGTTGATTTAGTGATGAACTTAAATGTAGGATTCTCTTCTGGCGGGATTTCAAAGTTCATTAGTTGGTTTTTATGTTTTTCAATGTATATTCTCTCCCATATGACGAGTTCACTATGTTTTTGTACGTATTTTAGTAATTCTGTGCTATCTTCAATTTCATGATTTTCAGACCAGAAATGAGCTGCTATTGCGGACTTATCAATATTTTTGTATCTTAAGTGCCTGAAGTATTCTTTCTTTCTAGTGCCTATGTTCCTTTTTGTCCTTCCTATGTAAATTTTTTCACAGTCTTTACACTTAATCTTGTAAATGCCCGACTTTTCCTCTGGTTTTTATCTTATCTGTATTATTACTGTGAAGTAGGTTTTTAATGTTGTAATTGTTTTTTGGTGCCAATGTTATATTGTATTTCTTGAATATTTTTTGGAACTTTTTTGTGGCCCATGGGTGGTAAGTAAATTTAGCAAATCTAATTTCATGTTTTATTGGTGCGAGAGCTGTGATCTGTTTTAATCTCTTTTGAAGTTTGAATAATTTTAGTTTTTTATCTACAAGGTTTTTTCCATATCCATTTTTAATTGCAGTTTTTAAGATTTGATGGTATTCGTTTTGATATTCTTGCTGGCTGAGGGGTAGATTTACTAATCTGTGTGTGAGACTGTTGATGGTGGCATGTTTGTGTGGAATTGGGTTGAAACTATTTGCTTTGATGTAATTATCTGTGTGTGTTGCTTTTCTATGGATACCAAATTCTAGTTTTTCATTGCTTTTTGTGATTTTAAGGTCCAAAAAAGGTAGAGTACAGTCCTCTTCAGTTTCCACTGTGAATTGTATGCTGGGTTCTTGCAGGTTGAGTAGTTTCAAAGCATCATCTATTTGTTTGAAGGGCACTATTGCAAAGATGTTGTCTACATATCTGTACCATGTTTTAAAAATATGAGGGAAGGCTTTAGTTATATGTATTTCGAAAAAGCTCATGTATAGATTGGCCAAAAATGGTGATAGCGGGCTTCCCATAGCTAGTCCTGAAATTTGTTTATAATATTTTCCATTGAAGACAAAATAATTTTGATGTACACATATTTCAGTCAATGCCAAATATTCTTCTATTTCATTGGCATCTAGGTTTATAGAATTTAGCCATTTTTTCAGTTGAATCAAAAGTTTGTCTAATGGAATGCTAGGGAAGAGGGAGCGGACATCAAAGGATACTAAAGTGTCATGAGGTTAAAATCGGCCGTGTTAAAATCTGAAAAAGCAAATCACTACAGAAAACTAATATAGACCTCTCATTGTACAACCTACATTTGAAACTGGTAAAATTACTAGGAAACACAGCATGGGACCATTTAGAAACCAAATCATTTGAACATATAAATTATAAAGTCAAAGGGAAAGTTTATCGTCAAAAGAAGAAACTAAAGCATAACCATAATCATTGGCAACCAAAACATAACAAAATTTCAGCAAAGAACACATCCCTAGACAATGTAATTAATCTCTCAAAGCAAAATTTTAACACTGAAGAAATAGATGTGCTTAACCAAGGCCTAAAAACATGTATAACATACTCCAGCAACCCGGATGAATTCATTGGAGATATAGAATTAGCAGTAGAAGGCTTGGAAACCATGGACAAAAAAATAATTAGGAAAAAATCATCTCCTATATTGGAAAACTTAATAAATAAAAAACCAGGAAAACACTTGAAACAAATTAAGATAATTAAATCTTTAAGGAAAAAGGATGTAATCTTCTCAAGGGCTGATAAAGGAAACAAAATAGTAATCTTAGATACAGCTACATTCAAGGAAAAAATGTTAGTTACTACAGCAAATAGAATTCCAAGAAATAGATTCTAATCCACTCAACAGATGCATAAAAGATGTACAAAAAACCATCATTAATAGTAAAATTTTAACAACTGCAGAACAAAAAACTATCAAACCGGACAACCCTACCCTTGCAAGACTATATGGTTTGCCTAAAATACACAAACCCAACATACCCATGAGACCCATTGTAAATAATATAAACACTCCTACTTACCTTCTGGCAAAATGGTTGTCCAAAAAATTTCAGTCCTTTACACAATTCCATACTCTGAGCATAAAAAACACTTTAGACCTGGTAGAAAAAATTCAAAATCTTAAACTAAAACCTCACGACACTTTAGTATCCTTTGATGTCTGCTCCCTCTTCCCTAGCATTCCATTAGACAAACTTTTGATTCAACTGAAAAAATGGCTAAATTCTATAAACCTAGATGCCAATGCAATAGAAGAATATTTGGCATTGACTGAAATATGTACACATCAAAATTATTTTGTCTTCAATGGAAAATATTATAAACAAATTTCAGGACTAGCTATGGGAAGCCCGCTATCACCATTTTTGGCCAATCTATACATGAGCTTTTTCGAAACACATATAACCAAAGCCTTCCCTCATATTTTTAAAACATGGTACAGATATGTAGACGACATCTTTGCAATAGTGCCCTACAAACAAATAGATGATGCTTTGAAACTACTCAACCTGCAAGAACCCAGCATACAATTCACAGTGGAAACTGAAGAGGACTGTACTCTACCTTTTTTAGATCTTAAAATCACAAAAAGCAATGAAAAACTAGAATTTGGCATTCATAGAAAAGCAACACACACAGATAATTACATCAAAGCAAATAGTTTCAACCCAATTCCACACAAACATGCCACCATCAACAGTCTCACACACAGATTAGTAAATCTACCCCTCAGCCAGCAAGAATATCAAAACGAATACCATCAAATCTTAAAAACTGCAATTAAAAATGGATATGGAAAAAACCTTGTAGATAAAAAAACTAAAATCATTCAAACTTCAACTTCAAAAGAGATTAAAACAGATCACAGCTCTCGCACCAATAAAACAAGAAATTAGATTTGCTAAATTTACTTACTACCCATGGGCCACAAAAAAGTTCCAAAAAATATTCAAGAAATACAATATAACATTGGCACCAAAAAACAATTACAACATTGAAAACCTACTTCACAGTAATAATACTGATAAGATAAAACCAGAGGAAAAGTCAGGCATTTACAAGATTAAGTGTAAACACTGTGAAAAAATTTACATAGGGAGGACAAAAAGAAACATAGGCACTAGAAAGAAAGAACACTTCAGGCACTTAACATACAAAAATATTGATAAGTCCGCAATAGCAGCTCATTTCTGGTCTGAAAATCATGAAATTGAAGATAGCACAGAATTACTAAAATACGTACAAAAACATAGTGTACTCGTCATATGGGAGAGAATATACATAGAAAAACATAAAAACCAACTAATGAACTTTGAAATCCCGCCAGAAGAGAATCCTACATTTAAGTTCATCACTAAATCAACAGATGGTAGCAGCAACTCCAGAATTACCCACACCACTGGATCAAGCTTTAGTCGCATAAGAGCAGAAGATGCAAACGATGATTTGCGAAACATGTCCTCAAAATAGGTACGAAAGTGAAGCAGATGTGTAATAAATATGACTCATCTAAAAATTAATAATTATTTCGCTTCACTGTGGTGTTCCAATACAGTTAAATCTCGATATGTTTCAGTTTATTCTATTTTCAGTTGCAGATGTTATGCACATGCTATTTTCAAATACATTAACCAATTCAGAGTGTTGTCAACAATCACTATGCCGTAGCTTTTTCAAATTTGTTATGCCATTCTTTAAATACTTCAGTTTACCATCCGTATAGCCACAACAAAAATATCCTGATCGAACAATTCTTTTGACACTAATTTTTTAAGATTTGCAAGCGTTAATACTGTGTGTGACAATCTACTATACGAGTATCCCAAGAAAGACTTGTCTATGCTAATTGCAAGAAGATTTACACTCTTGACTGTATAGGTAATGCTCTTGCATTTTAAAGAAAACAGTAGTCTGAGTTTTAGTTTCATTCATGTAAAAGCCATTTTGATCAAACCAAAGTTTCACTTGTTGCATATTTGTATTAACTGATTGAGCAACGTTCTCCGAAACATGTCCAAGTGAGGATAATTTAAGTAATGTTTGGTTTTTAATTACTGACTCATTACTTTCAAATGTTAAATACATCACAAAACAAAGATGTATGAAAATAGTTTCACATATGCTAGCTTACATCTTCACAATAAGCTACCTGAATCTATAAAAAAGATTGAATCATAACATCCATCTAAGAAATTGTTATTATACTTCCTTAGAGCCAATAGCTTCTACAGCGTGGATGAATTTTTAAATTTGTAAATATTTAGTTAGCTACCTTAATTATAAATATTGTACTTAGTTTTTAATTTGACGTGTCCTTTAATGGATGAATCAATAAATCAAATAAATCAAATCACTGTTTCTAACCTTTTGCTTCAAATACGATTCAAGGTATTTATTTATATCCAGAAGAGATGTGTCATCTACATGTCACCAAATACATTTCTGAACATCATTTACTGTTATCAGGAATAAAATAGGTTCTAGTACGAACCTATAGCTAGTCATCCTGCTTCATTTATCTTTTCAAACAAAGAATTTTAGTAGAGAATGAATAAGTATTTGAGCTCTGCAGTACACCATGTGTTGTTTGTTATAGGTTTAAAATGAAGATTGAACTTTGGTCAAATTTCATTTTATATTATATAGTATTTCAGTACATTATTCTCTACCTATTAAATATGATTTTATTCATTCTAATGAGAAACCTCTAATCCCATAATTTTCTAAAATTCCTATTAACTTTCTCATGTCCACAAAATCAAATGCCTTTGAAAGGTCAAGAAAGATTGCAATCACAATCTTTTCTATCCACGGCCCTAATAATTATGTCAATTATTTTACTAATTGCATGTTTTGTAGATTTCTTTTTTGGGAATCCTAACTGATACTCTGATATAATCTTAAACTTAGTACAACATTTGAAAGTAATGAGTCCAGTAACTCAAACACAAACATCACTTAAATTACCGACTCATTACTTTCAAATGTTAAATGCATCACTGCTTCTAACCTTTTGCTTCAAATAATGAAATTAGTACAACATTTCTGGAGCTGTTCTAAAGATATGGCTTCCATAGTAAGCTTTATTCACCGTAGGAATATACAATATTCATGGTTTCATCAAATTTGTACCCATAAGAATAATACAATTCTTATTAGTAATATAATTAGGAATAACACAATAGTAATTAAATAATACAATAGTGATTAAAGTAATGCAGTAGTAATTAACATAATAATAATAATAATAATAATAATAATAATAATAATAATAATAATAATAATAATAATAGTAATAATAATAATAATAATAATAATAATAATAATAATAATAATAATAATAATAATAATAATAATAATAATAATAATAATAATAATAATAACAATAATAACAATAATAATAACAACAATAATAATAACAATAATAATAATAATAATAATAATAATAATAATAATAATAATAATAATAATAATAATAAGAATAATAATAATAATAACAACAACAACAACAACAATAACAATAATAACAATAACAATAATAACAATAATAACAATAATAATAACAATAATAATAATAATAATAATAATAATAATAATAATAATAATAATAATAATAATAATAATAATAATAATAATAATAATAATAATAATAATAATAATAACCAATTATCTGCTGTAACATTTCATCTATGGCAACAGTGCCATAGATTGTTTCAGTTAGTCTTAGTACTATAGTCTCTGCGGAATTATTTTGTAAATGTGGCTGTCCGGCTACTGTGCATAATAGATGTCCATATTAGCCGTGTAAAACATTTTGTATCACTCAAACAATATTTTTATACCATACTTGATTGAGTTAGATGGTATATATTGTCCAAAATCACATCAACCACAAAATGCAGGTAATTGCTCATTGACAGTGACGTTTTGTCCAAAGAGAATAATGCTTCTGACATTTATCCACAAATATTGTAAACATTTCTATAGCATCAGCTAATTTGTCCAATAGCAATTAACGCCATTTGGTACTCGTAACAAAGTACTAATAGCCCCTTCCACTGGCAAAGCAATATTCCAAAACTTAATGCCAAAGAAAAACATGACATCAACAAGTAACTAGAGTAGGCGCTAGGGGTCCACTAGACCTGTACGACATGTAACTGCTGATTCATCATTTTTGCAGCTACAATAACAAACAGAAAAAGTTGTCACTGCAGCAAACCTTCAAGTAAGGTGTAATGTTAGATATCCTAGTCGGACAATTATGTAGGTGTATTCGTTCATAAAATGCAACATT
Organism: Mantis religiosa; assembly: GCA_030765055.1. Taxonomy (NCBI): domain Eukaryota; kingdom Metazoa; phylum Arthropoda; class Insecta; order Mantodea; family Mantidae; genus Mantis; species Mantis religiosa. The sequence goes on along the minus strand of CM060958.1, from coordinate 152,796,230 downwards.
TAAATAAAGCTAGGGGCGTCCCAGGCCCCACGCAACTAACAGAGGGTTAAAGATGTTACTTATTTCTAATGGATTCAATATTAAAGCATTTTCCTTCATAATGTCAAGATTTTCTACCCATTTTGGCAGGCTTTCTTTATGCATTTTCTTTATTATATTCCATGTTGACCTTATTTTATTTTAAGCATTGTAGAGAAGTCTTGTTTTGTACTTTCTTTGCTTCATTTATTACTTTACTCAAATTTTTTTTATACTTTTCTGTGTAATTGAGATTTGTTATCTAGTATTATTAAGTTCTAGGTTATTCAGGAACTGCATTCTCATTTTGGATTTATTTATACCTTTAGGGAATCTGTTTTTATGTTTATTTTTGTGCTGTACACCTTGAATAGGATAGAGCATGATTTTAATGTTTTTATAAAAAGCTCAAATTTACAATGTATTAGTGTAGTTTTATATATGTTTGTTCATGTTGCCTGTTTTACGTTGGCCCTTAATGAAATTCAAAGTATCAAAGACACTTTGTACACTTTTAGTCTTACTTTGTATTAATTGTCCATAATGATCACAAAGTGATTTTTGTAGAAGTTACACCACTATTGGAGCATACCATAGGTCATTACACATCTTCACTGCCTGTGTGGTACTGTTAATGATAGCAAGAGCAATTAATCTCATGCTCCTATGTCTTACCTCTGGTGATAACAAATCCCAGTAGTACTCCATACAATAATGCTGTATAATCATTATTATATTATTGTTGTTAAATACACGTCCATTGCAAGAAGTACTTTTAAAAGCATGTATTTATCCAAAGTATAAACTTGTAAGAAGTGTAGGGGCATGTGCATGTATTTATGTTGCTGTATTAGTTCCCAAGTGAAAAAGTGAAGATAAACGTAGCTTTTTAATATATATTTTAAAACTGAAGTTACTCCAAATAGGAATCTAACCCAGAAAACAGCAAGACCCATTTGTTTCAATCAAATAATGACTACAAGTAGATCTTTGTGCCTTTCATCACATTTACCTTTAGTAAATATGACTTTCACCAGCTTCCAATTAGAATATCCTCAGCAGTTCATCCTTTTTCCATGTTACTGATACTGGTTGGATCCCTTTTCAGAGTAATTATGTAGGTATGAGAGGTATTAAAAAGGACTGGTATCATTGGGCAGACTACTACAGAACCAAAGCAGGAAGTCAATGGACAAGAGCGGCAGGAAACAGAAGTATGGAGACAGCCGGCACCAAGTACCGAGTAGGACAAAAAGACAATGATAGCAAGTGTAAGATGTGAAAAGTGCAGTGCAGAACTGTTTGGGGGACAAGTAGAGTAGAGAGCAGGAGTAACAACATTTAAAAATGCCCAAGAATTCGCTTGCTTTTGGAGCCTAATTACGAGCTCTTCCCTGTGTAAACAAGAGGCCTCTGCACTTATGGGATGTCCATGAGCTAAATTTATTATTATATTATTGATACATAAATTTATAGTAGTGCTGGAAGAAAATAAATTATCACTTACTTATCTGCCATGTGTCTATTTTGCAGCACCTTTATTAAAACATCCAGTTCCTTTTTCCGATCACTATGAGCTTCTGCATCAGTCTGCACCTCAAAACCATTTAAATGATCAGGTTTAAAGATGAATTTCTTTGCTTGCTGGTAAAAAATGCTATTAAAAATAACATCCAAGCAACGTGGTACTATTCCACCATCACTGGGCGAACCCTTCATAATGTGCATTTTCTCTCTTCTTGATGTTCCGTAAATGAAAACCACACTATTATTTACTGCAATCAAATCTTTAACGAGAGGAAGTACAACTTGATCAAAAACATTTTTGTTTGTTGCTTCTTCATTAAACGCCTGATCAAAGGTGCTGACTGTCCTTTTGTAGCCATTACAACTGCCAATGTACTTTTTCGGATGAGTTAAAACCACAGTACATAATTTACTTTCTATGCATGTGTTTTCATCCAATGCTGAACAAACTTTACAGTATACTTTCAAAAAGCTTTTGTCTGCTTTTGCAGCAGCAGTTGGTAATATTCTTACTTCTTGTTTCAATCCTCTGTAATTAAACACAAAATTATATTAATTTATAGTAGCAATTGAACATCTGGGAAAAAATACACATAATTAAAAACAGTAAGTGTAATAAAATCTGAAATCCTGCCATTAAACAAAGTGTTAAAACATATACCAAACACCAGATGGCAGCAGAAAGGGGAAACTTCAGTCACCAGTAGATGATCATTAGGACAAATACTCTCAAAAACATTTTAATTATGTTGTAATACTTATAAGTGAACACCATTGTAGATAAGTGTGACTAATTATTCTGAAAAATACTCCAACAAAATCTTTTGAATATCTCATTGAACTTCTAGATGATAACTAAGAGATTGAAAATTAAATTTATATTTGTCAGTTGCCCTCAGACATTGATGACAATGTTTTAGATGAAGTTGTTCCTTCTGATATGTGTGGTCAGTTGTCGTAGCTAACATGGAACAATCTATTCCATCCTATCATACTCTATGCTACACCTCATGGGTTCAAAACTGGTGGACAGGCAATGGGGTGTAAAAATCCTTAGCGTGATTTCTTTAGTCGTCCCATGTTGAAGATCTATGGCATGCAAAATAAATTCAAGAGTCAAAGAGTCCTATGAGCAAAATTAAGCAATCTTCCACGCCCAATATAGAATGGGACACTGAGAACCATGAGAGTTAAAAGAACACCCATGAATAAAAACTTAACTGTAAAACCCCATGCTGTCCTGAGATAATCCTAATGGAAAGGGTTAAAGTGGAATCAAGTATGCATACAAAAGGAATTGATTATTGATGAGTTGATGTCCCACTACTATGGCCATCATTCTTGTAAAAGTGTCCATCAAGGGATAAACCATTTGTTTTGGATTCAAAACCTGAACACATTCATGCGACTCTCAGCTACTCTTATTTCATTACAGAAACTGATGAACACAATGCTCCACTTGGAAGCACATCATTAACTCGCTGTTGAGTGTGATCCTCTGCAAACATTTCTTTACCTCATACTCTTCAAGAGAATTGAAATGGACACAGTAAGAGAAGGAAGAACATGTAAATGTCTCTTGTTGCTTGGAAAATGGAACAGAAGAAGAGAGGAAAAATCAAGTACCAATGTGATGGTCATATCTACATGTGTAAATCAAATAACAAAAAGATATATTCTTGCCAAATGTCTCTGAATCTCACATTATAAATACAATCAAGGAATGGATGGTACTGATTTCTACCACAGGAAAGAAAGTCTCTGGGGAATGAGATGCAGGGTACACCCTCCCTCGGAAGTTTATGACATCCCATGTCACTTCAGTTAGACCATTCAAAAACATTCTGACAGCTTCTACTTTTGTGAATCAATCTTCTTGATTTTAGTGTACAGAGTGAATAGGGCGCATGTTTTTTTAATGGTTCTGCTTCTTGTGTAGCATGTGTTCTCTGTCGCACACATTCGCTGTCCTTGTCCCACTGTGTAAGGGGGCGCATTCCTTTCAGGGACTTTGCATTGGTTGACAGTATAGACCTCTACTTTGAAGAAAGCATTTTACAATTTATTCTCAATTAAAACAGCAGAGAAGTTAGAGGAAAGAATTCAAACCACCATTTAGACTTTCAACAAAAGTAGCTAATGTCCTTATTTGCAGAAGTCATGAGCAAGAGCTGATATCCCAAGTTGATCACTTTCCAGTTGAGGCTGAACAAGAAAGGTGTGCTGTCTGTACAGAACCATGGCTTATAGGAGAGATTTTTCTCATGGGATTTATTATTTTGAGATAAAAAATGTGTGTTATATAGTTTTATGTTAATTAACAAGAACAACTTAAATGCTGAATGTCAGTAATGAAACTATACTGCTCGCAAAAGTTAAAGGCATGTAAACGCTAGCCAATGCTCAAGCAGAGCACTGTTGCCAAGCATAGTAAATGTACCAGCAGAGGTTCTGTAGCAAAGGTTCCGCCTATCTTTCCCATAATTAAACAACACATTAAACATTCCTAATACTTTAAAATCTTACCTTGACAAATGTCACAGAGTGGAACAAGCACGGTTTCCAACCCAATAATTCACTTTCCAATTTCGTGGGTCTTTCCCGGAGACTGAAATACAGGCAAGCTCCCTTTTTCTAACGATGAAGATGCTTCACTACAAATTCGTAACACTGTATGTACACTACCTACACCAAAGCTTCTGGAGTTAGTTGTTCAGTTTTTGAAAAATCTACAGTTGCCCTATATTCTGGATTGGAGAGCTTTTGTAAAAATTTGTACACATTAGATATAATTTTTCTGCCCTAAAAATGAAACACTTCACATTTGTAGATCAAAAAGTCACTTGTCTCAGCTTTGAGGGACATGTTCACGCACTCGAATCATAAAAACTGGAGAAAAGATATGTGTATAAAATTAATTTAATGTAATATTAACAATATTTCAGCTTGAGTTCGACACATGACTTAACGATGACATTCACTTTTAACTACTCTGAAAAACTGAACATTAATTCAGTCTGTTTTGAACTGCATTAATAGGTGCACCATTTATTTATGCTTGAAATAGGTGCTGTGAGGAAGGAATGCTGTTGTTTTTCAGGCTTATCTGTGTTCGATGGATGCTGGGCAACCATAACCATGTGAAGATAAAACGTGCACTGCTCAAGTTCCAAGTATAATAGAGACAGGATTTTTGTATGGTCATGGTCAGAAAATAAAATTCTTTCTTATTATAAGATTGGCATCTATCATTTTCAAATATTTATCGAGTGTAATTAATGAAGGTGATGTTCTCAGTTCAGGCGCATGAGATGTAGCGCTGGTAGGAGGTCTAAGCTTAGGATTTAATGAAATCTGCAGTTTGGCCCACCTCCATATGTCTTTAACTTTCGTGAAGATTATAATAAAACATCTCATGAAGTGAAAATATTCCCAATTGGGAACAGTAATTTCTATAGAGATAAAAATATCAAACTACTTATATAATTATTTTGTTTGTACACCAAAAGGTCAAAATATACCAATAAGTTCTTAATTTTTGAATCCAAAGAAAATCCGGCATATAAAAGGTATATAAAAGGGTTACTACCTATAAATTGAGGCAAAATATTTTCTACATAAAAACAGGAGCTTTTGGTTCCGAAACAACACCTGGGACCCTGGCTGGAAGGCTTATTGGAGAGGGCGGCCCACCACCTGACCGCAGAACAGCTCGAGAAGGTTCGACAACTGCTGAGACGATACCAGCATGTCTTTAGCCAAGGAAATAGCAACTACGGCTGCACGGAAGGGTGCTCCATCGCATCGACACCAGAGACGCCCGGCCTATTCGGTAACCACCTAGAAGAGTTCCACTGGCAAAACAAGTGGCGGTACGAGACATGCTGGAGGACATGAAATCCAGGGGAGTGATTGAAGAGTCTGACAGCCCTTGGTATTCCCTTATAGTTCTGGTAAAAAAGAAGAACAGCGAGCTACGCTTCTGCGTGAACTACAGGAAGTTGAATGCTGACACCCAAAAGGATTGCTTCCCCCTATCCCGGGTTGACGACACCCTGGATACGCTTGTTGGTGCGCAGTGGTTCTCGACCCTGGTCTTAAGTCGGGTTACTGGCAAGTAGCTCTAGACCCGAGACACAAGGAGAAGACTGCCTTCTCGACAGGCCAAGGGCTTTGGCAGTTCACAGTTATGCCCTTTGGCGTCTGCAACACACCAGTTACGTTCCAATGCCTAATGGAGTCAGTAATGAGAGTGTTGATTTATGATACCTGCCTGCTATATCTGGACATCATCGTCAGTAAGACCTTCGAAGACCATCTGGAGAATCTGAGTAAGGAGTTACAGAGACTGCAGGCAACCAACTTGAAACTGAACGCGAAGAAGTGCCAGCTCTTCCACAAGTTAACTACTTGGGCCACATACTCTCACCAACCGGAGTGGCCACAGACCCGGAGAAGACCAAGGCTGTGAAGAGGTTGGCCTCACCCAAAGGATAAGCGAGAGTTGCGCAGTTTCCTGGGGCTGTGCACTTATTATCACCGCTTCATAAGGGGGTTCTCCAACATCGCCAAACCCCTCACCCGCCTGATAGAGGAACACCGACCTTATGTGTGGACGGAGGACAACGAAGGTGCTTTCCAGCAGCTGAAGAAGACACTTTGCAGTGCTCCTATTTTGGGGTTCCCACAATCAGGCGGCGACTTCATTGTGGACAGTGACGCCAGCGATCATTGCATTGGAGGCGTCCTATCCCAAGTCCAGTACAGCCACGAGCAGGTGATAGCCTACTACAGCAAGATGCTATCCAAGGCAGAGAAGAACTAATGTGTCACCTGACGAGAATTATTGGCGGTAGTGAAGATCTTGGAGCACTTCTACAAGTACCTGTACGGTCAACCATTCCACCTGAGGACTGACCATTCCGCCCTAACCTGGTTATTGAGCTTCAGGAACCTGGAAGGCCAAACAGCACAATGGGTCCAGAGGCTGCAGGAGTACAACTTCACCTCGGAACATCGCAGAGGGAAGAGCCATGGTAACGCAGATGCTATGTCCCGAAGACCCTGTCCAGAAGAGTGTGGCCAGTGCACAAGAGTGGAAGAGAAGGAGCGTGCCGCAGCAGTCCGAGTAGTCACGGCAGTGCCTGCGGATGGCTGGAATAGCGCAGGCCTGAGGAGGGAGTAGCTGGCAGACACAGACTTGGGGCCACTCTTGAGGGAAGTGAAGGCAGGGATAAGACCAACTTAGGAGGACATCGCACTGAGGAGCGCCACCTACAAGTCGTACTGGGCCCAATGGGACTCACTGAAGACAAGAGAGGGCGTCCTGTTCCGGGTATGGGAATCGCCTGATGGGAAGATGCAGAGAGAACAGTTGGTACTTCCCCGGAGTAAGGTCCCGGTCTTGGAGGAAGTGCACGCCGGTACTTCAGGAGGACACCTGGGAGCAAACCGAACGATAGACAAACTTTGACAGCGCTATTACTGGCTGAGGCTCCGAGTAGACGCTGAGAGATGGTGCCGTCAATGTCACGTGTGCGCGGCGAGTCCCGACCCCCAGACTAGAAGCCAGGGTTGCATTCAGCAATACATCAGAGCGCCATTCGAAAGGATCGCCGTCGACATAGCTGGACCATTCCCAGTGTCCGACCGAGGCAACAAGTACCTGATGGTGGTCGTGGAGTACCTCACCAAGTGGCCGGAGGTATATGTCATCCCGAACCAGGAGGCAAGGACAATCACAGACTATCTCGTGGAGCAAGTGTTCTGCCGATTTGGGGTGTCGTTAGAGCTCCACAGCGACCAGGGCACCAAGTTTGAATCCAACCTGATAAAGGAGGCACTAGAAAGACTTGGGGTGAACAAGACCCGCCCAACACCCCTACATCCACAGTCGGACGGCATGGTGGAGAGATACATCAAGACCTTAGAAGAGCACCTGAGGAAGGTCGTGGCCAGCCATCAGTGAAACTGGGTCGTCAAGGTGCCACTGTTCTTGCTGGCCTACCGCTCGTCAACACACGACACCACTGGGATGACGCCAGCCAGCTTAATGTTCGGCCGAGAGTTACGCCTCCCCTGGCCTTTGGGAGCCCCCCAGACGCAAAACAGTCAGCAATTGAGTATGTGGAGAACCTGGTGAATGACATGGTCTATCGCATCCAGAAGGTGCCCCGAGGGAAGATGTTGGTGGTACACCTGGATCGTCTAACCTGCTCCGATGGTGCTGTTCGGGACGACCAGCCTTGAGCAGTGTCACGAAGCCATTATCTACGATATCGCGACTAGCGTACACAAAGAGCTGGCAAATAAAGATAGCTGAGATAAGGGACTTGCCGGCATAGATTAAGTAACGGTTCTGGAAGGTAACAGAATATTCGGTTTCTTTATTATTCCGAAAATATCTGAATTTATGAATGAGATATATAAGAGATTGTGACATGCCAGCGGACAGCTGAAAAACGAGAGTGAGTCATGAGAGTAAGTAGTAAACAGCTGTTGTTGTAAAGTGATCAGAACGCTGTTTGTTATTGTCATCAACCTTGGAAGATTGTGTTGTATATGTGATGTAATGCTGTTACATGAGAATTTAACAATGTATTTCTACGGAAATAAAGAACATTTAGAATTTCGGCAAATTGAACTTTTAATTCTATGAACCCACAAAGTCACAAAAAGTGACCTCAAAATATATTAAAAAAGACCAAAAACAAAAAACAAATAATGCTTAAAAAATTACCTTCATTTATTAATTTCCTTGTCATTCATATTGAATTACATCTTGTTACAAACAGCTTTCTAAGGTTTCCAATTTGGATTGTCAATCATCAAAAGAACAAAGCAACAAATATTGCAACAACACACCAGCAATCTATTTTCATTGAATACATTTTTCATTTTAAGAAAGACAGGTTCACTCTAGATTACTTGCAACTCATTTTACCAATTCTGTTTGAATCTTAATTTTGCACAATTTGGCACCATGAACTACAAATACTCAAACTCCTTTACCTCTAAAAACAGACACTGCCATGTTCAGACTTATCACTAGAGTAGCTACAAAATAAGAATGAACATGAGTTCAGCCAATACGGTTATCGTACTGTCTTGGCGTTGTCAGTTCCACAACAAACAGGCGACAGAGATGATAGATATGTCTCCGTGATCTGAGATGTACATATAGATGCTAACAGAGAAATTCACTTAATATTTCAGCATGTGTGTGACAACATATACAATGATTATGGCGTGGTAGCATAATCTGAACCTTAAAACCTTGAACCGGAGAACAGTTCACTTACATAGCTATTGTTCATATTGTGACTTTGTGGGTTCGTGAAATAAAAAGTCCAATTACACCACTCGAAAATGTTCTTTATTTCCACCGACTTACAGTTAAACACTTGCCAATTACACAAAATTACGTAATGCACACAATTACGATTCACCAGTTCGTCCGTTATCGTTCCGATGCACGTACACGGCGCTACTTCACTAGCACGTCAAACACTAACTAACTGACTGTCTCTCTGAAACCCTTTTTATAAGAATGTCAGTGTTTTTCTAGAAGTCTCTAATCACCGAACGTTCCAGACCACCGGAGAAGGGGAGAGAAACATCGAAGGACCGGCGACACTACCGCAAATCACCCCTCAGTTAGTGACAGAGACTAATGGGAGGCGTGGCTCAGCTCCCTCTGGTTTTCCTCACAGCTGTGCCGTCATACCTTCCGCTAATTGGGTGACACTGCTCCCTCCTCAAAGCTGGTCGTCCCGAACAGCACCATCGTAGCGGGCTAGTCGATCCAGGTGTACCACCAACATCTTTCCTCGGGGAACCTTCTGGATGCGGTAGACCACGTCGTTAATCCTCTTCACCACCCGGTACGGTCCTTGCCATGGCTGCTGGAGCTTCGGGCAGCGTCCCTTGGTCCGGGTAGGACGGTACAACCAGACCAGGTCACCTTGCTGGAACCCTTGGCTGTTGGCTTGCCTATCATATCTGGTCTTCATGCGGTCGCTCGCCTTCTGGATGTTCTGGCGAGCCATCTCGTGCATGTCGTGGAGGCGGTCCACCAGGTTCTCCACATACTCGGTCACCGGCTGCTTCACCTCCGGAGGGCTTCCGAAAGCCAGGTCACAAGGGAGGCGTAACTCTCGACCGAACATTAAGCTGGCTGGCGTCATCCCAGTTGTGTCGTGTGTAGACGAGCGATAGGCCAGCAAGAACAGTGGCACCTTGACGTCCCAGTCTCGCTGATGGCTGGCCACGACTTTCCTCAGGTGTTCCTCTAAGGTCTTGATGTACCTTTCGACCATGCCATCCGATTGGGGATGTAGAGGCGTAGTGCGAGTCTTGTTCACCCCAAGCCTTTGTAGTGCCTCCTTCATTAGGTTGGACTCAAAGTTGGTACCCTGGTCACTGTGTAGCTCTAACGGCACCCCAAATCGACAGAATACTTGCTCCACGAGGCAGTCTGTGACTGTCTTTGCCTCTTGGTTTGGGATGGCATACACCTCCGGCCACTTGGTGAAGTAGTCCACGACCACCATTAGGTACTTGTTGCCTCGGTCGGAAACTGGGAACGGTCCAGCAATATCAACGGCGATCCGTTCGAATGGCGCTCCGACGTTGTACTGCTGCATGCGACCCCGGCTCCTAGTCTGAGGGCCACGACACGCCGCGCACACGTGACACTGACGGCACCATCTCTCAGCATCTGCTCGGAGTCTCAGCCAGTAGTAGCGCTGCCGTAGTTTGTCAATCGTTCGGTTCGCTCCCAGGTGTCCTCCCGAAGTACCGGCGTGCACTTCCTCCAGGACTTCCGGGACCTTACTCCGGGGAAGTACCAACTGCTCTCTCTGCGTCTTCCCATCGGGTGATTCCCATACCCGGAACAGCACGCCCTCTTTGGTCTTCAACGAGTCCCATTGGGCCCAGTACGACTTGTATGTGGCGCTCCTCGGTGCGATGTCCTCCCAGGTTGGTCTCATCCCTGCCTCCACCTCCCTCAAGAGTGGCCCCAAGTCTGCGTCCGCCAGCTGCTCCCTCCTCAGGCCTGCGCTATCCCAGCCTTCAGCAGGCACTGCCACAACTACTCGGACTACTGCGGCACGCTCCTTCTCTTCCACTCTTGTGCACTGGCCGCACTCTTCTGGACAGGGTCTTCGGGACATGGCGTCTGCGTTACCGTGGCTCTTCCCTCTACGATGTTCCGAGGTGAAGTCGTACTCCTGCAGCCTCTGGACCCAACGTGCTGTCTGGCCTTCCAGGTTCTTAAAGCTCAATAGCCAGGTTAGGGCGGAATGGTCAGTCCTCAGGTGGAATGGCTGACCGTACAGGTACTTGTGGAAGTGCTCCAATGTCTTTACTACCGCCAGTAACTCCCGTCGGGTGACGCAGTAGTTCTTCTCTGCCTTGGATAGCGTCTTGCTGTAATAGGCTATCACCCGCTCATGGCCTTCCTGGATCTGCGATAGGACACCTCCAATGCAATGGTCGCTGGCGTCGGTGTCCACAATGAAGGCACCACCCGGTTGTGGGAAACCCAAAATTGGAGCACTGCACAGGGTCTCCTTTAGGTGCTGGAAAGCGTTTTCTGCGTCCTCCGTCCACACATAAGGCCGGTGTTCCTCTGTCAGGCGGGTGAGGGGTTTTGCGATGTTGGAGAACCCCTTTATGAAGCGTCTGTAATAACTGCACAGCCCCAGGAAACTGCGCAATTCTTTCTTGTCCTTTGGGCGAGGCCAATCTCTCACAGCCTTTGTCTTCTCCGGGTCTGTGGCCACTCCGGTTGCTGAGACTATGTGGCCCAAGTAGTTAACTTCCTTGCGGAAGAGCTGGCACTTCTTCGCGTTCAGCTTCAAGTTGGTCGCCTGCAGTCTCTGTAGCACCTTACTCAGATTCTCGAGGTGATCTTCAAAAGTCTTCCCGACGATGATGATGTCGTCCAGGTATAGCAGGCAGGCATCGTAAGTCAGCCCTCTCATCACTGACTCCATGAGGCGTTGGAAGGTAGCTGGTGCGTTGCAGAGGCCAAAGGGCATAACCGTGAACTGCCAGAGCCCTTGGCCCGTCGAGAATGCAGTCTTCTCCTTGTCTCTCGGGTCTAGAGCTACCTGCCAGTAGCCCGACTTCAGGTCCAGGGTCGAGAACCACTGTGCACCAGCTAGCGTGTCCAGGGTGTCGTCAATCCGGGGTAAGGGAAAACAGTCCTTCCGGGTGACGGCGTTCAACTTTCTGTAGTCTACGCAGAAGCGCAGCTCGCCGTTCTTCTTTGTCACCAAGACTACAGGGGAACACCAAGGGCTGTCAGACTCTTCAATCACTCCCCTGGATCTCATGTCCTCCAGCATGTCTCGTACCGCCCCTTGCTTCGCCAGCGGAACGCGCCTATGTGGTTGCCGAATAGGCCGGGCGTCCCCGGTGTCGATGCGGTGAAGCACTTTGTCCGTGCGGCCGTAGTCACTATCACCTTGGCTGAAGACGCGCTGGTACCGCCTTAGCAGTTGTCGAACCTTCTCCAGCTGTTCTGTGGTCAGGTGGTCGGCCGCCCTCTCTACCAAGCCTTCTAGCCGGGGCCCCAGGTGTTGCTTCGGCGCCGGCTCCTGTGTCTCGTCGATAGCTGTTACGCTCACCACGGGCTCGCACATTCCCAACTCCGTCCCGGCCTGGACGTCGTGATCGGCGTCCGTAGGATTTAGCAGTCTCACGGGCACCTCCTCTCGGCACGGCAGCAATGCCCTGGCTACACACAGTCCGTTTACAGGCGTCTTCTGGTCCAGCATCATGTTCCTGGTTCTCTGGCCCTCCAGTCGCGCCGTCACCACCACCTCGCTCCTCGCGGGAACCACCACGTCTTCGTCCAAGACGACCCTGCACATTCCAAGGCGCTCTTCGGGTTGACGGAGTATAACCTCTTCTCCGTTAAGCCGCAGGACCTTCTTGCCGACGTCGACCGTCGCCTCATGGCTCCTGAGGGCATCCAGTCCCAGGATCACCTCCTCAGCCACCTTCGCGACGAACACCCACAGACGCACGGCACTCCGTCCCAAGTTCAGCTCCAGCAGGGCCTCCTTCTCCACAGGCAAGGTGTCGCCCGATGCCGTGACAAGCTGGTATGGCCGGCTTGGCTTTCTTGTCGGCAAACCCTTCGCCACGTCAGGTCTGATGATGGTCACGGCCGCCCCGGTGTCGACCAGCACGCGGCACGGCTTTCCTCTTATCCAACCGTCCGCGATGAGGCTGTCATCCATACGCCGGCTGACGGCGCGCAGTGTCACTCGAGGGGATGGTGGTGATGGCGCCGACGTGCCCCTCTCCACGACGGCCCTTACTCGTTTTCCGGCTGCTCTTCCTGGTGTGGGCAGTCTCTCTGCAGGTGTCCGGGCTGTCCACACCCCCAACACAGGCCACTAGGTGTTCGCCGGCGTCCCTCAGCTGGTCTTCTGTCTCCGGCATAGCGGACGCTCCTCGTTCTCGACGTCGGGAGGGATGTTATTTTGGCCGCCTCCATCCTTAATGCCGCTGTCAGCGCCTCGTGGATGGTTTTATATTCGCCGAGCATTAGGCGCTGACGAATCTCCGTGTCCCGTACCCCGTCGACAAAATTGTAGGCGGCTTCCCGGGATACGAACTCCAGTGGCAGGTCAACCAAGGCCTTGCTAGCCAGCTGCTCGATGGCTATGGCGAACTCCTGCAGCGTCTCCCCCGGCTGCTGCGACCTTGCCTTTAGCTGGCTTCGGTATGCTGCGGCTAAGCGGTGGTTCCCGAAGCGATTCTCCAGGGCCTCCCAGATGTCCTTGGGCGCCGCCATCGTCTGCACCGCGTTTAGCACTTCCGCGGCCCGTCCCTGGAGGCTGGCTATTAACTGTGTAGCCTCCTCCTCCGGTGACCACCTGTTGTGCCTGGCCACTGTGTCGAACTGGCGGCGGAAGACTTCAAACGTTGACGCGCCGTCATACTTGGGAGGTTTGACGCGCGCAGATGTTGTGTCGCGTCCCGGCGCGTCGGGCTTCAAATCCTTCAACCTCCTGCCGACGACGTCCTCCACCATTGCGTTCAGGGACTTGACGCTGCTGTCAGCCTTCCCTTCCAGGTTGTTAATGCGGTTCGCAAGGTCTTCGACGTCTTCCACCACGGCGTTCAGGGTCTTGGCGTTATTGTCGGCCTTTTCCTCTAAATCATTAAGGCGGTCGTCTACTTGGCCCATCCGCTTGCCCAGCTTCGTGACGTCATCCCTCACGCCGGCCAACTGTTCGTCAAATTTGGCGGCGAGGACCTTGTTCGCCTCCTTCATTTCCGTGGCCAGACTGTCGTTCGCTGCCCTCATTTCTGTGGTCAATTCGGTCTTTATTTCTTCCGTCTTCGCTGTTATTTCGGCCTTCATTTCCATCATCTTCTCCAAAATTTTTTCCAATGCCGCGTCCATGGTTGTAATGTTCGGTGATGTTATCTTCCCGCTTCCTGACACCAGTGTGACTTTGTGGGTTCGTGGAATAAAAAGTCCAATTACACCACTCGAAAATGTTCTTTATTTCCACCGACTTACAGTTAAACACTTGCCAATTACACAAAATTACGTAATGCACACAATTACGATTCACCAGTTCGTCCGTTATCGTTCCGATGCACGTACACGGCGCTACTTCACTAGCACGTTAAACACTAACTAACTGACTGTCTCTCTGAAACCCTTTTTATAAGAATGTCAGTGTTTTTCTAGAAGTCTCTAATCACCGAACGTTCCAGACCACCGGAGAAGGGGAGAGAAACATCGTGAAGGACCGGCGACACTACCGCAAATCACCCCTCAGTTAGTGACAGAGACTAATGGGAGGCGTGGCTCAGCTCCCTCTGGTTTTCCTCACAGCTGTGCCGTCATACCTTCCGCTAATTGGGTGACAATATGCACACAAAACAAAATTGCTCAAATTAGATGCATTCGACGAAAGAAGGCGTTTACTACAGCATATTTACAGTATAGTTTATTTATATATAAAATTCCTAATAATGAAAAATCTGGTACTTAACAAAAGAAAATTTTCATAACATTAAGTATAAACAGAGTGATAAATCGGCCATAGCAGATCATTTTTGGTCATTTAACCATGAAATAAATCCTGAAGTTAAATTATTTAAAAAATTAAATGGTCCGATAGATTTAATGGTTTGGAAAAAATTATTTATTTTAAAAAATAAACACTGTGTAATGAATTTTGAAATACCAGCAGTCAATTATGTTTTTAATTTTATTTCATTTTCAGATTTTAGTAGTACTGGCAAAAACATTGACATCTAGCGATTGTAACGTTGACGAGGTTGTTTGAGCTGATGATGTGAATAAGATTTCATGAAATTGTGATCCTCACCAATGAATAAGAACATTTTCATCATTTTCTTTTAAGATAAGTGAAGCTTTGTTACAAATTATTACACTTGCATAGAATGCAAGGAGTTAGCAATATGGAGAAAAAAGGTTTAGAAGGAAAAATGAGAGAAAACAGAGAAGAGTACAGTAGTTATAAAAATGTTAACAGGAAAGAACGAAAAGAAGTATTGGTGACTTCTTACAGAAAGTGAAAGAACAATGGACAAGAAATGTAAAGAATATAAGAAAGGAAGGTAAGGGGGAAGAAAGGGGCTAATTAAGTAACAAGGAGGCATGGAGGTTAAGAGCTACCTGGCAAAGCAGAAGACCAGTGTGTCAAGTAAGCCAAGGTAGCAACAAGGTAAGAGATGAAATAATGTGGAATAGATAAACAATAATAAGGAATAATGTAAAAGATTGTACAAAAGAAATTGCATGAATAAATTATTCATTCATTCATAATACAATAAGAATGGAAGTAAACTTACAAAAAATGATAAAGACCTGGATTCCTGATGGATAGTGCCAACATGAAAAATTCAATGCCATGGCCGGGATTTGAACCACGGATCTTCTGGTTTCCGTCCAGTTGCTCCAACCCATTGAGCTACCATGGCCAAAGTGCCATCCTGACATTACTGGGTCTACCGGGGTCTACCAGGGAAATATACGAGTCAAATGGAGAATTTAATGTCAGGACGGCACGTTGGCCATGGTAGCTCAATGGGTTAGAGCGACTGGACGGAAACCAGAAGATCCGTGGTTCAAATCCCAGCCATGGCATTGAATTTTTCAAGTTGGCTCTATCCATCAAAAACCTTAGCCTATAAACGGCTATTGTGGAGAAATGATTAATTTCCATCAATTAACTAAAACCTGGATTCCTTTTTAAAAATGATCTAGTGAGTGAGTGTGTGGTGTTTTAGGGCCCGTCGAGAACAAGGTCATTTTGGCCCGATAAAAATGATCTAAAAATTACTTGCAATACATAAAAAATGTTCTTTCAGTTTTAGCTGGTACAGAACTTCCAGGCTTGTGATCCTAATTGTCAACCCAGTTGACGAGCTTGGGAATTGTTTGTCGCTTACTTATGCAGTGGCATTGATATGACTTATGCTTACTGACAACTTGCACACCTACAGTCTGCATTGAAAGGTTTGCTCTCTGTTTTCAAAGAGACCAGTATTAGTGGTTATGTTGTGTTTTGCAATCATGTCTCCTACATTTTCAAAGCTAAGTAGGAAAGTCTTGAATACACTGAACTGAAAAATTTCAAACGTCCATGACCTCATGAAGCAAGAGGTGAAAATGTAGGCAAAACAACTGGTGGTTCTCCGCCTTACATTTCTAGAGTTCTAAGCATGTGGAGGAAGGAGTGCTACCTGGGAAGAAATGAAGTCCCTGAATGCAGTATAAAAATAGATGATTTTGATAAATATGTCATACAGCTTATGATACAAAATTTCTCTGAGGAAGAAAAATGTGTGTTAACAATAAACAGATTCACAAGCTGAAAGAAAAGAAACCTTTAAGGTAATTTTACATGTCTCAGAACAATTATAAAAGATTCAGGGTTTAAGTGAAAAAAAAAAAAAGAAATACAATTAAATAGGTCAATTCAATTGAAAAACATGACATATGTTCTCAGCAGGAAACTACTTCTCCAGAAGTAGAAATTTGAAAGTTGGACTATAGTGTATCAAGATGAGTCATAGACACAGCAGTCATACACCAAAATATGTAGCCTCATACAATATCCAGAATGTTACATACCTATCAACAGACACAGCAATGACAGCAGTAGTCCCTGTGATAACTTATGGAATAGGCATTAAATGGGAACACCTCAGGATTGGCGATCTGATGAAAATAGAGAAAGTACATAAGCCCATACTAGGTGTTGGAAAAAACGATATATGAACACATGAGAGAGACAAGACTATAGCACTGGCTCACTGGCTACCTCCTACGGGACCAACAGAGACCAGAAGAAGGAAGCAGACATCAAATACTACATATAGCAACGCTAGATGACTGGACCAGAGACATGTGACAAGACTGGCAATACATGGTTCTCACCATAAAATATACAGGAATAAGAAATATCATGAACTGGACAAAGACTGAGTGCATAGTGTGCAGACAAAGGTGCAAGAAATTATCTGAACTTATCTATATAAATAAAACAAATTCGGATTAGTTATTTATTCTACAATCAAGAGTGAAGTTTAAATACAACACAGTTATAATTAAGTTAATTTAAAGCTTTCTGATATACAATTTTTGGTCCCTTCTGGGGTGTGTAAATATATAAAGATGCCTGAATATGTTCATGAGAGAAACAGGGAAACTCAAGTTGATTACACAAACTTCCAACCACTGCCCTTGTGATTCATTTATGTCAATGCAAAAACCAAACACATGGAAAATTGAAGATGCTTAAAATCAAAAGGTAAATTTCATTGGAATAATCGTAATATGCAGGATCAAGATATCCTCCCCTTTGTAGTTTCCCTTGATGAATGTTGCCTCAACAATGTTATTCATTAGCTTTTTCATACTTAAGTCTCTTGTTCCATTGTATACTCATGGTTGGTTAATGTTATGCTGCATGATCACAACTGATCCTACTTTTAATTTTAAAATGTGAGGTGGAGAGTCTAGGCAATTCTAATGAATTTAAAAACTCTGTGGGATATTAAATTTATATTAAATGTAATCATTTCACCCATCCCATTCATCGTCCGACATGACTTAACGTTGGAGGACGTAAACTACAAAAGAGGGAGTCGATTAATGACACTAAACAACACTTACTTTTAAATTTTTCCAGAACATGTTTCAGAGACTTTGCCTCCATCCTCAACCGGCCATCGACTGGTTCTCATTGGTGTAGTTGACGATATGTTGTCATAGGTCACCTCTGGTGGGGGTTCAAGGAACTTGCTGAACAAATCTTTCTGGGGGATGTCGAAATTGAATACTTTGTTTCTATTTTTTGAAATGAAGATTTGCTCCCATGTGGATAGTTCTTGTGGGATAGTTGGCTGCACCATCCAGGTTTGTAACTGTGTTAAATGATTTGTAGGAAAGCAACTCTCCCGGAAGAAACAGGAACTATAGAATGCAATTCTGACATACCAACTCGACTATTAGCATTATCTGTGACATGCTGTTCATCAGTGTGGTCAGCACCTAAGTAAGGTTGTCTTCTCCTTGGCATAGTAAAAAAAGTTTCCACAAGCTTCACAAAGTCACAGAGGAATTCAATTAATTTTGTGTCAATTCAATTCACATTCACGAAGATATCCAAGGATTCACCAATATTTGACAACAATTGTCTGTAGTCAAATATTTATAGTAGTACGTTCAAAGATAATTTTGTGTGTAATCTTCGAAAGGTATATCATGCTACATAAAAATTTTAGTTTTTATTATAAACGATAAACATTATTTAATAGTATGGTAAGTAAAATTACTTTGGACACTTTGGCAGAGTGGAATATCTTTCTACTTTGTAATGCTTATACTGTTGAAAATAAAAGATGTGTATGTGTTCAGTGAAAGTTTGCATGTGTACTTTTATATTTTGTTAATAAACCAGTCCGTTATTACTTCAGGTTTCTTTACTCGCCATTTAAACCTTCCTTGGATTTAAATATTTTAAAAACAAAACTTATGCAAATCGTTCAGCCATTCGAGTATTTGTGAGACTAGCAAACATCAATTCATTTTTATATACTTAGTCTTGCCATAAACACTTAAAATTTTTTTGAGACATACTGTATGTCTGCCTCAGTAGCGTAAATGGTAGCATGTCTGCCTCACATTCAAGAGGTCCCAAGTTCGAATCTCGGTCAGGGTGAGTTACCTGGATAAGGTTTTCCCGGGGTTTTCCCTTATCCTGAAAAATTAATGTCGGGTAACTCTAAGCTCCATGGACCCCGGACTCATTGGACCATCATTTCACCCATTTCATTAATCATCTGATATGACGTAACATTGGAGAACGTAAATTACAAAAAACATACTGTGGATCCAGTTTGGCACATAAACTGCATGTGTGCACACCTTAACCTTGAACAATTGTTAGCTTGTCTTTGAAAGAGGAAGTATTTAGCTCCAGGTTTCACCATTGAATGGGGTGATTATGAAAATTGTGTAGCTGTCATTGTGTTGCATAAAGTTGGAAAATCTGCAAGTGACATTTTCAAGATGCTGCAAAAGCTGAAAATCAGCTGTATGTTTGTGTACCACAACATTGGGCGATTTTCTGCAACTGGGACTGTAAAGGATCAGCCAAGGGAGGGTTGACCACGCAATGTCAGGACTCCAGCAGCACAAAAAGCAGTGGCGGCTCATGCTCGGAGAAATCCTGTACGGAAGCAGGCTATCTCGTCCCGTGAAATGAACATTTCAAAACGGACAATGTCCAGACTTCTGTCCGAGGACCTTGGACTAATGGCTTATTGCCGACGTAAAGGACATTATCTTGACACACGGCTAAAGAAGCAGAGAATGCTTAAATGTCAATGTCTCCTACAGAGTTACACTTAAAATAGTCATTGGAACATCCTCTTCACCAATGAAAAAGTTTTCACTATTGAGGCTTTCAACATTCAAAACGACAGTGTTTATGCATCATCATCTCGGGAAACCAGTAATAAGGTTCCTAAAGTTCAGAGGGCCCATCATCCCTCCTCAGTGATGGTGTGGTGCGGGGTGAGTTATTCTGGTACCACCCAGCTACATTTTAGCAAAAAGGGAGTTAAAACTAGCGCCAGAGTGTATGAAAACAGTGTTTTGGAGCCTATTGTCAAGAACTTGAGTGGCACATTGTTTCATAACCAACCATGGACTTTCCAGCATGATTCTGTCCCTGCCCACAAGGTCAGGTCAACACAAGCATGGCTTCAGTGTCATGTACCTGACTTCATTTCATCTGAAGATTGGCCCAGTAGCAATCCGGACCTGGATACATTGGACTAGCAACTGTGGTCACTCTTGAGGAATTTGCCTACAAGAGGAGACACCTCAACATTGGAAGTTTAAAGTGTTCCTTGTTGTCAGCAGCGGCGGATTTCTCCCTGGATGTTATCCATTCCACCATAGACGAGTGGCCACAAAGACTCAGAGCCTGTATCTGTGCAAAAGGTGTCTGGTGCTGTGTGTAATGAATGCCTTTAGGTACAATATACTAAAAGCCAATTAAAATATTTTGCATGGTAGTTGCATTTTTCACTTTCCAAGTTGTAACAGTATTTATGGCTAGATTTGGTGCATATATAGATGGAGTGACGAAAGCAGATTAGGGCAGTGAGTAAACCAAAATTGTATCAAAAACCAACTACAAATAGTTTTATCAATTAAAATTGTGTGACATAAAACCACTTCAGAGGTGATCAATACTTGATACAACATGGTCATAATATACTTAGGCTGTCATATTTAAACCCAATTCAATTAATCTAGACTTATGTTAAAAATGGGTGGCTAACAGAAATGTTAGTTTTAAACTAAAACATGTGAAAAAGTTTGCAGAAACAGTCAGAAATTTGCAGAAATTAGAACTCCAGGATGAAAAAATGTATGTCAAGAAATTAAAAATCATTATTTTGAAAAATATGGAATAATAGAAAATCACATTCAAAGAATTATTATTCAGGATAATGGTATGGGTAGAAGTGAGAGCAGTGATGTCTATGAACTGTGTGAAGCAAGTGGAAGAGATTTCAGGTGTAGTTGTTTGACAGTGTGGCCAAGTTTGTACTATCAGACAGAGATAGGTTTAAATACACTTATAAGCTTTATAGTACAATACAATGTGATGGAGTTGTTCAGATATTTGACACTGTCTGTTCAGACACTACTGAAGTCGCTGGCTACTTGCTTCCAAGCTGCCATTGAGATTGTAATATGTCTAGATCCATTACAGCAGCTATAAAATATTTAAAAATGCACAAAAAATTACCTCCATTATAAAACAGTCATTCAGAATGTAGGCTAACATTATATTTGTCAAATAAATATCTTAAATATACAGTATGTAACAAGAAGGTGTGCTAAAAACCTGAAAATACATATGCCAATATTTCCTTTTTAGAGCATTTTTCTATAGCTGAACCCCATACAACACTCAATGACACAGCCGTGGGAAAACAGGAAATCACAGCACGTGTTCAAAATGATCTCCATTACCTCCAATGCATCTGTCAACTCCCTAATGAGCTGAGTTAGGCCTGGCAGCCTTCCACAATACAAGCACAGTGTCTCTACATCTGGAACTGGAGCTGCATAAAAAAGAGAATTCATGTCCCCAGAAATAAAAATCTAGTGGGTTTAAGTCAGGCGAGTACAGAGGCAACAGAATTGGTCCATCTCCTTCTATCCATCTAGAGGGAAACCTGTTATTTAGAAATCAATGGAGAAAAATCCTGAAATGAGGAAATAACTGAGTAAGTACTTAACAAGTGTACTACGTATTGTACTGCAGCACAATAACAGTAAAATGCATCACCTCCACCCAATTTAATCAGGTGTAAAATCGAATGTTTACTACTGTAGACTTAAATCATTGTTATGCTGTGGACAGATACGTATTACACATCTCACCATATAAGTGAAGTTGTAGAAAAGGAGCCTTACCATGGAAATAAATATTTTCTAGACCTATTTCCATGTAACATTTTTTTTTTGTGTGTACAGCAAGAAATATTTTCCCAAAGTTTTGACATACCTCTTTTTCTTACAAGCTGTATATTTTAATCAAAATCATTAGAAACATCTTTGACAAGATCAAAAGTATAACAAATAGTTCCATTCAGTTGAGAATTTGGAGTGAGAGGTATTTTCTTGCATCTTTGAAATATGTTGAACTTGAATATTACGTTCATTGTGAAATAATGGGTTCGATCCCAGCTAAACTTTCCTGCCCATCCCATCAATCCCTTTGAGAGTTGTAGGACTGCACGATGGTTTCCTTTCTTGGTAGGTGCTGTACTTTCATCTGGATGTGGTGGTACCACTGCTGTCTATACCTTGAGTCTTGTTTGAGTTATGGTGTTCCTTCTCTCTCACAGATTTCTAGAAGTGCTTTTGTATTAAATGAAACTCAAAAGGTGTTACATAAAATGTAATTATTTGTAACAAACTTCACTTTTCTTTTAAGAAAATTGATGTAATACATCCAGAGGTTAAATTATTAAATCACTTGAGAGGTCCAATAGACTTAATGGTTTGGGAAAAAATATTTATTTTAAAAAATAGAAATCATGTAATGAATTTCGAAATACCGCCAATCGATTCTCCATAAATATTAAAAGCAGAAGCATTATTAACAGTGAAGTATTCTTCATATTTGAGTTTGATTTATGAGTCACTATGTTTACACTCAAACTTTACTTACTTGCTGTATAACTGAAACGTTTTCAAGATCATTTGATCTCATCCTCAGCTGTTTGGTGACTAAATGAACATTTCCACTACTAAGGAGTTCTGATCACTCTGCCATCTGGTGTTTGGGACACTAAGTTTTAATACTTCATTTAATGCCGGGATTTCAAAATTTATAACTTTATCATGGTTTTTGTTTATGAATATTTTTTCCCAAATATCCAATTCTATGGGTGTACTTAAAGATTTTAACAGTTTAATGTTGTGGCCAATGTTGTGGTTTTCCATCCAAAAATGGTGTGACACTGCAGATTTTTCTGTTTGTTTCAACTTAATGTTCCTCTGGTGTTCTTTTTGGCTGGTTAACAAGTTTCTCTTAGTTTTTCCTATGTGGCTTTTTTCACAGGTTTCACATTTAATCTGATAAATACCTAATTTCAAATTGTTGGGGATTGAATTATTTAGTGGTTTATTTAGCAGGTTCCTCAGAATGAATTTGTTTTAGGGTGCTAGTTTTAAGTTTAGTCTTTTGATGATTCATTCAAATTTTCTAGAAGCCCATGGGTGGTAGGTGAATTTTCTATATTGCCAATTTGTGTTTTTAAGTGGTGTGAGAGTGGTATTTTTTGATATTATCTTCAGTTTTTCCTTTCTCTTCATCATGTTCCTTATGATGGCTGGGTTGAATCCATTTAATACCGCTATGTCTTTTATGTGTTGTTGTTCTTTCAAAAATTCATCCTTATTCAGTTGGATGTTGTATAGCCGGTGAATTAGACTTCTAAAGGCAGCTAGTTGATGTGAAACTGGGTTGTATTCATTTTTCTTTATGTAATTATCTATGTGTGTGGGTTTCCTGTATATTCCAAAATCTACACCATGACAATTTCTAGATATCTTGAGGTCCAAAAAGGGTAGGGTGTTGTCTCTTTCTACTTCCATTGTAAACTGGATGTGATTATCTTGCAGGTTTAGAAATTTTAGAGAATCTTCTCTTAGTTTTTCCGGAATGATGGCTAAAACATCAACATATCTCCTCCAAAATGTATAAATCTGTGGGAAGGCCTTTACTATGTGTGTTTCAAAATAGCTTGTGTATAGGTCTGCTAAAATAGGCGAAAGTGGGCTCCCCATAGCTAATCCTTTTGATTGTCTGTAGAATTTTTGGTTAAACATGAAGTAATTATTCCTTATGCATAAATCTGTAAGATTGATGTCATCTATTTCTCTGGGGTCCGTTGTAGTCTGGGTTGGCCATTTTTTGAGGAGTGTAGGTATTTTTTCTACTGGAATGCTTGTAAAAAGTGCCGTAACGTCAAAAGAAACTAGTATGTGATTTTCCGGGATGCTGTACTTCTGTAGGTGATTTATCAATTCTAAGGAGTTCTTTATTCCCAAACTTTGAAATTTGTCATATGATTTTAATTTTCTTACTAACCACTTTGCAATGTGGTACGTAGGTGAATTGATGCCATTGATGATGGGTCTCATGCTGTTGTCTTGTTTGTGGATTTTTGGCAGACAGTACAACCTTGGTAGTGTGGGGTTGGAAGATTTTAAATTGTATTTTTCAGATGTACTTAATGTTTTTGTAATTGATAAAGCTTTATTGACTGAAGGGATACTTGGGATTAATGGATTTTTTGGAATTATTTCATATTCTGGACTGTCTAACATAAAGTTTACTCTCTGAATATAGTCCTCTGTCTCCATAATTACTAGAGAATTACCTTTGTCGGCTTTTAGGTATACAAACGGTCAAACACAGTAGTAATCACAGAAAACAACAACTGGTGGAAAAATACGTGATGAAACTGGAAATTTCGAAACATTACAGCTACATAAATAAAATAGACCTGGAATTATACAACCTACATCTAAAACTAACCAAACAATTAGGAATACACATCTGGCAAAATTTCGAAATACAGGTTCATGAAAAATTAAACATATTAATGATTAAGAAAAACGAAAGACTTAAGAAGAAATTCAAACTGTTAAAAGAACGGCAACTGGAACACCCTCATCAACCAAAACACCGGGATTTTAAAAAACAAGTTAACGTAATAAACCTATCGCAACAAAAGTTTACAACCGAAGAAATCAGAATACTCTAGAAAGGTTTCAATAGGTGTGTTAACGCCTCAAATAATAAAGATGATTTTATCACCGACATAGAAATAGCCACAATAACCTAAAAAATGTAAACTTAACCAAAGCCAAATTGGAATGTCTGGATATAATAAAGCAGTTATCCCAATATACAATAACTTTTACAACAAAACAATAAGAAATTTAAATAGGAAGCCAGTGATACCTAAAAGCCAACAAAGGTGATTCTCTAGTAATTATGGAGACAGAGGACTATATTCAGAGAGTAAACTTTATGTTAGACAGTCCAGAATATGAAATAATTCCAAAAAATCCATTAATCCCAAGTATCCCTTCAGTCAATAAAGCTTTATCAATTACAAAAACATTAAGTACATCTGAAAAATACAATTTAAAATCTTCCAACCTCACACTACCGAGGTTGTACTGTCTGCCAAAAATCCACAAACAAGACAACAGCATGAGATCCATCATCAATGGCATCAATTCACCTACGTACCACATTGCAAAGTGGTTAGTAAGAAAATTAAAATCATATGACAAATTTCAAAGTTTGGGAATAAAGAACTCCTTAGAATTGATAAATCACCTACAGAAGTACAGCATCCCGGAAAATCACATACTAGTTTCTTTTGACGTTACGGCACTTTTTACAAGCATTCCAGTAGAAAAAATACCTACACTCCTCAAAAAATGGCCAACCCAGACTACAACGGACCCCAGAGAAATAGATGACATCAATCTTACAGATTTATGCATAAGGAATAATTACTTCATGTTTAACCAAAAATTCTACAGACAATCAAAAGGATTAGCTATGGGGAGCCCACTTTTTCTATTTTAGCAGACCTATACACAAGCTATTTTGAAACACACATAGTAAAGGCCTTCCCACAGATTTATACATTTTGGAGGAGATATGTTGATGTTTTAGCCATCATTCCGGAAAAACTAAGAGAAGATTCTCTAAAATTTCTAAACTTGCAAGATAATCACATCCAGTTTACAATGGAAGTAGAAAGAGACAACACCCTACCCTTTTTGGACCTCAAGATATCTAGAAATTGTCATGGTGTAGATTTTGGAATATACAGGAAACCCACACACATAGATAATTACATAAAGAAAAATGAATACAACCCAGTTTCACATCAACTAGCTGCCTTTAGAAGTCTAATTCACCGGCTATACAACATCCAACTGAATAAGGATGAATTTTTGAAAGAACAACAACACATAAAAGACATAGCGGTATTAAATGGATTCAACCCAGCCATCATAAGGAACATGATGAAGAGAAAGGAAAAACTGAAGATAATATCAAAAAATACCACTCTCACACCACTTAAAAACACAAATTGGCAATATAGAAAATTCACCTACCACCCATGGGCTTTTAGAAAATTTGAATGAATCTTCAAAAGACTAAACTTAAAACTAGCACCCCAAAACAAATTCATTCTGAGGAACCTGCTAAATAAACCACTAAATAATTCAATCCCCAACAATTTGAAATTAGGTACTTATCAGATTAAATGTGAAACCTGTGAAAAAAGCCACATAGGAAAAACTAAGAGAAACTTGTTAACCAGCCGAAAAGAACACCAGAGGAACATTAAGTTGAAACAAACAGAAAAATCTGCAGTGTCACACCATTTTTGGATGGAAAACCACAACATTGGCCACAACATTAAACTGTTAAAATCTTTAAATACACCCATAGAATTGGATATTTGGGAAAAAATATTCATAAACAAAAACTGTGATAAAGTTATAAATTTTGAAATCCCGGCATTAAATGAAGTATTAAAACCTAGTGTCCCAAACACCAGATGGCAGAGTGATCGGAGCTCCGTAGTAGTGGAAGAAGAGGAATGTTCATTTAGTCACCAAACAGCTGAGGATGAGATCAAATGATCTTGAAAACGTTTCAGTTATACAACAAGTAAGTGAAGTTTGAGTGTAAACATAGTGACTCATAAATCAAACTTAAATACGATTCTGTATAGTTTATTTCATTTTCAGAATTTCATAGCACATAGAAAAATATTACATCTAGTAAACCTAACTTTGAAGGAAGGAAATGACTGAAGATGTAAACAAAGTTTGTGAAATTAGTCTCAATTGAATTTGATGAAATTTTCATAAATTTTCTGAAGTGAAATTTGTTACAAATACTTATTTTTTAAGTATTTATTGCTTCACTGTTGCTAGCTTCTATTTTTTCATATATTACTCAAAGGTCTACTTCAGGCGAAATCTCGATATCCAATTTTTAGCACATTGCAATACATCCACTGATTACTATAGGTAAGCAAACCAAAGAGGAAACAGGCGCTGGTTTATATGGAAGACAGCCCAAGCTGGAGAAGTACTATCCTTTGAAAAATTTGACCACCAGTCAGAATTGTATGCCATTAGAGCTTGCGCGAGGACAGACGCTACGCTAAGCAAAACATCTGGATATACTCAGTCAAGCAGTGCTTAAGGCACTCTCAGTACCCCTTACAAGTTCAACGGTCGTTGAGGAGTGTCAAGAAGCTGTAGAAAGATTAGGGGAATGTAATACACTTCTCCAGCATGGGTCCTTCGCCATTCTGGAGTAAATGGAAATGAAATGACAGAGAAACTGGCCAAGAGGGAAGCACAGACCCCATTTAAAGGCACAACCTGTCTTAGGTATTACTAAATTAATGCTAAGATCTATTCTATTAAGCTGCATTCAAAGACAGCATATAGAATACTGGAAAATAAATCAGAAAGAAAGGCATGGAAAACTGATAATGCAACAACCATGTCTTAAAAGAAGTACTACAGTCCTCAAGTTAACTAGGAAGCTGATGAGATAAATGGTGGGCCTGATTACTGGACATGCGAACTTGCAAAAACAGCTGCAAAAAAAGGGGCTCTCCCACAATGCAATATGCAGGATGTGTGGAATATAGGAGGAAACGACATTTCACTTAATTTTCCAGTGTGAAGTACTGGAAATTAATAGATACAATCAATTTGGAACTTTGGATCCACAGGAGATTGAATCAAACAAGAGTCTAATCCATGGATTCCTCACACATATTAGAATTTGAAGACAGAATGGCTAAGGAAAACAGGGAGAAAACTGTACAATAAACCTCAGGTTCTGGTGCAGGTAGGTAGTGTTTATGTCCCTCATGTTCAATTCTCCCTACACAAAATTAAAACTAATATAATCTAATCTTACACAAATATAAATATTTGTAACAAAAACTTCACTTATCTTAAGAAAATGGTGTTAATTCTTCTTTCTAATGGAGATCGATTTCAAAAACTATTGTTTTTATCATCAGTCCATCAATAAGCTTCATAGTCAAGGATTCCGGTTACCATGTTCTTATGTTTTTTTCAGTATTACCAAACTCTGAAAACTAAACAAACCTAAAAACTGAATCAACTGCTGGTATTTCAAAATTCTTTATGCGATGTTTATTTTTTATATGTGTAATATTCATTGCTTCACTGTAGCTAGCTTCACTTTCTGCATAATAACCTAATCTTCTTTAACCTCCCTAGTTGTACCACTATCGTGGTGTTAGGGAATTCTTGTTCCTTTATCCCTTAAAGTAAGGCCTGAGGAACCAAAGCTTTGGATCCGTTAGAGAACCAGGATAGCTGATCAGCCCAATGACTGGTGTGAAAGTGAGGGAAGTAAATGATATGAGAGCAAGATGAATGACAAGAAAGATGATGGATCAATTGGTGGAATGCTGACGGGAAACCAGAAGACCCAGAGAAAACCTGTCCCAGTGCCACGTTGTCCACCACAGATCTCACTTTGTCGTTGCCTGGGATCGAACCTGGGCCACCCTGGTGAGAGCCAAGCGGTCTAACCACTCAGCCATGGTGCACTAATCTAATCTAATTGGTAAGCAGCGCAATATGGGGAAAAAAATCTGATGTGTCGCACTCACAACACTTTCTCTGCTCATGTAGAAATTACTGTTACAAATACTTATTCCTCTATCTACTTCATGTTAATCAAGATACACATCTTATTGCTTATTTTCTTGTAGTTAGAATATATAAACTAAGTGACAGCCGAATGTCTTAAAGAGCTGGACTTTAAAATTCCATTCCTCGTACGACCAAGAAATATTAAAAATATGAATACTGACTTTTCATTTGAGGAAAGTATAAGTATTGGAACATTTAAATATATAACAAGGAACATTTTGGAAATAGTTGACTTCACAAAAATGTATTTAAAGTAAAGAGCGAGTTTTAACAAGATATACATTTGTTGTCTATCTCTTACAATTTATCAGTTATAAAAAAAGTCATTCAGAATGAAGAGGACTTGAGGATTTCCACAGAAAATTCAAGATAAAAACTCCATTTGTTATGAAATCATGTTAAGCATAACATTAATTATAATCGTCACGGTTATTTTTGTTAAAATCAAAATATTGTAAAACTTTTCCATATAAAGAAGTCTGCTGTAGGGAGATTTTGTTAAATTCTTTGAAGAGGCTGTGCCCACCTTGATAGCATAGATGGTAGGATGTCTGCCTCACGTTCAGGAGGTCACGAGTTCGAATCCCGGCCAGGGTGAGTTACCTGGATAGGGTTTTTCCGGGGCTTTTCCCTTATCCTAAAGGACGAATGTCAAGTAACTCTAAGCTTCATGGACCCTGGGTTCATTTGAGCATCATTTCACCCTTCCCATTCATCATCCTATATGACTTAACGTTGGAGAACATCACACACACACCCACACCCCCCCCACACCCCCACCCCACACACCCACCCCCACCCCCACACACACGCACACACACAAAGTCTATTATTTTAGTAATTTTTCATCTTTTAATTTAATGCTGTTCAGTCACAAAGACCTTATAGAATTTATTTATTTATTTTTGTAAACAAGAGACCTCAGAATAATTATTTCCCTGAAATTCTGATACCGAATTTTTGGGTGGAATTCGTAGCAATGATATCTTTTATTGAGTATTCCTCTTTACGCAAACATAGCATTAAAACTAAGTAATGACATCGTCATTGTCATCTACCAGTAAAACTAAATTTTTAAACCGGTTAAAAAGTGAATTAGGGAATGCTAACCTGTTTCCGTTGTCTACATAAACAAATATATAATGAATTAGCTGCATTCAGCACTTTCAGAATACCACTGCAGCACATGTCTGTGAACAAAAAAGCAGTTTCCAACAGCCCGGTCACAATCTGCTGGGATAACTGAGTTTGCTAACGTGAAAGGTTATGTTTTGAGGTTAGTACAAGATAGCCAGTGCCCTTTCCATTTTAATACTTCAGAAGGCATACAGGATATTAAAAATGAAACAATAAATAGATAAATATAATAGAAGCTTCCGATAATGACAGCAGAATAGAACAATTCGAACCAAAACATAAAAGTCATATACGAGATTTTACCTGAACAACACAATTTTCTGGAATATTCCATCCAAAACTTTAATAATTTAGCTAACGACAAATTAGCCACATGCCTCAGGTAATACTATATTACTAGAATCTTACTAAGTAGGTGTTTCTGAAACAAAGAATGCAACTACTAAAAGAGTTAATGTAATATCCATAACCAAGAAAATCCGAGTAGGTGTTTCTGAAACAAAGAATGCAACTACTAAAAGAGTTAATGTAATATCCATAACCAAGAAAATCCGAGCATCTGAACAAAATGCCTTATGTTCAATAAGCATGAAAACAGATTTAGGCAATGTTGATAAACAAAACATTCAAATTCGCCTTTAACAATTTATAATTTAATACATTTCTAAGGAGTGCACAAGATATACTATAATGTTCCAAGAAGATCAAGACACTTGTATTCGTTATTAAAATTTAATACGTTAATTTCGTACCAATAACCCTTCTATTCGTGCTATGACATAAATAATATGAAGTATATAACCTTACCCCTTATTCATCTTTAACGTCGTAAGAGAACGTAACCTCTCTGCAAACTCCTGCTCACGACAGAAGCGACAGAACGAACAAGTCACGGACAAGATGGCCGTGCGTAGTTGGCCACGGAGGAATAAAGAAAACGGGTATCGCACGTAATGTTTCAAAATGAAATTTACCAGCGCTTAGAGAATAGCTTAAATGTAACAGGCCAGAACTAGAGCTTTCAAACTTCCACCAACATTAACTATTGTAATTAGCGAAGCCAAATTTTATTGTCAAGATCTCCGAATGCAATAGAACGTTTTCCTAAAAAATATCCATGCTAAACGAAAAAACTTCAGCGTTGATGGCTCCGTTCCTCTAACTTTTGTATGGAATCATTGCATTTCGCCAATTGAATGAGTCGAGCCTGCGTAAATTATGTAAACATTAAAAAATTTCTTTTTAAGCATGGTAAAATTCTTTCTTGGAATTTAGAGATATTTGCAACAAGAGTAATAGCTCCTAAAAATGCAAAAGGAACTCAAGAGGGAACGGACGGATGGATAGACAAGGTTTCAAATAACACAATCGTGGGTCTTCCTTTTTGTATGTCTAGTTAAAATTCTTCAAGTTGATTGTTTCCTCGTTTATCATACACAATTTTCAGTGGCTGCTCGTGAGCATTTTTCTTGGTGGGGCCAGATGTGAAGATGCCTGTAGTGAAAGTAAGTGGGTTATACCTTTAAAAACAGGCTATCTTTATTTGAATTGTCAAAAATACTGCAACAGCAGAAATGTGTCAAATAACTAATAAAAGACAAAATAGAACTCGCCAACTGGCAGTATTAGCTGCACAAGAGCTGAGTTCGTCCGATATGACTTAACGTTGGAGAACGTAAATTAAAAAGCTGAGCACGGCGAACATTTCAATTACTCGTCCACCTCGGTAGTGGAGGTGGTCACGCGTCTGTCCCGAGTTCGAATCAATTCAATTTATTTTGTCCTTTCGACCATACGCTGTTATCATACACCTCATAGTATAAAAATTACTATAATTGCTACTGTCATTATTTCCAATCACTTAAAACTAATTAACATATAAAAACTCATTTACAGAATAAAATGAATGCTGCAGTAAAAAGAGTTTTACTCCCTTTCTAAAATGTATAAGGTTCTTCATTTGTTTAATATTTTCTGGTAGCCTATTGTATAATCTTATACCTTTATTGATAGCACTAGACCTGAAGATTTCCGTTTTACAACTTTGAATGTGAAAGTCATCTTTCTGACGCGTATTGTATTTGTGAATATCGGCATTTTTGTAATTTTGTATTTGTAGTCTATTTTGTGACCTTGGGCTCATCTGAGCATAATTTCACTCCTCATCTGATATGACCTAACGATGGGGGACGTAAAAATTTGCAAAATATGATAAGCTTGTTTCCTTTTATATAACTACTCTATTTCCTAGTATTCACAGTAAAAACTTTTAATATTTAAAAAAATGGTTCAATTCTATAGATTTGAATAAGGAGACAATAGATAACTTTATACAACTTATTAATCTGTGTTTATAGCAAAAAAATTTCAATTTCAATGGAAAATTTTTCTATAAAATTTCTGGGGTAGCCATGGATGATGATGATGATGATGATGATGATGATGATGATGTGTATAGGGGCGCTCAACTACGGCGGTCATTAGCGCCCTTTAAAAAACAAGTCATGACAAAAGCCAGATATAAAAATTTCTAAACATATATATTATTATATTATAAAGCTATAAAAAACTCCAACAAGAATGAGTGAGTGAGTGAGTGTGTGGTGTTTAAGGGCCCGTCGACAACAAGGTCATTTGGGCCCCAAGTCAACACTAAAAACCTAAAAACTATAAAAATTCAGTTAAAAAGGTAAAATACAATAAAACCACTCAAATGTTAAAAGGACATTAAAAGCGATCTAAAAAACTAATAATTTAAAAGCTCTAAAATTTATAGGTATAAATTTCAAGTCACACTTGCTTATTAAAACCGATTTTAAAAACAAACCGCAGTGCCTTGTCCACGGCCACTGGGTCGTTTCCTAAAACACCGTGCAAGTTAGTCCCCAACCCCAAAGACTGGCGAACGCGGGCGTACTGCGGGCAGTCAAGCAATACGTGCCGCACCGTGAGGCGTACTGCACACGGAGCACACACAGGGGCCGGTTCCCCTCTTAACAGGTGGCCATGAGTCAATCGTGTGTGCCCAATTCTCAGCCGGGTGAGTATCACCTCGGCCCACCGGTTATCCCTGCAGGAAGTTGGCCAGGGTTGTACGCTCTCCTTTATAGCCCGGAGTTGTGTGCCTTGTAAAGCTGTCCAGGATAGCTGCCAAGCAGATAGGAGCTGGCGACGGAAAAAACGTTGCACATCCTGGATTGGCACCGTAGTTGTTAAACTCCGGGGCAAACGGCAAGCGGACTTAGCACCCGCGTCCGCCTCCTCGTTCCCGGAAATGCCCACATGGCCTGGGGTCCAAGTAAAAACAAAATGGTATCCTCGACCGAGCATTTGGGAGATCTGGGCCTGTATTTTTAAAACAAGGGAGTGGGCGGCAGTGTGCTGCTGCAAGGCCTGAAGAGCACTTAGACAGTCAGTGCAAACAATAAAAGAGCCAGGGGCTAACTTGCAAATAAAAAGGAGCAATTAGTAGATGGCATACAGCTCTGCTGAGAAGACCGAAGTGGAGTCCAGAAGTCGAAATTTATGAGCCTCACCGTTAATGAAGAAAGCGCAACCCGTAGTGCTACCTAACTGAGAACCGTCTGTAAAGACCGGAACATAGTTAGGGTAACGGCCCAGTAGTTCGGCAAAAAGTTGTTGGAACACCGAATGTGGGGTAGCAAGTCTAGTGTTGCTTGAAAGTGTTAGATCGAACCGCGCACGATTGAGCTGCCATGCAGGATAAGGGCAGATGGACGACCTCTCCACGCGAGGCATTCGGAGGCCATGGGAATGTAGGAGATCCCGAAATCTTATTCCCATGGGGCGTGTCCGAGAACCAGGGCGCATATAACGGTGGACTAAATCTGGACACAGAACTGGTTTAAAACAAGGATGATTGGGATAACTTGCCAACTTCGAGACGTATGAGCAGAGTAACAGCGAGCGACGAATATGGAGTGGAGGTTCGCCTGAGTCTGCATACAGGCAGTCGACTCGACTGGTGCGGAAAGCTCCTGTGGCAAGGCGGATGCCAGTATGATGCACGGTGTCTAAAAAGCGAAGTTTAGAGGCGGTCGCTGCGCCATAAATAAAACTGCCATAGTCCAGCTTGGACCGAACTAGAGAGCGGTACAGCCTTAACATTACCGTGCGATCGCCCCCCCCCCAAGATGCTCCAGATAACACCTTCAGCACCCGAAGAGAACGACCACAAGAGGCTCGAAGGTGACGAATGTGGTGCTCCCAACTGAGTTGTCGGTCCAAGTAGAGGCCCAAGAACTTCAGGTGCGAGACAAATGGCAGGGGTGTGCCGTTCAAATGAATATCAGGAGGCGGGTGAATACCTCGTAGGCGGTGAAAGTGGATACACTGCGTCTTCGCAGCTGAAAAACGGAAGCCGGTTTGAAGCGCCCAAGCTGCTAGCTGGGTAATGGTCAGCTGCAGTTGGCGCTCAATGTGATCTATGTTGGCAGACCTATAATAAACTGCGAAGTCGTCAACATAGAGGGATGTTGGAATTCCACTTCTAACGGCACTAGTGATGCCGTTAATCGCTACGGCAAAAAGGGTGCCGCTCAATATCGACCCTTGAGGTACACCGTTCTCCTGTATCCGCTCCTGGGATATCGTTTTTCCTATGCGCACACGAAAACGGCGAAGTTTTAAAAAATTGCATAAAAACTCGGGTAGATGACAACGCATGCCGTAACCATGTAGGTTGCGGTGTATGCCGTACCGCCAAGTGGTGTCATAGGCCTTCTCCAGGTCGAGGAACACGCCCACGGTATGTTGCTTCAGTAGATAGGCAT
Organism: Mantis religiosa; assembly: GCA_030765055.1. Classification (NCBI taxonomy): domain Eukaryota; kingdom Metazoa; phylum Arthropoda; class Insecta; order Mantodea; family Mantidae; genus Mantis; species Mantis religiosa. Next base: position 152,761,892 of record CM060958.1, on the reverse strand, counting down.
CGGAAATATACCCCTCAAGGCGTGTTAGATTATCGACACTTGAGCGATGGCGACGAAAACCGCATTGCAAGTTGGACAGATGGTTATGTTTTTCTAGCCACCAATTTAACCGAGCGTTTATCATTCTCTCAAAGGTCTTACAGATGACACTCGTCAGGCAAATGGGGCGGTAGCTAGATGGAAGTGTGCGGTCCTTTCCGGGTCGAGGGATGGGGATGACAATACCCTCTCACCAGGAGGAAGGGAAAACCCGCTCATGCCAAATGCGGTTATAGATGTTTAAAAGGAAACATCGCGCCTCAGATGGAAGATGTAGCAGCATCTGTCGGTGTACGTCATCGGGACCTGGAGAAGAATCCTTTGCTAACGCCAGAGAATGGGCGAGCTCGGTTGCTGTAAAAGGTTGGTTGTATGGCTCGGTGCAGTCACTATTAAAATTCAGTGGTACCTGCTCCGCCTTTTCCTTAATAGGCAGGAAGAGAGCGTCATAGCGGGCAGTTTGGCTAGTAGCAGCAAATGAGGTAGCTAGGGCTTCAGCTATGTCCTGCTCGGTGGTGCACATGGAACCGTTGATGGCAAGGCCGGGAATTACGGTCCGGCGATACTTGCCATACATCCGCCGAACAGCTGACCATACTTGTTGGGTAGAGCTGCGCCGGGAAAGCGAAGACACATAGGCTTCCCAAGATATACGCTTTGCGTTGCGCAGTATAAAGCGTGCCCTAGCGCGAGAACGTTTGAAGGCGACGAAGTTCCTTTCCGTCGGGTGCCGCTGAAAAACGCGCAAAGCACGTTTGCGTGCTTTGATTGCCAAACTGCATTCCTCAGACCACCACGGTACAGGAATACGACGTGGTGTAGGTGAACCTCGAGGAATGCTGGATTCTGCTGCGAGCAGGATCGAGCAAGTAAAATATTCGACCATTTCGTCGATGGTGTCGAAACCACCGTCGATGAGGTGTATGAGGGATTGGAATTTTCCCCAGTTAGCTTTGGAAATAATCCAGCGAGGATGTCGAGAAGGTACACATTGGCGGCCAGAAAAATGAATGTTAATGGGGTAATGATCACTGCCAAAGAGGTCGGAAAGTACTGACCACTCAAGTAGTGGTACTAATGACGGACTGCAGAAAGAAAGGTCTAGTACGGAATGTGTACCATAAGCGGATGATAGGAATGTCGGGTCACCAGTATTTAGCAGAAGCAGGTCAGACTTATCGAAGACGTCTACGAGGAGGAATCCACGGGCGTCATCAGTGTCTGATCCCCAAAGCGTGTGCTTGGCATTCAAATCTCCCACAAGGAGTAGTGGTGAGGGGAGCTGAGCCAATAGAGCTAGAAGATCCCAATCTGTAACTATACTGAGCGGCGGCAGGTACATGTTACAGATGGTAAAACTGATGCTCTCCAACTGTATCCGAATGGCCACAGCTTGCAATGGTGTGGTGAGAGGAACGTTGGCGGCGGAGATGTTAGGCGCCACTAAGGTAGCAACGCCACCGCTTGCACGCATACCTGCAAGAGAATCGCTTCTGAATGCCGAAAAAGAGTGAAGGTGTAACGAGTGATTGGGATGTAAGTGGGTTTCCTGGAGACAAATAATTGATGGTGACCGTTGAGAAACTAAATGCTGTAGGTCTTGAGCACGAGCTCGAAAACCATTGACATTCCACTGGATTATTTCCATGCAGAGTTTTTAACGGGCCGTTTTAACTTTTTTCTTGACCTTGGCTGACCTGGGCCCTACGATTCGAAAATCGTTAGCGTCCTGTGACTCCGCTGATGTTCGGGAGTCAGAACTCCTACGGCTCGTAGAACGAGACCGGGATCTAATAGAGGGCGAGCGACTTCGCGATCTATGCTGTGGTCGGGATCGATTTTTCACAGTTACTACGGGATGGTTGTTACCCGCTGATGGCTTGGTGGCTGGAGTCTGTACGGTTGAAGCAGAGGTAGTGCTGGTGGATATACAAACAGTGTGAGACATAGGTTTAACGGCTAGAAAGTCAGTCTGCGTGGATGCGTGTTCGACAGGGACGTGTTGAACAGCAACAGTGGTATTAGGAGTACGGCGAGCTGCTAGTGCATATCCAGTAGTAGTGGTAGCAGGCTTCAGTTGTTCGAAGCGTCGTCGTGAGTGAGTGAGTGAGTGTGTGGTGTTTTAGGGCCCATCGACAGCAAGGTCATTTGGGCCCGAAGTCAAGACTAAAACCTAAAAGCTACACAAATTAGGCTAAAACGTTAAAATAAAATAAAATCACTCCACTATTAAAATTACATAAAAAACCATCCAAAGACTAATAACAAATATAAAAAGCAAGTCAAACATGTTTTTTAAAATCGATTTCGGCAACAAACCACAGTGCCTTACCTACGGCCACTGGGTCGTCCCCTAAAACATCCAGCAAGTTAGTTCCCAAGCCTACTGACTGGCGAACGCGGGCGTACTGTGGGCAATCGAGCAATACATGCCGCACAGTGAGTCGTACTGCACATGGAGAACACTGGGGCCGGTTCCCCTCTTAATAAATGGCCGTGAGTCACTCGTGTGTGTCCAATTCTCAGCCGGGTGAGTATCACCTCGGCTCGCCGGTTATCCCTGCTGGAAGTTGGCCAGGGTTGTACGCTCTCCTTTATTGCCCGGAGTTGTGTGCCTTCCAAATGTGTCCAGGAGTGCTGCCAAGCAGATAGGAGTTGGCGACGGAAAAGACGTTGCACATCCTGGTATGGCACCGTAGTTGTTAAACTCCGGGGCAAACGGCAAGCGGACTTAGCAGCCGCGTCCGCCTCCTCATTCCCGGAAATGCCCACATGGCTTGGGGTCCAAGTAAAAACAAAATGGTATCCGGTACTAAGCATTTGCGAGATCAAGCCCTGAATTTTTAAAACTAGCGTGTGAGCTGCAATGTGCTGTTGCAAGGCCTGAAGAGCGCTTAGAGAGTCAGTGCAAACGATAAAATTGCCAGGAACTAACTTGCAAATAAAAAGGAGCAGATAGAGGATGGCATAAAGTTCTGCAGAAAAACAGAGGTGAAGTCCAGAAGGCGAAATTATGTGCCTCGCCGTTAATGAAGAATGCGCAACCCGTAATGCTACCCAACTGGGAACCATCTGTAAAGCCCGGAACATAATTAGGGTAACGGTCCAGTAGTTCGGCAAAAAGCTGTTGGAATACCGAATGTGGGGTAGCTAGTCTTGAGTTCGTGGAAAGAGCAAGATCGAACCGCGCACGCTGGAGCTGCCATGCGGGATAACGACCCAGGGACGACCGCTCCACGCGAGGCATTTGGAGGTCGTGTGTACGGGAGAGTTCCCGGAATCTTACTCCGGTTGGGCGTGTCCGAGAGCTAGGGTGCATATAACGGTGGGCTAAGTCGGGATGCAGAACTGGTTTAAAACATGGATGGTTTGGGTAACTTGCCAACTTTGCAACGTAGGAACAGAGTAGTGTCGAGCGACGAATAGAAAGTGGAGGCTCGCCGGAGTCGGCATATAAGCAGTCGACGCGACTTGTGCGGAAAGCTCCTGTGGCAAGGCGGATACCTGTATGATGTACGGTGTCTAAAAGGCGAAGTTTAGAGGCGGTCGCTGCGCCATAAATAAAACAGCCGTAGTCCAGCTTGGATCGGACCAGGGAGCGATACAGCCTCAACATTACCGTGCGATCGCCCCCCAAGATGCTCCAGATAATACCTTCAGCACCCGCAGAGAACGATCGCAAGAGGCTCGAAGGTGACGAATGTGGCGCTCCCAGTTAAGTTGTCTGTCCAAGTAGAGGCCCAAGAACTTCAGGTGCGGGACAAACGGCAGGGGTTTGCCGTTCAAGTGCAGATCTGGTGGAGGGTGAATACCTCGTAGACGATGGAAGTGGACACATTGTGTCTTCGCAGGAGAAAAACGGAAGCCGGTGCGAAGCGCCCAGGCTGCCAGCTCGTTGATGGTCAACTGCAGTTGACGCTCTATATGATCTAAGTTATAAGAGCGATAATATATAGCGAAGTCGTCAACATACAGGGACGATGGAATTCCGCCGCGAACGACACTAGTAATGCCGTTAATAGCCACGGCAAAAAGGGCGACGCTGAGAATCGACCCTTGAGGTACACCATTCTCCTGGATCCGCTCCCTTGAGATACTGTTCCCTATTCGGACACGAAAACGATGTAGTGCTAAAAAATTTCTTAAAAATTCCGGTAAGTGGCCTCGCATACCGTAACTGTGAAGGTTACGTAGTATGCCATACCGCCAAGTGGTGTCATAAGCCTTCTCCAGGTCAAAGAATACTCCCACCACATGCTGTTGCAGTAGAAAGGCATCATGAATGTAAGCCTCAATGCGTGTTAGATTGTCAACACTAGAGCGATGGCGACGAAAACCACATTGAAGGTTGGACAGCTGGTTATTAGTTTCGAGCCACCACACTAACCGAGAGTTTACCATTCGCTCAAAGGTCTTACAGACGACACTCGTCAGGCAAATGGGGCGGTAGCTAGATGGAAGTGTGCGGTCCTTTCCGGGTCGAGGGATGGGGATGACAATACCCTCTTGCCAGGAAGATGGAGAGACCCGCTCATGCCAGATGCGGTTATACATGCCTAAAAGGAAAGACATCGCATCGGGTGGAAGATGTAGCAGCATCTGTCTGTGGATGTCATCGGGACCGGGAGAAGAGTCCTTAGTTAGGGCTAAAGAATGTGAAAGCTCGGCAGCGGTAAAAGGTTGATTGTGCGGCTCATTACATTCGCTATAAACATTCAGTTTTGTTCGCTCCGCAGCTTCCTTAATAGGAAGGAAGAGGGCGTCGTAACTAGCCGTTTGGCTAGTAGCAGCGAATGAGGTGGCAAGGGCTTCGGCTACATCTTGTTCGGCAGTGCATATGGAACCGTTGAGGGCAAGTCCGGGAATGACCGTTCAGCGATACTTGCCATGCATCCGCCGAACAGCTGACCATACCTGTTTGGCGGAGCTGCGACGAGAAAGGGAGGACACGTAGGCTTCCCAGGATCTTCGTTTCGCATTGCGAAGCACAAAACGTGCCCTAGCTCGAGAACGTTTAAAAGCAACGAAGTTCTTTTCCGTCTGGTGCAACTGAAAAAGCCGCAAAGCACTTTTGCGTGCTTTTATAGCCACACGGCATTCCTCAGACCACCAGGGTACAGGGGTATGACGTGGGGTAGAAGAACCTCGAGGAATGCTGGATTCAGCGGCGAGCAGGATGGAACATGTAAAATATTCCACTATTTCATCGACGGTGTCAAAACCATCGTCGGTGAGGTGTTTATGGGAATTAAACTTTTCCCAGTCAGCCTTGGAAATAATCCAGCGAGGATGTCGCGAAGGCGCATGGTGGCGGCCGGATAAATGGATGTTAATTGGGTAATGATAGCTCCCAAAGAGGTCGGAAAGCACAGACCAATCAAGGAGTGGAACTAATACCGGGCTGCAGAAAGAGACGTCTAGTACCGAGTGCGTACCATAAGCGGATGACAAGAATGTCGGGTCACCATTGTTCAGCAAAATCAGGTCATACGAATCAAACGTGTCTACTATGAGGCCGCCACGAGCATCATCAATGTCGGAGCCCCAGAGCGTGTGTTTGGCATTCAGATCTCCCAAGATGAGTAACGGTGAGGGGAGCTGAGCCAAAAGAGCCTGAAGATCCTGCTTTTGAATTACACAGAGCGGGGGCAGGTAAATGTTGCAGATGTAAAAGAGATGCTCTCCCGCTGTATACGAACAGCGACAGCTTGCAACGGCGTGGTTAATGGTATATTGGTGGCTAAGATATTAGGCGCCACTAAAGTAGCAACGCCACCGCTTGCTCGTGTGCCTGCAACGGAGTCTTCCCTAAATGCCGAAAAAGTGCTTAGGTGTAATGAGTGATAGTGATGCAAATGGGTTTCTTGGAGACAAATAACTGGTGACCGTTGAGAAACTAAAAACTGTAGGTCTTGAACGTGAGCTCGGAAACCATTGACGTTCCACTGGATTATTTCCATAAAGAGTTTTTAACGGGCCGTTTTAACTTTTTTCTTGACTTTGGCTGACTTGGGCCCTACGATTCGGAAATCGTTAGTTTCCTGTGACTCCGCTGATGTTCGGGAGTCAGAACTCCTACGGCTCGTAGAACGAGACCGGGATCTCATAGAAGGCGAGCGACTTCGCGATCTATGTTGTGGCCGGGATCGGTTTTTCATATTTACTACGGGATGGTTGTTACCCGCTGATGGCTTGGTGGCTGGAGTCTGTACGGTTGAAGCAGAGGTAGTGCTGGTGGATATACAAACAGTCTGAGACGTAGGTTTAACGGCTAGAAAGTCAGTCTGCGTGGAGGCGTGGGCGACAGGGACGTGTTGAACAGCAACAGTGGTGTTAGGAATACGGCGAGCTGCTGATGCATATCCAGTAGTAGTAGTCGCAGGCTTCAGTTGTTCAAAGCGCCGTCGTGCCTCTGGGAAAGTCAGGCGTTCCTTTACACGTAGCTCCTGTATGCTTTTTTCGTCCATGAATCTAGGGCACTGTCACGAACTGGAGGGATGACTGCCGCCACAGTTCACGCAACAAGGTGTTCGACTGCAGTTTGGATCGTCGTGTTTCGGTAGGCCACATTGCTCACAAAGAGCAGGATTGGTACACGTGACCTTAGTATGTCCGAACCGCTGACATTGGAAGCAGCGCATGGGGTTCGGGACATACTGGCGGACGCTAGCACGTTCATAGCCGCAATAGATGTACTCGGGTAACTTAGTCCCGGCGAAAGTAAGAACAACCGTACGTAGTGGGTACTCCTTGCCTTCTTGCTTTCGTGTTAGCCGGTACGCCTGACAAACAAGTTGATCAGAGAGGCAACTTACTATCTCTTCATTCGCAAGACCGTCTAAGCTGGAGGTGGTGACTACTCCTCTACAGGTGTTCAGCGTTTTGTGTGGGGCTACCCGGATCGGGTAGGAGCCCAACAAAGTCGCCTTTTGCAGTTTGCGAGATTGGTCTGCATTTGAGCTCTCCAATAGTAAGGTGCCGTCTCGGAGGCGCGTCGCATTCTTGACAGGGCCACTGATCTTATCTAATTCTCGCTTTATGTAGAACGGACTAATCTCTTTAAACGTTTTCCCATCACAAGCCAAGGTCATTATCAAAAAAGGGTCAATGAAAGATTGTTTGCGCGGAGACATGATGATATTGACCCCCATCCGGAACCGTCGGCGTCAGCCTGCCATCCGGGGGTTAAAGAAAGAAAGACACCGAATCTTCACGGTCTGTGCCGTCATGGGGACCCCACCCATGACCGATCTCATTTGTACCTCAGAAAAGCTACCCTTCAAAATCCACTGCTTTTCCGTATGGGTAAACCGTTCACCACGCACACCCCGGCTTTATGCCCCTACCACAGGAATAACCGCCTGTGGCTCCCCACTTTAGGCCGCGCTGCGCAGAAAGGGCACACGCGGATTCAGGGGACTTGTGGTTGATTACACCGGGGTTCCGTCAGCGGTAACACGTCCGGTCCGTGATACTAACCCAACGGCAACACGGCCGTCGGGAGATTAACACAGACCGGGCCCTCAAGGGGCTACGTGGGTGTACTTGACGGTGTGGACGGGCTCCGCACCTAAGGCTACACATAGGGGCAGTGCGAAGGGTCCGCTCAACCTTCACTTTTGAGACCTCCGGAGAGCACACATGTCGGAAGCCGCGCTGAAAACCGTGGGACAGAACCACGGAGATAGGAGAGATCCCTGCTGGTGAGACAGGAGTTATAAACCTAAGACCTTAAGTGCTAATAATTATAATAAAAAACTAGAAGGGGAAGAAGGTGATGCATACTGATCAGCAGTAGCACAGCGTGGCACAGTTGATGGAGGTGAAGGGGATGAAATGAGGGTGAGTGGCTAGGGACCCCGGGATCGCCAATCCCGTACCTACCGTAGTAGGTCCCTGGGGAAAATTACCAGAGCCTCTTCTGCCAGTTTTCGGGGTTACTGATGGGCCTTCTCGGCATCCGTAGCGGTCGTGGGGTACACCAAGTCCCCACCGTACATCACCCCATCAGTCAGTCCCATACTTCCTGTTGCCATCCCCTCGGGACGAGGACCGCAGAGGTTGGATTTTGAGGGGCGTGTTTTTACGAAAATGGACAAAATTGAGTACCGAGCTGTCATTAAATATTTGTTTTTGAAAGGCAATATGCCTATGCAAATCAAAGAGGAGTTGGATTCTGTGTATGGGGACTCAGCACCATCATTTACCACATTGAAATTTTGGGCAACTGAATTTAAACGTGGCCGTAAGAGCTTGGGATACGATGAACGTTCGGGACGTCAAAAAACTACAACTACCGACAAAGTGGTGCTAGACGACTGCTGAATTAAAGTGAGAGAGATAGCAGAGGCTATGAACATGTCAAAAGAACGTGTTTGACACATTAAATCAGCATTTAGAGATAAGAAAGCTGCCCGCGCGTTGGGTGCCGCGTTTGCTCACGTTAGACCAAAAACGTGTTCGAATGAACCTTTCCAACGCTCTGTTGGCGTAGTTTAAGAGCAATAAATCCGAGTTTTGGAGCCGATTAATTACTGTAGATGAAACTTGTATACACCATTATAAACCTGAAACAAAAATACAGTCCAAACAGTGGACTGAAAAGGGGGAACCGACTCCTAAAAGAGCAAAATCTGTGGTTTTTCGGCTGGGAAAGTGATAGTGACTGTTTTTGGGGGGGATAGTCATGGATTTATTTTAATTAACTTCAAAGAGGGAAAACCTTTACAGGAGCATGCTACGCGTCATTACCTGACAAGCTGAAAGCAGAACTTGCGGAAAAGCGGTCACATTTGTAGCCAAAAAAGTATCCTGTTTCAACAAGACAACGCACCTTCTCACACCTTAGGGGTTGCAATGGCAAAAATCCACGAATTACGGGTTGAACTTCTCGACTGACCAGGTCTAGCCCCAAGCGACTTCTTTTTGTTCCCTGATGATGAACATCTGTTGCGTGTTGTGCTGGCTAGCTTTCCTTTCGCTAGTCTTACTATTTTCCTTAAGCAAGTCAGTTCTTTCATATGAGATCTTAAATTTCCTTGGCGATACATTATATGTTACTGGTTCACATGTTCTTGAAGTAGATGCTTTCGGCGTTGACTTGCCTGAATCCTTGTTCTTAGGACTGGACTTGGTCGACGCGCTCACTGTGGTGTTTGTTGCTTTGGCTGTGATCTTGAAGTAATTGATATTTCGGACATTACTGCCCCGTTTATGTCGCTAGTTTGTGTCGCTTTGCTGCAACTGCACTATAAGTAACGGTCCTAGGTACAGAAGGCTGACGAATACGCAAGTTTTCGGACTTCCAAGAAGGACATCTTCTTACCCGGATCTCTTGGATCGCCTTTTCCTCCATAAAACGGGAACATCCTCTGCAGTACGAAGAATGATTACCTCTGCAGTTGACAAACGCTGCAAGTAAAGTACATGCATCATCATGCTTGACTTCCCCACAAACCACGCAAGTAAAACTGCATTTCAACAATCACTCGTGTAGCCAAAGCTACAACACACCGTCTCACCTCAGCGGGTACAATGGCGAAAATCCACGAATTACGGATTGAACTGCTTGACTCACCAGATCTAGCGACTTCTTTTTGTTCCCTCATCTGAAAATTGCGCTCGGAGGACCGAGATTTTCGTCTAATGAAGAGACGAGTACTATTTGGATGGGTTACAGAGATGGCAGCATCGCTGGAAGAAGCGTGTAGAGTTATAAGGAGACTATTTTGAAAAAGAATAAAAAATATATATGAAAAAAGTCTTATTTTTATTAGGTCGGAAACTTTTCAGACCACCTATTGTGACATTGTGGGTTCGTGAAATTAAAAGTCCAATTGCACAAACTCAAAATGTTCTTTATTTCCACCGAATTACAGTTGGAACACTTGCCGATTACATATAATTACGTAGCGCACACAATTACAATTCACCAATTCGTCTGTCACAGGTTCACTCCACACCCACAATTACGTACAACTCCTCTGATACACGTACACAGTCTTCCAGTCCGTTCGCTAGCACGGCGCTCCTCACGGCTGCTCGCCAAGAACTGAACTGACTCGTCCACTGCAGGCCTTATATAGGAAGATCACTGTTTCTGGAAGCTTCGCGGCTCCCGATGGTTCCAGACGTCAGGGGGAGGGGAAAGAGACGGTACAGGGCTCGTGCTGCTCTTCTAACCATCCCCTCCGTGAGCGCTACACAGATAAATGGGTAGGCGTGGTCTATATGCCTCCTGTCGCCCACCCAGCTCCAGTTGGTCGTGCCTTCCAATAATTGGGTGCCACTATGTATAAAATGAACTGTAAATAATAGGCTGATACATATGCGTTATGTAATATATTTTCAACTTACATACAATAATTGTAGCTTATCCTCTATTATGTGTTTTAAATGGGAAGAGTTCTGGAGTCCAGCTAATAAGATGCGTTAGAGCACTCAGTGTTGCCAGCTTGTTACACACACTCATACAACATGCAGGTCTGCCTGGCGCTAGACGTAAGGATAACAAAATTAAATTTTCCAAACTTTTATAATGATGCAGTTGCTAAAATCAAAATTGGAAAAAGTATCTTTGCAAATTATGTATATTTTGATATGCTATAAGTATAGTTTATGAATAACTTGTTTTTCTAATCCAATGGAACTGCCAGTGGCTCATCCATATCGCTGTCAATGTCACTTACGGCAAGAGACAATTCGTCGTTGTCACTGTCTTCATCGTCCGAGTCTTGCAAAATTTTTTATTATTATAGGTGCCAAAATCTCGTCACGTGCTATTTCATTCTTAAAATCGCCTTCTTCCAGGTTTTCTTCATGCCTCACGCCGTATTTCCATTCCAGTTGTTACCTTGTCAATTTCTTGGATAATTTGTTCAAAGTTAGTTTAAAAGTATTATTTCTGTATGCAGCCCTCCGTTTATTTGAGCTCACACCAATTCAATTGGATTATATTGGCAATGCTAAGGCACGCACGAGGGCCTATTATTAGTGTCCCATTTCAAATATAAGTTGATCCAGCTGATACAATTTTTACGTGTTTTTAAATTGAAGTATTCGTTGCAATAACACATTTTTAGTTTCTGTTTCCGAAAATTTAACCCTGTTTTCTTTGCAACCATTCGACAATTTCGTTCTTTGTGCTGGCCGAATTCGTTATTTTATTTGCAATAATGGAATGATACGGCATATTATCCATTGTAATAATGCTTCCCCCTTCTAAATAATGTAAGAATATGTTAAAAAGCCACTCTTTAAATGTGTCAGTTGTCATCTCTCTGTGATAGTCTGACGTATTTTTGGAGAGCAAAATCCATTTGCTTTCTGGTAGGAAACCTGTCTTAGCAGATCCTACTTGGCAAATGAGCCGACTGCCTTTTCCAACAAGTGCCTTTACGCCTCCCTTTTTTGAGTCTTACCAGATTGACTTTAGAGTATGGTTTTTATTTAACCTTGTCTCGTCTAAGTAAAAGATAGGTCTCGCATTACTAGAATGTCTAATTTCTGGATTTTGCACAAGAATTTTAATGTTGCCACAACCATGTCACTCCTCTCCATTAAAAATTGACGCCCATTGTCTTTCTGTACCTGAACCCCAATCCCCTAAACATTCTGAAAGTCGATGATTTTGACCCAGGGTAGGAAATTCTAGTTCTAATAGCACAAGTTATTTTCTGCATAGTTGGAAATTCACCTTGGTCATAAAACTCGAACAGTTTTATGTACAGCGTTCTTGTCAGACAGTTAAAATTGTAACCCTCTTCGGAGGACATGTTTTCTGGGCGACACAAACACTTGGGTACCACTGGGATCAGAATTTTTTGCCTCTCCACAAATGCTGGATACACTTCACCACACACTTCAGCAGTAAGCCATTGAGCATTTTTGAAATCGAGCTAATTTCTATAATCCTCATTGTCCAATATTTCGAAGAACGCGTAGATCTTAAAAATAATACTTCGAACCTGACTCTGCGATACCCGGCTCTTTGACTCGCCACTAAATTCACTGAAAGAAGGCATTGCACTATTTAATTCCTACTCCTGTTGTCTAAACAACAGATGAATAATATTGTGACTTTTTGGGTTCGTAGAATTAAGTCTTGTTTTCAGAAACCTAAAACGCTCTTTATTACAAGTAAAAACACGCTTTGTATATCCCTGAAAGCCGCAGAATGACGTGACATACAGAAACGCAGTCTTCAAGGTCTTTCGTTGCTTTACCACACGTAAACAAACGAAATAATGCACTTGCGGTACACTTCAAATAGCTACACACACAAAATTAGCAGCTCACTAGCAACTGACAACTCTTCCCCGGCTTTTATACCTCCAACCACTGTTTCTAGAAAACTGCCGACGTTTCAAGACCTTTCGCGGCGGCAAGAGAAAGAGAGGGAACTATCCACACATCTGTCTTTTTCTTCCTCTGGTTCTCTCTTGGCAAGCGTTCAACACTCGCCCACGCGTCGGCTGTGGCTTGCGCTAGCGATACAATGCCTCCGCGACAATGATTTGAACTCTATAAACACTGCTTATCCAGCATTCCGCACGCTAACAGGCAATTAAGTGTTTGCTGTTCTCGAATTTAACATCTTGGCTTATTTAAAGTAATTCTTTTATCACATCACGTCAATAGTTTAAATTTCAGTTCTGAGTAATTACAAGTACATATAGGTACACACATACAAACCAACCAATTATCACAGTGCTTTACCTCACGATACGTCGATAAATATATTGATATTTATTTGTTTATATTACGAAAACTATTTGAGCTGATACACTTTTACATGGTGTTTAAATGGAAGAACTAAATAATACTGCTTTGAATTCTAGAATATATAGAGATTACGAACCATTCATAAAGATATGTGACCAGACACGTTATGCCAGGCCAGGATGGAATATACCCTTTCCTCTCGTTCGAATTTAGTAAACACTTTGGCTTATTCAAAGTAATTCTTTTATCACGCCATGTCAAACGTTACCATTTCAGTTTTGAGTAATTATTAAGATGCGGATTTTGTAGTTTGCTTCAAGTTGTCTGCACACAAAGCATTAGATAGGTAGCAGAAAATGTAAACAGTCGTGGATATAAAGGGGACACGATCAGCTGACAGTCGGATGAATAAGCAACTACAGTATGGTAATGCTGTCGACTAAACAAACATATTGTTGCGAGCATTTTTGGAGCCGGGCGCACAAAGGGTGCGGCGCGGAGAGATAAGGGACAGAAAGATAGCGCGGATATAAAGTTATGCCGAAACAGATAAATTTAGGTGTCTGGAACGTTCATGTTTTGTCTGTATGTTCTTTGGAATAAAGTAGTGCAGTTTTTGTATCCAAGCACGTGCAGTGTGGAGGAATGTCTTTCTCTTAAACCTCATTGAGGTCAAGTGTATTATCTTTGTATGCATGTTCTTTGGAATAAATAAGATATGTACTAAGATGGCGTTATTATACACAACCCTGGTGCCGAAACCCGAGACTGCACCACAAGGGAATTGGTAGAACTGTGGGACACCATTGCTGCACCAAAGATCCAGCAGCATCTAGCAGAAAGAGGAATATCTGGCAAATTTATTGTCCCACGGGCTGCTTGGCGGGAGAGGATGGTCGGGACCATTAAAAGCTGCCTGAGGAAAGTATTAGGCAAAGCCCAAGTTACGGAAGGAAGCCTAAACACCGCCCTAATAATGACTGAAGCAGCCCTGAACACCAGACCTTTAACGCAAGCAGAAGAAGCAGATTCTGAACCAGCACACTCTCTTTGTGGAGCAAAACTAAAATTACCCAGCGGACCTCAGCCTAGGACAAGCATCTTGTTAACAAGAGAATTCAGGAGACAGCAGAAGTTGGCAGCCGATATATGGAAACGTTGGTACAGTTATTACCTCACTCAACTGAGGAGTTTTCATGAGGTCCAACAACCCCAGAAGAAAATCTACCCTCTTAGAATCGGAGATGTTGCTCTCATCCACGAACCAGTCCGCCCAAGGCATATGTGGAAGAAAGGCCGGATAGTTGAACTGCATGAAGGGAGGGAACATTAGAAATGCTAGACTTCACACAGGATCACCCGTCCAACTGGTCATCCCCTTGGAGACTGACCAGGATGGGGGTGGGGGGGATGTTTCTCTTGAATATCATTGAGCTTAAATGTATTATATTTGTATGTATGTTCTTTGGAATAAAGTAATGCTGTACTAAGATGATGTTATTATATACTACCCTGGTATTCCTATGCTAATATGCAGTTTGTGAATTTACTGATCGGACATAAACCTCAAAAATATTATTTCATTGATGACAATCCAGGAAACTGTTACAAGTACACCCTGCAATTTTAAGTACAAAAATTATGTCTCTGTACTGTTCCTTCTTAATTTTGTAGCGTTTTAAGCTTTAAATCAATTTCCCGTAAAACACAAAAGTGGACTTTGATTGTTTTTCCCAATACCTTTCAAATTTAATAATTAACTTTAAGATTCTCAACTGTTTTGGTGGATTTTAGTGCTTGTTTTCTATGCTTGACGAGTCCCCTTAACTTAGCATGCAGTTGCTCGTGAAGTGTGACAGCACTACAGCTTACTCTGATAAACATACTACTGCAACAGATGCTGTCAATAAAATAGTCAGGGTCGTGTCAGCTCCACGATGTGACAGAATTTCTTTTACATGTCAATAAATTTGTTGACATGGGATTATCTGAACGGGTTTGAATCCAATCAGTGAGCAACTGAGCACAGATCAACTGAATGTTGGAGATGATGCAGTGAACTACATCTGTGTCTAAAAAGACAACATGAAGTTGTGCCTTTATTTGGTTATGTAAGCATAATTTACATGTATTAATCAAAATGTACACTGCGCTGTGATAAATCAAATATTTAAGTAATTGTTGTAAGCATTCAGTCACTTTTTAACGTATTAAAGGAAAAATATATTACACAGTACATCCTTTGCATTTAATGTTAATGCAAAACTGCTATCACATAAGCTACTCAAACAAAAAAACGGCAAAGCAAAACTTTGCATGGAAGTTCATAGACAAGTTCGCACAAGTTTGCCACGTGCTGGATAGGATAGAGCAACTATTCCCTCCAATATCAATCGCCGGTGGAGTAATAAATTTTCTCGCTTTGTTTATATCGCTACATCAACAAAGGACAGCAACTGACAAGCAGACTTTTGCGCTCTTTTTGTATGCTGCCTGTCACAGAAGAAACTTCGGGAAACCGAAATTTGTCTTATCGAAGAAATGGAATATTGTCGAAGTTGAACAACCTGGGAAACATCTGCTATGTACAACAATAAGGCTCACACTTCGGGCTTCGTGATATAAGCAGCTGTACTTTGAATGTCTCGTGCTGCAAGTGAAGTGAAGTAGCCACACTTAATCCCACCATCACTGCCACTGGCACTTGGTTCTGGTCCCACCACTTGATTTTCAAACCTAAGGAAGCAAACTATAAGGAGAACAGCGTTTTTCATGGTGAAATAGACATTCACATTAAGAACTGAACTAGTAGTTCACATTACTACTCTGAAACTTAACTGAAAATAAACTCAAGTCTGTTGTGAACTGCGTGAGTAGGTGCACTGTTTATTTAGGCTTGATATGAGGAATGTTGTAGTTTTTCAGGATTATCTGTATTGAATGGATGGATGTTGCGTAACCATAACCATGTGAAGATAAAACCTGCATTGCTCACATTCTAAGTATCATAGAGACAGGATTTTTGTACAGTCATGATCAGAAAATAAAATTCTTTCTTATTATAAGATTGGCATGTCATTTTCAAATATTTATCTGAGCATAATTAATGAAGATGTTCTCAGTTCAGCACCTTGAGATGAAGTCCTGGTGGGAGGGATTCGCTGCAGTCTGCAGTACGGCCCGCTTCCATATTAAGTGTATCAGTTGGATCAACTAGCAATTAAAATGAGACATGAGATAATCTGCCTTCCCCTGTCCACTGCCAGTACAATCTAATTGAGTTAATGTGGGCTCAAATTATGTTACAAACAAAAATAATACGTTTAAACTGACTGATGTTGAACAACATATTCATGAAGAAATTGACAAGGTAACACAAAACTGGAAAAACTGCAAGAGACATGCAGATAAACCACAAGACGATGACTTTTGCAAAGAAATAACACATGATAAGACTTTGGAGCCTATCATCATAAATTTGTAACACTCGCATGATAAAGACAATGACTATGACGAATTATCTCTTGATGTGACACTCACAGCTATACGGATGAGCCACTGGCATTTTCACTGGATTAGAAAAACCAAGAAATTTATAAACTATAATTATATTAAAAGCATTTAAAACATGTATGTAATATGCAAATATCCATGTTGTAATTTTGATTTCAATAACTGTATTATTATGACAGTTTGGAAAATTCAGTTTGGGTTCTCTTATATTTAGTGCCAAGAGATCCACATGTTCTATGATAGTGTGTGAGAGAGAGGAAAATATGAAAAGAGTGGGAATAACGAGGTAGGCAATGCTTAGTACGCTAATGCTTCTGATGGCAATGATCAGACTCTTCCTATTTGAAACATAATAGGCTGAGCTTGGCCGTGCTAGGTGGATATAGAATCATGACCATACTGAAAACTGACGTGCTCAGTGTCATGAGAATCTTTGGGGCATAGTACACTACAAAAAATATACACTTGCTGCCAAGTGAGTGGCTATTACATGTTTGGACCAGCTGTACCAACCTGGAAAGGAATGACAATCGCATCACCTGGACACGAACATACCTAGGTTCACCAGTGTGCAACACAATCCAGGCTCATTCTGTACTGTCATTCATTTGTGAAGGTGCCCATGCTGGATAATGCAGTCATACTCCACAATAACTGCCAACGTCATCAAGACAGCAGTGAGAGATGGGATATCCTACACAAACTGAAGAAACCATTACAAACAGAACAGATTTCTTGGAGGACTACTTTGAAGGGCAGTCAGTGCGCTGAAACTCTAACATGAATGTTAAGTGTATGATCCAATTTTAGCCCGCCATTTTTTTTCTACATCCTCCAACATTAAGTCATATTGGACGATGAATGGAATGGGTGAAATGATGCTCAAATGAGTCTAGGGTCCATGTAGCTTAGAGTAACCCGACATTTGTTAAGGGAAAACCCCGGAAAAAACCTTATCCAAGTAACTCACCCTGACCAAGATTCAAACTCGGGACCCCTTGAACGTGAGGCAGACATGCTACCATCTACACCACCGAGGCAGGTATTTTTAGCCTTGTGCAATAAATTTACAGAGTTTCACATTCAGCTTGTGCCATTAATTCCCATTTTATGAGATCCAACCTTCTCAAGAGTAGTGCATAGCGTAGGATTTCCCTGTTGTTGCATTATCTCATACTGGTCAGGATTTATTACCCCTCATACTTGTAAACGGCAGAATTTTAGAGTTGAGAAGACCAAATACTGAACTTGATCTCGAATATATTCAAACCCGTTCTGAAGAACTGGGGTGAAGTCTTTGTTTACAAACCACACCAAGACATATTATCAAATTGATTGCAGTAACTGTACTCAAATTTATATTGGAAAAACCAAAAGAAATTTAGAAACAAGAGCAAAGAAACACTTTAGAAACATAAAATATAAACAATTATAAAAATCAGTAGTTGCCACGCATTTTTGGGAAAAAAACCACAACATAATACCAGAACCAAGACTACTAAAACATACATCAGGAAAACAAGAACTATCCACATGTAAACAAATCTTCATTTCAAAAAATAGGAACGAAGTATTCAATTTTGACATCCCCCCGAAAGATTTGTTCAGCAATTCCTTGAACCGCCACCAGAGGAGACCTGACAACATATCGTCAACTACACCTATGAGAACCAGTTGATGGCCGGTTGAGGATGGAGGCAAAGTCTCTGAAACATGTTCCGGAAAAATTTATAAGTGCTGTTTAGTGTCATTAATCGACTCCCTTTAAATTTAATATTGTGACTTTGTGGATTAGTAGAATTAAAAGGCCAAGTTGCAGAAATTAAAAATCTCATTTATTTTCGTAGAAATACTCTTACAGATTACAGCAGCATTACGTTACATACACCATCAGTCTACCAAGGTCGATGACAATAACAAACCGTGACAGCTGATTACATTAGCTCTCGTTACAACACTTTTTACACAACTACTGCTTACTCATTCTTGTTTACAACTGTTTCACAACTACAACTGTCCCGCTGGCGTGTCACAATCCCTTTTATATCTCCATTCATGATTACCAGATTGTTCTGTCAATCACTAGAGGTTTCTTGAAAACAAGGCATCTAATTATATAATTCGAACATTCTATCACCTTCGAGAAATGTAACAATCTACATCGGCGAGGCCTTTGCTTATCTTGCTTGCCGGCATTATCTGTTTACACAAGTTCGTTATCTATGTGAAACCTATCAATCTATTATCTATTTGCGCCGAAACTTTAATGCCCGTTACCGCGACAATATATTATCATCTGTTCACTGTTAGCATAAAGTATTCTTCCAAGTTCCGCACTCAGCTTCGCCTCTACTATGCCATTGGTGAACATGACACAACACAGCATAACCTCTGCATGTGCGCACATAAACAGCAATGCTGTCACCTTAATCATTCAATAATGCTACCATTGCATTATTGACAATCTTTGAGCATTTTCTTCCAGTAATCATGTACATATATCACACTGTAAGAAAACAGACTCAGTATTTCTAAAATTAAGTGATGAAGGTTACAAAAAGCATGAAACACTGCATAAGTTATGTACACAAAGAAACAAAGCAAATAAAGCTACTTATAGTTGTTAATCGGAATCCCAAAGTGCCTAAATTCCTTCCAAATCAGAGGCCTCTGATTCATTGCTGTCGTAATACTTTTCGCTGCCACTACATAGTCAACCATGCTCTCCAGATCCCACATGTGTTGCTCTCCATTGATGACATGTTACACACATTCGCACCACCTTTCTTTTGTAGCTTCTTTAAATGCTGAATAAGTCTTAACCTGACTGCAAATTAATTCTACTGGGTTAAGCTTGCAATCTGAGTACTCTATGTCCGACCTTTTTGGTAAGTGTATCAATTATACATTTTTCATGTATATTTCTATACCCCTTAACCAGCCATAACAGATCAATTTTTGCCATTGGTTCCTCATATATAATGCTTTAGGACCTCAAGCAAGTTGACATTTCAGCTTTTTCCCATGAATTATTTGGCATACGCTACACTCTAACTAAATGATAAGAGGCATTATCCATTACTATGAGGCTACCAGGTTTGAGTTTGGCAACCACATTAATAAACTAGTTCCTGTACACATCCCCAGTTATTTCCTCATGATAACCACCTGACTTCCTATATTCACCATTGACAACAAAGCCATTCTCACTGCCAATATGAAAAATAATTTAACGCCGACCTTTACCACTCAGGATTTTTAATCCCGCGCTCAAACCGCACAAAAATGCATATTTTGTTTGCTTTATCTTTAATAGTGCTCCCATACCTTGGTGGGCACGAGGCCCTCATTAACCCACGTTTTATCTAAGTAGTACAGCCCCTGCCTTCTCTATTGTCTTATGTCCTGCAAATACTGCCTATGCCACTCTGCTACATCAAATATTACACTTTTTTTATTGTGGCTAATGAATTCAAATCCTATCTCCATAAGCAGAAAGAACAAGCTAATCCTCTTAAAGTTTGGTAAATCTCTGTCACTGTTCACTGCATGCAACACTTATGGTAAAGGATCTGTTTTTGAAAAAAAACAAACAAAGTCCTTCATTTAACACTGCTTCACAAACTCATCACATGTCCTAACACTGGCTGCTTATGCTAACATTGTTACTGTTCCTGAAGAAGCTTTCTCTCAACACTCCAGTTAGCTTTAGCAGATTTTTATAGCCACTGATGATATTGATCAACCACAATAACGGCTTACAGCTGAAAGCCGGACTCACATTGTACAAAACACTCATCCGCCCGATTCTGAAGTATGCAGCTGCAGTTTGAGGCTATGTGGCCCCAACATACACTACTACCCTCCGACTACAAAACAAAGCTTTACATACGTCTCCAAAGTTCCCCGCACAGCTCCAGCCAATAGACTATATCAGGAACTCAGAACCCACACCGGTGAAGAATTTATCAAAAAGCTAGCCGCCGACATGTATGACAAACTGCCCTCCAACGCCAAACCCCTCGTCTACACCTTAGGCACATACGAAGACGAACACGACCAACATACACGCCCCTTATCCCTTTTTGAAAAAAACATTTCGCCAAACACCGATGCCCGCATTCACCTTGCCTGTCTAACCAACTACATCCTCAGACCTTCCCCATGCCTCCACCTCCTAACTTTAATTATAGGATTTCCCCCCAGCAACTAGGAAAAGCCAATATCTCCTGATCAGCAGCTGAAAACCCCTTACGAATGGTAAGCTCTGTCAACCTCTCCCCCCACCTTGTATATACATTGATGCATGCTTAACTAATATTTTTAGCAATGGATACTGACTACCTCTAACATAAACTAACCCAACTACTCAGACCTGTCCATACCAAGCAATAGACCCCTTTGAATAACCATTTAACCCCGGAGATCCACTCATGGCCTAGCCATGTTTGGACCCCGGATACATCTATGACGCACTCGCACCTCCTTGGATGCCAGCAATTGCATGACCATAACTAACCAGGGTGCTTCAGCAGAACCAGACTAACTCGCATGTAAACTAACAAGAGCACCCCTCTTGCACGCTGCATGTTTAGATATGACAAGCATGTGCATGGGAAGACGATATAACTTCAGAGGATGATCGTCACTGGGGAGCGGCAGGTGTGGGGCTGTCCCTATAAAATGATTTAAAAAAGATCCTCCAAAAGCTTATTCAGTACAATGATATTAAAGGTCTGCCGAAACAAACATTATGAGATCAATGGAAATTTCTAGTTACTTCTGGACTGAGAAAGATAATTCGGTTTCTAGTTTATTTTAGAATGATCTAGAAATTATCAGGAGATATACAAGCGATTGTGCCACACCAGCTGGACAGTTGTAAACAGAGTGAGTAAGCAGAGAACAGCTGAGAGTGTTGATGTAAACAGTGGAAGTTGAGTAAGCTGTTTGTTATTGTCATCGACCTTGGTAGACTGTGATTGTGACGTAATGTTGTTACGTGAGAACTGAACAGTGTATTTCTACGCAAATAAAGAACACCTGGAATATCTGCAACTCGGCCTTTTAATTTTACGAACCCACAAAGTCACAATTGGTGTCAGAAGTGCGACGACATGGAGGCTGCATTGGAAAAGATTTTGGAGAAGATGACGAAAATGAGAGCAGCAAATGACAACCTCGCTGCGAAAACAGAAGCGGCAAATAACCACCTGGCAGCGGAACTGAAGAAAATAAAGACGGCTAACGACATCACCGAGAAGATGGAAGAAATGAAGGCCGAATTAGCAAAGACGGAGGCTGAAAATAGCATTTTGGCCGCGACAATGACCGCGAAGATGACCGAATTGACCACGGAAATGAAAGTGGCGAATGAGACCATCGCCGCAAAGTTTGAAGAGCAGTTGGCCGACGTAAAGGACGTCACGGAGCTTGGTGAGCGCGTCGAAGACCTGGCGAGCCGCGTTAACGACCTGGAGGGAAAGGCCGACAGTAACACCAAGTCCCTGAACGCCATGGTAGAGGACATCGTCCTCAGGAAATAGAAGGACTTGAAGGCCGACGCGCCGGGACGCGACATCTGCGCGCGTCAAACCTAAATATGATGGCCCGACAACTTTCGAAGTCTTCCGCTGTCAATTCGACAAGGTGGCCAAACACAACAAGTGGTCACCAAAGGAAGAGGCCACACAGCTAATAGCCCTGGAGAATCGCTTTGGAAATCACCGCTTAGCCGCAGCATACCGCAGCCAGCTGAAGTCAAGCTCACAGCAGCCAGGTGAGACGCTGCAGGAGTTCGCCCTGGCAATTGAGCAGCTGGCCAGCAAAGCCCTAGTCGACCTCCCACCAGAGTTCTTATCCCGGGAAGCCGCCTACAACTTTGTCGACGGGATACGACACGGAGATTCGTCAGCGCCTAATGCTCGGCGATTACAAAACCATCCACGAGGCGCTAACGGCAGCACTGAGGATGGAGGCGGCCAAGATGACAGCTATCCCGACGTCGAGAATGAGGGGTGTCCGCTACACCGGAGACAGAAGACCAGCCGAAGGAGGCCGGCGAAGACATAGTGGCCTGTGCTGGGGTTATGGATAACCGGGTCACCTGGAGAGAGAGACCGCCCACACCAAGAAGAGCAGCCGGAAGAACGAGTAAGGCCCGGCGTGGTGAGAAGCACGTCGGCATCACCATCCCCTCGGGTGACGCAGCGCGATGTCAGCCGGCGTACGGATGACAGCCTCATCGCGGACGGTTGGGTAAGAGGAAAGCCTTGCCGCGTACTGGTGGACACCGGGGCAGCCGTGACCGTCATCAGACCTGACATAACCAGTGGTTTGCCGTCAAGGAAACCAAGCAGACCGTACCAGCTTGTGACGACTTCGGGTGACACCTTGCCTGTGGAGGAGGTCCTGCTGAAGTTGACCTTGGGAAGGAGTACCGTAAGTCTGTGGGTGTTCGTCGCGAAGGTGGCTGAGGAGGTGATACTGGTATTGGATGCCCTCAGGAGCCACGAGGCGACGGTCGACGTCGGCAGGAAGGTCCTGCGGCTCAATGGAGAAGAGGTGATACTCCGGCAGCCCGAACAGCGCCATGGAATTTGCAGGGTCGTCCTGAAGGAAGACGTGGTGGTCCGTGCGAGAAGCGAGGTGGTGGTGCGGTGCGACTGAAGGGCCAGCGGACGAAGAACATGATGCTGGACCAGAAGACGCCTGTGCACGGACTATGTGTAGCCAGGACATTATTGCCGTGCAGAGAGGAGGTGCCAGTGAGGCTGCTCAACCTGGCAGACACCGAACACGACATCCAGGCCGGGACGGAGTGGGGTACGTGCGAGCCGTGGCCAGCTTGACAGCAATCGACGAGACACAGGAGCCGGTGCCGACGCAAAACCTGGGGCCCCGGTTGGAAGGCTTATTGGAGAGGGCGGCCGACCACCTGACCGCAGAACAGCTGAAGAGGGTACGACAACCTCTGAGGCGATACCAGTGTGTCTTCAGCCAAGGCGACAGTGACTACGGCCGCACGGACAAAGTGCTTCACCGCATCGACACCGGAGACGCCCGGCCTATTCGGCAACCACCTAGACGCGTTTCGCTGGAGAAACAAGCGGCGGTACAGGATTTGGTAGATGACATGAAATCCAGGGGAGTGATTGAAGAGTCTGCCAGCCCTTGGTGTTCCCCTGTAGTTCTGGTGACAAAGAAGAACGGCGAGCTACGCTTCTGTGTGGACTACAGGAAGCTGAACGCCGTCACCCGGAAGGACTGTTTCCACTTACCCCAGATTGACGACTCCTTGGACACGCTAGCTGGTGCACAGTGGTTCTCGACCCTGGACCTGAAGTCGGGTTACTGGCAGGTGGCTCTAGACTCGAGAGACAAGGAAAACACTGCATTCTCGACAGGCTAAGAGCTTTAGCAGTTCAGTTATGCCCTTTGGCCTCTGCAACGCACCAGCTACCTTCCAACGCCTCATGGAGTAAGTGATGGGAGGACTGACTTACGACGCCTGCCTGCTATACCTGGACATCATCATCGTCGGTAAGACCCTCGAAGACCATCTGAAAAACCTGAGCAAGGTACTACAGAGACTGCAGGCGACCAACCTGAAGCTGAACGCGAAGTGCCAGCTCTTCCGCAAGGAAGTTAACTACTTGGGCCACATTGTCCCACCAACCGGAGTGGCCACAGACCTGGAGAACACCCAGGCTGTGAGAGATTGACCTCGGCCAAAGGATAAGAGAGAATTGCGCAGTTTCCTAGGGTTGTGCAGTTATTACCGTCATTTTATCAAGGGGTTTTCCAACTTCGCCAAACACCTCACCGGCCTGACTGAAGCACACCGGCCATATTTTTGGATGGAGGACACCAAAGACGCTTTCCAGCACCTGAAGAAGACACGGTGCAGTGCTTCTATTCTGGGATTCCCACAGCCAGGTGGTGCCTTCATTGTGGACACTGATGTCAGAGACCATTGCATTGGAGGTGTCCTATTCCAAGTCCAGGATGGCCGTGAGTGGGTGATAGCCTACTACAGCAAGACGCTATCCAAGGCAAAGAACTACTGCGCCACCCGAGGAGAGTTACTGGCGGTGGTAAGATCTTGGAGTCATTCCACCTGAGGACTGACCGCTCATGGCTACTGAGCTTTAGAAACCTGGAAGGACAGACAGCACCCTGGGTACAGAGGCTGCAGGAGTACGACTTCACCTCTGAAAGTCGTAGAGGGAAGAGCCATGGTAATGCAGACGCCATGTCCCGAAGATGCTGCCCAGAGGAGTGCGGCCAAGGCACCTGAGTGGAAGAGAAGGAGCGTGCCACAGCTGTCCGAGTGGTCACGGCAGTTCCTGCGGATGGCTGGGATAGCGCAGCCTTGAGGAGGGAGCAGCTGGCGGACGCAGACTTGGGGCCACTCTTGAGAGAAGTGGAGGAAGGGACAAGGCCAACCTGGGAGGACATCGCACCGAGGAGCGCCACCTACATGTTGTACTGGGCCCAATGGGACTCACTGAAGACAATGAAGACAAGAGAGGGCGTGCTGTTCCGGGTATGGGAATCACCATACCATTGTCCATATTGATGGACAATATGGCAGGATTTTGTACAATGAACATCTGAAACCAATGACAATAATTCAATCTTTTATACTTATCTGGTTCCTGTAGCTGATGAACAACTGTAACCCCATATGGCTTTAGCCCTGCACTTTTTGCAGCTCTCTGATACATTGACTTGGTGTACCCTGTTTTCTGCGACAAATGTCTAAATGAATTTTTGGGTGACTGCTCCAGTCGTGCTCTTACGTCAACAACCGTGGGAAGCCTAGATGAATGATGCATGCCTTTTCCACTATCTAGAGATCCAGTTGTTTACAATTTGTTTACTAGTCCAGGTATTGTGTTTCTTTTGGGATGGTGAACACCAAATTGTCTGGTATGACCTTTGAGTAGCAGTAATTGAATTCATAATCCAGTATTGCTTCACAAGAGTCGTTGATTTAATGTTTACTGCATTTTCACGTTGACTAGAACATGTCAAAAACAGCTGCCAACAATAGTAATTAGGAATAAAACAAACATCTGCACATCTAGTGACAAAGAATCAAAACTCCAGAACATTCTGCTTAATTTGGTGCTATAATTGAGTCATTGAATGAATTTGCAATGGAATAAAGAAAGAAATGTGTCAGTTCTATCCAAATCACTCTGTATTGAAGACCCATTCATATCATGAACTAAAAAGAACATTAGAATTCATCTAAAGAAACACAACACACAAAGGCACTGAAAACTCAGCAATGATATACCATTTTTGCAACTCCAGCCACAAAAATTAAAAAAAAAAGTCACTGTTTAGACACCAGTGCAAAAATTATAGAAATTATGTGGAATTGGGGTGAATACAGATAAATTTTGAAATTCCTGTGAAAACAAAGGTTAATCAGAAAAGCAGTAGAAGAGCTTCAAAACTTCAAGAGGAACATTCTGGCAGGCAAAAAGTAGCTGATAACATATGTAAGCATTAGTGAAGTTTTTGACTCAATGTTAGTCATTGTCCATAAATGTATTATGACTTTATAGGGTTTATGAATAAATTTATGCTTTTCACCCTAATGCATCAACTGATATATTTTAAAATGTGATAACAAAAAAACTATTACAATCTTTGTACTTATAATTTATTTTACCCTGATGGATCAAATTCTGCTTCTTAAAACATCTCAAAAATAGGCAAAGCACTTCTTAGAAATTTTACATTTTATGTATCATATTATGCATTTTAAAACTTAATGGTGAATGAAGTTTCTATGACAAATTTTATCTTAATGTATCAAATTAATTTCTTAAATCTGATATGTGAGTAAAGGTCTTCTCACAAGTGTTACTTTCAAAAGGCCTTTTACCCCCATGAAGTAAGCTATGTACTTTTAAGTCTGACAACTGATTATAACTCTTATTACATGACACCCATGCAGTTTTATCACAAGTGTTACATTCAAAGGTCCTTTTAGCTTCATGAACCAGGCAATGTTTTTTTAAGTCTGACAACCGAGAACATCTCTTATTACAAGTTTCACACTGATATGGCTTTATGCCCTCGTGTATGAGCGTATGCTTTTTCAAATCTGCTAAACGTGTAAACCTCCTATCACAAACTTTGCACTCATGTGGCCTTTTACCTTCGTGAATTAGATTATGTCTTTTTAAATCTACAAAGCGGGTAAAGTCCTTAGCACAAATCTGACACTTGAATGGCTTTTCACCTTCATGCATCATATTATGCCTTTTCAAGTATGACAACAGAAGAAAGCTCTTACCACAAAGTTTACACTCATGAGGCTTTATACCAGAATGTACCAGCTCATGTGTTCTCAAACTAGACAACCTAGTGTATGTCTTATCACATGTTTTACATCCGAATGGTTTTATACCCTCATGAGTCACAAGATGCATTTTCAAACTAGACAACCTCGTATACGTCTTATCACATGTTTCACACCTGAATGGTTTAACATCCTCATGAATCAAATTATGTATTTTTAATTGTGACAACCAAGCATAGCTCTTACCACAAGTTTTACACGTGTACTGTTTTATCCCCTCAAGAGCCAAACTCTTGTGGCCCACATGAGTGAACTCGTGTGTTTTCAAATTTGACGACTGAGTAAAGCTTCTATTACAACTTTTACATTTGTATGCACGTTTATACTCATGAATCACATTATGTGTTTTCAAACTAGATAACCGAGTATAGCTTTTATCACATCTTCTACACCTGTATGGTTTTCTTCCCTCATGAATGAAGTAATGTCTTTTTAAATATGACATAAAAGCATAGCTCTTTCCGCAAATTTTACACCTGTATGGTTTTTCCCCCTCGTGAACCAAACTCTTTTCATATCCATGAGTGGATTCTTCTGGGTAAAAGTTTTCCTCAACTTTTGGAATTTCTATGACATCACTTTTATGACTTTTATGTTCAGGATGATCCTTTCCATTATAGAAGCTTGAGTTTTTAACTGACACTTCAGCAGAAACTGCTTCTGTGCATAATCTGAAACAAAGGATTTGTAACTCTGTCACTATCTTGTGGCTTACCAGTAATACAAGTTTAATATTATTCAGAATTAAGAGATCTTCAAACAAAATGCAAGAAACAAATTGTAATCAGTCATTGAAAAGTTTTACATATACTGTATTTAATATATATAATCAGAAAGAAACTTCAACAACTTAAAATAAACTTAAACTTCTATGCATAGAGCAGGGTGACAGATTGCAAGCAAGTATATAACACTTCTATCCTTCAGAGAACTAAAATGCTCTTTTCCAATAAAATCCTGATTTCTAATTTTTGGGTGGAAGTAGTAAAAAAGATGCAGCAAAGATATATGGACTAACACTAAAATCTGGAGGCTTATTCTTTTAGTTCCCATCTTTATTGTTTGTAATTAAGTAGAGGTATTGTTAGACTTTTTCCTTAAAGATCCTGTTATCGTTCCTGTCAGTGGAATGACCCTTTCAACACAATCTTTCTTTGCTGGGGTATCTGATATTATGCCGTGGTCCCACCCACCTGTTACAGTTTTACATTTTGTAGACAGCTCCAGACTAACTTGTAGGGCAGCCTAGCGGACAGAGAAAACTCATATATTAAAACTTTTATAGCTCCTTGAGGAGAATTTATCTAACATGTTAACATCTTGGAGCTCTGAGCCATCATCAATATACCACATCAAATCTCTAGAGATATAGTGTTTCTTATGCTGACTCCACTGAAGTGAAATGTAGATGCAGTAACTCAAAGACTGGGCTTCTCATTATTGGCTTCAAAATATTGAAGTAATAACATTTGTCATTTTTTCTAAAACTATATATGCCTAGTCTTGCAAACTCAGATCATAGAACAAACTTCCAGATGTTATGTGATTACACTTGAAACAGTTGTTTAATTTCAAACCCCAAAATATTGTAATTATTTTTATATTTGTTATTCTGAATTTATTTTAAAACTATTTAAAAATAAATCACCATAAGTTGTTGGAAGCATTGGGAAATAAACAAGATTAAATAAGGAGTGGAAGAAAAACATGTGATAAAGTGAGTTAGGAATAGAACAGAATCAATAGTAATCTCAAAAACTATTTGTAGTTGGTTTATTCATACTCATCACTTTTTCATATTAATGAGAGACTAGTTTCAAAGGCATTTGCCTTCATTTTCAATCTCTTTCCCACTCAAATGGAGGTGAATACCTTTGAAACTAGTCTCTCATTAGTATAAACAAATAAGTGACGAGTATCAATAAACCAACTACAAATAGTTTTCGAGAATAATTTTTACATCACTGTTACTAAATTACTCCAAACACAAACAACAAAAGAATCAACAGTGTCAATTTATTAATTTTTAGATGAGTCGTATTTATTACAGATCTGCACACAGTGTTAATTTGTTTTAATGGTGTTGCTAGAAGTTTAAAGTTATTTGAAAAAATATTACAATATTAATTGTTTAAATTAAGTTTTAAAAGAGATATTATAACATTATTTAAATATGGAAAGATTGTACTGGTTTTTATGCATGACATGGCCAATAAAGTGTTTAATTACCACTTAAAGGGACAGTAAAGTCAATAAAATTTGTTTAGTAAGAAGGAAGAGTCCTTCTATGCCAGGAAGCAACAGAGAACGGATGTCAAAGAACACGACGCAAGCTTTATAATGTGAAAAGTTACAAAAATATATCTCATTCAATATTGTAGAATTGAAGGATGTTGATAAAGATATTCACCAATTGTAAAAGATTAGGGTATCTTTAAAAGAAGCTAAATCACTTTTCAATTATTTATAACATTAATTCCTGCAGACCTCTGTCTCAGACTACACCTGAAGTACATTATTTCCATGAACTGACTGTAGCAGCTATGGAGAACATCATAAGAAATTATTTCATCCCAAAACATCAAATGTCATCTAAATGGCATCCCAACCCAGGGCTTAAACTTCATTCTATGAAGAGAGGAAGAACCAAACCACTCAATTTATGATTGCAGAGAAACAAATGTAGCAGTTTTATAAATGAAGGACAGAACACAGAAGCCTTTTAATTAAACTCTGGCCAAGAGTCAGGTCTTACCTTGCTGATTTTCCTGCTGTAGGGTCTCCAACCTGTAAAAGAATTATTCACAGCGTTAGTTTAAATGTCCTGCATCACAAATTACCAAGTTCATTGTATTTATAAAATGGAATTAACAAAACAGAAACATAAGCAGGGAACAGGATTAAACTTGATGTTTTGGAATAAGGTTTTAAAAAATAAGCTAATTACCAGAGAACTACAAAGAGAAATAGAAAACATGGACATTATAGGAGCAGTAGAGACCTGCCTTGAAAAGAAAGTAAATATAGAGATAGAGAATTGATGGAAATGAATCATTTCTTCACACTAGCCGTATATAGGCTAAGGTCTTTGATGGTAATAAGGACTTACGATGGTAAGTCGCCACAAACGGTATATCTCGATGTGAGAGCCCCTAGTGTTTTACCGGGGAAATATGCGAGTCAAATGGAGAATTTAATTTCAGGACAGCACGTTGGCCATGGTAGCTCAATGGGTTAAAGCGACTGGATGGAAACCAGGAGATCTGTGGTTCAAATCCCAGCCATGGCATTGAATTTTTCATGTTGACTATCTATTCAAGTTAACGCTATGCATAGTAAAATGGTCATGCTGGAACTACGTAAATTGGCAGAAGAGCAAAAAATAGATATCCTTTGTATACAAGAACCGTACACCTTGCGAGGAAAAGTGGTACATATGCCAATTGGTAGTAGAATTATAACAACAGGTTCAAGTCCTCAAGCTATCATTATTGTATTTAACAAACAAATACAAATAGTTAAAATAGCGCAACACAATGATGAATGGCTATGTTGTCTAGAAATGACCTATAGAGGTAAAACCAATATTCTGATATATCAATACTATCAATATAAAGACAATATAGAACTGCACTTGGAAAAGACTAGAGAAATTCTGGACCAATACAATAGGGAGCCAATATTAATAACACTAGATGCCAATGCAAAATCAGTTCTATGGGGAAGTAAAAATCCTGATGAAAATGGAGACAAAATGGAAGAACTAATCCAAGAATATGGTTTGGAGGTCTTGAATCAAAGAAATAATCCTTATACGTTTCAAAGAAGGGCTGGAGCAGAAGAAAACATAGACGTTACCTTAGCTAGAGGATACATTGTATCTAAAATAATAAACTGGAAGGTGACACAACAACAGACTTCTAGCAACCACAATCTAATATTATTTGACTATGTAGTAAGGATGAAAAATGAAGTACCATTACATACTGGACCAACTAGATGCATAGTTAAAAATATAGATAAACAGAAGATTATCCAAGAATTTAGATTACCGGCTATACTAGATGATGATAACATTGACACTAAGGCGAAGAAAATCACAGAAAGTCTGCAAAATGTTATGAAGAAAACTCTATTAAGGATAAGACCAAAGATTAATGAACAAACACTATAGGAAAGATCCAAGAAAAACTACTAAGTAAACGTATACATGAGTTTAGGACTATGATAGGCATGACAGACACTCAATACGGATTTCGGAAGCACAGATCAACTGATGATGCAATAAATAAAGCATTAGAGAACATAAAATCAAATCCCAATAAGTATGTCATAAATATATTCTTTGACATTTCTGGTGCATTCGATAATCTGTGGTGGCCAGAATTGTTCAAAATTATGAGAGACAAAGATTATCCAAGATGTTTATATAATATGTTGAGGGACTACTGTAAAGACAGAACCGTAACATTAGTAGCTGAAAGCAGAAAATTAATCAGAGATGTTACAAAAGGATGTCCTCAAGGGTCAATATTGGGTCCTATCTTTTGGGATATACTAACTGAACCAATTCTGGAGAGATTAACACATATAAATTCCACATCAGAAGTTATAGCGTATGCAGATGATCTGATGGTAATTATAGATGGGAATAATCGTAAAGAAATAGAAAACAAAGCTAAGAATATCACTGAGACCTTGCAAGGCTGGTGCAATGACGTAAAACTAACCATCGCATCCTCTAAATCAGCTTATGTAGTAACGAAAGGTACACTAAAGAGGAACCCAGTAATTAGAATAAACAATGCACCGATACCAAGAAGGCAAAGTTTCAAATACTTAGGTATAATTGTTGATGAGAATTTGACTTTTAATACGCATATTGATTACATAAGACACAAAACTTCAAAAGTGATGGGAAAGTTGACGTCGTTGATTCAAAGGAATTTTAAATTACCCACTGATATCATCAAATTGTATCATACAAATATTGCAGCTGGGATTATGGGATACGGAGCAAGTACATGGGCTCAAAGGCTTTGCAATAAAAGAAACAAAATGCTAATAAGAACACAAAGACAGATACTTTTACGGTATGCAGGCGGAACTAAGACCACCCCCACGATGGCTCTATTCGTAATCCTAGGGATATGGCCGATGGACTTGATCGTAAGATATAGAGGTGCAGAATACTGAAGAAGAAAGAATAACCAGCAAAAAGTACGAGAAATAGTAGGTGTAGAATGTGAGACAAGGATGCAAATTAAAAGGACAATATTACAGGAATGGCAAAACGAATGGGACAGCATAAAGGAAGGACGTCGAGTTTATGAACTACTTCCAACAATAGAAGAAAGACTAAGGATGAGCCACTTCAAACCAACTAAAGGAATAATCCATTTTATTAGTGGACATGGACCTTATGCCACCTACTTTAAGAGGATAGGAAGACGAGCGACAAGTCTATGTACAGCATGCAGCATAGAGGGTACACCAGAACACCAAATTTTCGAGTGTCAAGAGCATCGAGAAGTGGATAATTTGAGACAAGAGCTGCAAGGAAAGACAACATGGGAAATAATATGAGATACAGAGGAGTTCAATAAGTTAGACACAATAACAAACATCATTTCAACAAAAGCTTGGGAGCAATATATAACTTCTAAGAAATCGACACCAATAGAATTGGCTACACCTGCAACACTTCAACAAATAAGACGATCAACTAGAGTCCAAAGACGAGAGATGGAAGGAAATATGAACATAGGAAGAGATCCAATTGAGGAAGCAACACCAGTAGAAGAAGAGGAATAAGGAGATTTTGAAATTGAAAATATCCATGAGTTGGGAGGAGAAGAGCTAATAAACCAACAAGGTGATATAGACTGAAATCGAACTGACTTGACAGCGATATATATAATTGAAGAGAGAGACAAATTTGGAAACAAAAGAAAAACTATAATTAGGATAGTTGTTAGGTTAGTTGACTGCAAAGTTTAGCAGTCACCTAGGTTATTGTTTCTGCAAACAATTAAAAAAGTTATTCTTATAATTAATAAATTTATAAATGAAAATAAGAAATAGTTAAAAGGTTCCGATATAGAATCTAGGCATTGGAACATAAGAAAGCAGAGTTTATTATTTTTTTTAATTTTTGTTTGTTGACTATCTATTATAGAGTTTAAATTCATAGGAATGAGAGCAAACAGGAGTAATAGGAATAGGAATTCTGATTAGGAAAGATTTAGAAGTGACTGTGGACACAATGACATTAAGGGATAGGGACAAGGAAGGGTTGTGGATAATAATTAGGCAAATAGGAAGACTACATGGATCATTCAAAAATTAGTGGCAGCACTGCCTGCATTTGGCGCTTTCAGCAGTAAATCATGTAAGCTGATAACAATGAAAAATAAGAGCATCTAATGCTAGTTAGCTGAGAGTTTGAAGACAATTATAATGTTACCCAATCGGCAAACTCTACGGTACCGATCAATAAATGCAGGGGAAGGCCGGTGGAGGGGGGCGTGTGGCATTGGTACCGGCTGCAGAGGTGCGACAGAGTGGAGGGAGGGGAAACCATAGGGGTGGCTGAATCTTCGGTGATTCGTCAGCGCATAATGCTCGGCGATTATAAAACCATCCACGAGGCAGCATTAAGGAAGGAGGCGGCCAAGGTAAATGCTATCCCGACGTCGAGAACGAGGAGTGTCCGCTACACTGGAGACAGGAGACCAGCCGAGGGTCGCCGGCGAAGACTTAGTGGCCTGTGTTGGGGGTGTGGACAGCCCGGACACATGGAGAGACTGCCGACACCAGGAAGGGCAGCCGGAAGAACGAGTAAGGCCCGGCGAGAGGAGGGGCACGTCAGCGCCATCACCACCATCCCCTCGAGTGACACTGCGCGCCGTCAGCCGGCGGATGGATGACAGCCTCATCGCGGACGGCTGGGTAAGAGGACCGGGACGGCCGTGACCATCATCAGACCTGACGTGGCGAAGGGTTTGCCGACGAGGAAGCCGAGCCGACCATACCAGCTTGTGACGGCATCGGGCGACACCTTGCCTGTGGAGAAGCAGGCACTGCTGGAGCTGACCTTGGGACGAAGTGCCATGCGTCTGTGGGTGTTCGTCGCGAAGGTGGCTGAGGTGATTCTGGGACTGGATGCCCTCAGGAGCCACGAGGCGACGGTCGATGTCGGCAGGAAGGTCCTGCGGCACAACGGAGAAGATATACTCCGTCAACCCGAAGAGCGCCTTGGAGTATACAGGGTCGTCTTGAACGAAGACGTGGTTGTTCCCGCGAGGAGCGAGGTGGTGGTGACGGCGCGACTGGAAGGCTAGCGGACAAAGAACATGATGCTGGACCAAAAGACGCCTGTGCACGGACTCTGTGTAGCCAGGGCATTGCTGCCGTGCCGAGAGGTGCCAGTGAGACTGCAAAATCCAGCGGACACCGATCACGACGTCCAGGCCGGGACGGAGTTGGGAACGTGCGAGTCCGTGGTGAGCGTAACAGCAATCGACAAGACACAGGAGCCGGTGCCGACGCAACACCTGGGGCCCCGGCTAGAAGGCTTACTGGAGAGGGCGGCCGACCACCTGACCGCAGAACAGCTGGAGAAAGTTCGACAACTGCTGAGACGGTATTAGCACGTCTTCAGCCAAGGTGATAGTGACTACGGCCGCACGGAAAGTGCTTCACCGCATCGACACCCGGGACGCCCGGCCTATTCGGCAACCACATAGACGCGTTCCGTTGGCGAAGCAAGGGGCATGCTGTGATGATGATATGCATAGGGGCGCTCAACTACGGCGGTCATCAGCGCCCTTTAAAAAACAAGTCATGGCAAAAGCCAGATATAAAAATTTCTAAAAATATATATTATTATATATAAACCTATTAAAACTGCACACACATATATACTTAAAAAAACACAAGATACTTGAGGTTAAATTCTAAAATCCACAGCTGAAACAAACGCTAAAACTTTGCCCACCGCCGTTTCGTCATCCGCGAGGATCTCCGCCAAGCTGGCCGGCAGCTGGAGAGACCGGCGGAGACGTGCCAAGCTAAAACTATCTAAAAGCAAGTGACGGACAGTCAGGTCACCACTGCACAGTGGGCAAACGGGAACCGTGGTCCTATTCAATAAAAGGCTGTGGCTAAAATAACAATGCCCAATGCGCAACCGAGCCAAAGTCACCTCCTCGCGACGAGATGACCGACAGGAGGTAACCCACGGAATCGGAAGTTCCTTAATAGATCTAAGTTTATTATTGCGGAGAGCGGACCACTCTTCCTGCCAGCAGGTTTGCACAGCTCTCCGTAATACGGCCCTAAAATCTTCCGATGTCACACATGGTACTCGAACCCTGGGCTTCATGGTAGCCGTCTTGGCTGCCGAATTCGCCATTTCATTCCCCCGCAAGCCTACGTGACCAGGAATCCATGCACACAGCACGCTTACGCCAGAAAGGTGTAAAACGTGGAGGACATCCTGTATCCGCTGCACAATAGGGTGGTAGTTGTACAGCTGCCGTAGGCTTTGAAGTGCACTGTGGGAATCACTCAGGATTAAGCAGTCCCCCAACTTTCGTCGACGTACGTGTAAAATGGCCCGGTATATTGCATAGAGCTCTGCGGTAAAAATGGAAGTGCTAGTGTGGAACCGAATGCATAGGGTTGGGTTCCACACACGTAAGCACAACCAACACCATCGGAATTCTTGGACCCATCGGTGTAAATTTTAAAATGGTCCTGGTTTCGCGA
Organism: Mantis religiosa; assembly: GCA_030765055.1. Taxonomy (NCBI): domain Eukaryota; kingdom Metazoa; phylum Arthropoda; class Insecta; order Mantodea; family Mantidae; genus Mantis; species Mantis religiosa. The sequence continues at coordinate 152,726,461 of CM060958.1, read as the reverse complement.
TAAAAATTCTAAAAAGCATGTGCGGATACTAGACATAGACATGGTAGATTTATCATGTGTGGTCATGCCCAGATCAACGTGGGACGCTCTGCACAACCAAGGAGGGTATGTCCTCTCCCCCCTAGGATACATCTTGGGCATTTCAGTATTAAGACGTCTAAGGAGCTCCCGGAAACGAAAACAAGGTGGCTTTGGTTTAATAGAAGTGTTCCTATAACACACGTCCATGAAGGTGTTAAAGAACGGCGTAAACGTTGGATGTGTGGGCATGCAATTAAGTCCACAGCCATAATTTGCTAATAGCATGTTGCGCCTGTACTGCAGAGGAGGTTCTGCAGACTCAGCATACAGGCTTATAACTCGGCTCGTTGGAAATGCCCCAACTGCTATACGTATGCCACAATTATGGACTGTGTCTAATCTCTTCAGCACAGATGGTCGTGCTGAGCCATAAACGATACTACCATAATCTAATTTGGAACGGATGAGTGTGCGATACAGTCGTAATAACACTGTACGATCCGCTCCCCACGATTTTCCACTTAGTACCCGCAAGATATTTAAAGATCGGTCACATCGTGCTTTCAGTTGTGCTATATGCGACGACCAACTAAGTTTTCTATCAAATATCAATCCAAGGAACCTCGTCTCATCTGCAAAAGGTAGTAGATCAGCGCCTAGCCGGAGCCTTGGAGGTAATCGACTCTGCTGACGCCAGAAGTTCACACAGATGGTTTTCTCAGCAGAGAATCGGAAGCCGTTCTTTAAACTCCAAACCTTAAGGTTGTCCAAGGTGTTTTGTAAAAAACTGAAGCTGACAGTGAAGTAAACTAGGTTATTAATAATAACTAAACACTAGTAACACAACTTCACTTATATTTAAATCCTGGGACCGGTTTCAAAGCAAACATCTGCTTTATCCTCAGCCACTCAGCTTGACCCTCACCCACTAACTGACTGACTGACCTTGACCACTACCGGAGTTTGAAGAATAGCTCCTTATCTAACTGCCATCTACCGGGGACAACACAAACTTATTGATGATGTCTATTGGAGGGATATCAAAATTCATTACGCGATCCTTATTTTTCAAAATAAATATCTTCTCCCAAACCATTAAATCTATCGAGAAATCAGCAGTGGCTGATCATTTTTGGTCATATAATCATGAAGTAAATCCAGAAGTTAAATTATTGAAACAATTGAAGGAACCGATAGATTTAATGGTTTGGGAGAAGATATTTATTTTGAAAAATAAGGATCGCGTAATGAATTTTGATATCCCTCCAATAGACATCATCAATAAGTTTGTGTTGTCCCCGGTAGATGGCAGTTAGATAAGGAGCTATTCTTCAAACTCCGGTAGTGGTCAAGGTCAGTCAGTCAGTCAGTTAGTTGGTGAGGGTCAAGCTGATTGGCTGAGGATAAAACAGATGTTTGCTTTGAAACCGGTCCCAGGATTTAAATAAGATAAGTGAAGTTGTGTTACAAGTGTTTAGTTATTATTAATAATTGTCCAAGGTGGTTTGAAGACGGCGCTCTATAAACGAAGTGCGCTGAGATGTACAGTAGACGGCAAAGTCATCTACGAATAGGCATGACGAGACCCCCGGAGGTACACATTTCGAGATAGAATTAATCCAATAGCAAACAATGTAACACTTAGCACCGATCCCTGTGGTACACCGTTCTCTTGAACGAAAAGGTTCGAAAGAACCGAGCCAACCCTTACTCGGAATACGCGGTCTTTCAAGAATTCCTGAAGGAGTGGTAGGCGTCCACGTATATTCCAGGTGTGCAGAGTACGTAGCAACCCTGCACGCCAACACGTATCATAAGCCTTTTCGAGGTCAAAAAATATTCCGACTGTTTGACAGTTTTTAAGAAAGCCGTTCATAATCTGTGTCGACATGGACACAAGATGATCCACTGTTGAACGCCGTCGTCGAAAACCGCACTGGATGTTATTCAGTAGGTTGTGCGTTTCCAGCCACCATACTAACCGCCCATTTATCATGCGTTCCATCACCTTGCAGACGCAACTGGTGAGGGAAATAGGACGGTAGCTAGAAGGGAGGTGACGGTCCTTGCCAGCTTTCAAGATAGGTATAATGGTGGCTTCTCGCCACTTGTCCGGAAACGTGGCATCAACCCAAACACGGTTATAGACCTCGAGCAGGAATGCCTTACCTTCAGGTGAGAGATGTAACATTTGAACGTGGATTCCGTCCGGTCCTGGTGCTGTCAGTCGCGATGATGAAAGAGCGTGTTCTAACTCCGCCAAGGTGAAGAGGCGGTTATAATCTTCAAGGTATCTGGAACTAAACACGAAACCATGAGATTCTACCTGAGTCTTAATTGAGATAAACTCAGGAGCATAATTACTTGAGCTGGGCACCTGAGCGAAAGCACAGCCGAAGGTGTTAGCCACGACAAACGGATCAACAACAACTCCTGCAGGTGTTTTCAGACCAGCGATTGGCAAGTGGGCTGACTTTCCGGCCACGCGCCTTAACCTATCCCATACAACAGATGATGGTGTCCATCTGTTAAAAGATGAGACACAGTTGTTCCATGAGATCTTTTTGCTATCCTTAATTATTTGCCTAGACTGTGCACGCGCTTTCTTGTACTCAATTACATTACTTTGGGTAGGGTGTCGTCGAAATACCCGTAGAGCACGTCTACGAGCACGAATAGAATTCCGGCAGTCGTTGTTCCACCATGGGACAGGAAGTCGACCGGGTTGGGTAGCCGAACGTGGAATAGACTGTTCTGCAGCGGAAAGAATTTTCTCTGTGAGGTGATCGACTAGATCATTCACAGAATCGTGCTCGTTGTAATCAAAGAGAGCCAGCTGGGTGTAAAGTTTCCAGTTGGCACGATCAAAGCGCCATCTAGGGATACGTGAGGTAGACACATCGTGTGCTAAGAGACTAAGAAGACATGGGAAGTGGTCGCTGGAATGTAAATCAGAGATGACATTCCACTGCAATGAAACTGCTAACTGGGATGAACATACTGCCACATCGATGTGCGAATAGGTGTTATAGGCGTCTGAAAGAAACGTTGGCTCTTCGGAATTCAGGAGAACCAAGTTATTGCTCTCCAAAAATTATGCAATGAGGTGGCCTCTCGAACATGTCCGAGTTGAGCCCCATAGTGGGTGATGGGCATTAAAGTCTCCAACTATTAGAAATGATGTTGAAAGTTGGGAAACCAGATCTTCAAGGTCAATTAACGAGAGGTCATCTGATGGCGGGAGATATACAGTGCAAATGCAAAATTCGATTGATGGCAGCTTAATCCTTACAGCTACAGATTGTATATCAGATTGCAGCTGCACCGGATCTACAAATAAGACATCCCTGAGGAGCATCATAGTGCCCCCGTGAGCAGGAATGCCCTCTTCTGTGGCAATATCACACCGCAGTGGTGTGTAGCGTCGGATTTTAAACTTGTCTTGCGGTCGTAGCTTAGTCTCTTGTAAGCATACCACCACGGGGTTATGCTTACTGAGCAAAAGTTCCAGTTCTGGTCTATGTGTTCTTAAACCCCGCATGTTCCATTGGAGGATAGCCTTTGGAACTATGGAGATAGGTTGTAAAGATTGGTCTACATTAAGACAACTTTAACGGTGGCCGAATCAGCTTACCCTTTTTCTTAGGCGTAGGGCTAACACCTTTTTCTGCCGGTTTATCCTGGCGCTTTTTTGTTGCCGTTCTGGGGTCGGTATCCTCTAGGTCCATCTCTTCGGCGGAGGAAGCCCCTTTCCCTAAAGAGAACTTAGGTTCGAGGGCTTCAAACTTATTGGACACAGAGATCGACGAAGATGACAGTCGTCGATCCGATTCACCGCCAGAAACCTCTTCAGAAGAAGAGCTTCGGGATGCTCTAGAGGTTTTCTTCTTCCTGGGGGTACGGGTCGAATCTTTCAGGAAATCTGTCCTCTGGTAACTGGTCTTAAATTCTTTAGGCGGCGGATCGTATATTACAGGCTTGTCATATTTACATGTAGAAGTCGACGGTTTGGCTTGGGCGGGGCTGAGGTTTTAGTTTCCTTCGTCCGTTTAGGCGATGTATTTGCCGACGCTGGTGATGGAGTTGTGGACTTCCGTACTTGTGTCTGGACAAGAACTCTATCGGAGATGGTAGGCTCCCTTGCACTGCAGGTTTGCGTTGCAATTTCTTTCCTAGGAACGGGTTTAGCCAAGACAGAGCTATAAGTACCGGACCTAGGGACGGAGGGCAAGCGAGTTCGCAGGAGCTTCCGGGCGTCCGAGAAGGAAACCTTCTCCTTAACCCGGATCTCCTGTATTGCCTTTTCTTACACAAAACGTGGGCAGTCTTTGGAACTACTTGGATGCTCCCCGGCACAGTTTATACATTTAATGGGCGAGGAGCACTCACCCTCGTGTAAAGCCAAACCACAGTTCACGCATGCTGGAGATCCGTTACACAGTTGACTAGTGTGACCATAACGTTGACATTTGTAGCACCGCAGGGGGTTTGGTATATAGGGCCTAACCTCAATACTCTCGTATCCTGCCTTAATCTTTCGAGGAAGATCTACCCTATCAAAAGTAAGGAACAGGGTACGAGTAGGCAACAATTCCCCACGTTCTCAGCGCTTCACTCGGTACACACATGTGACTCCCTGATCTCTCAGGTTCTCCTGAATCTCCTCGTTGGACATACCGTCCAACGCACGGGTGGTTACCACCCCGCGCGAGGAGTTCAGGGTCTTATGTACCGTAACGGACATAGGATAACTCCCTAGCATGCTTGCCTTCAGTAACGATGCCGCCTGGGCGTTAGAATGCGCCTCAACCAGGAGTGTGCCATTTCTCGATCGTATACAAGATTTGACCGGATCTGCAATTTTGTCTAATCCCCTCTGGATGGTAAGGGGTTAACGGTAGTAAACTTTTTACCTTCTTCAGTGCGACTGATTACCAAGTAGCAAGGACCACAAGACTCGGCTACTTCTTTTCCATTGCTGCAAGTTTTTGAATTATTTTTTGGGTAAGGTTTGACATGAAAGTTGGCGAAAAAATTCATCCCCCAGTGCTCCCAACCCACCACGGAGCCCAACAAGGGGTCATCCCACTGGGATGACAATGCTACACAGGGGATATAGGGAGCTCGCCGTCCCACTTACCCTGGAGTTCGGTACAATACCTAATCCTGGCCGATTGATTAGGGGTGGGTTAGTCCCTAACCTCCCGTTTAGGCGAAGCAGAAGCCAAAGTAGTGTATTAGTAATGCATACCCTCCCCGAATTCAGAAGAACACTTACGAGCTCAGATACGCATCCCTCAACAACCAGGACTAACCTTTCCACCGACACGGGTCTCCACGCACGGCCTACACGTGGGTGGGCCTGTTGACCGTCTCCCTCAACCATGAAGAGGAGCCCACACGAGGGAGACTGTTGGCTCGGGACCCCAGGTTCGCCACACCCGTACCTACCGAAGAAGGCCCCTGGGCGGCGAGACATGCTGGAGGACATGGGATCCACGGGGGTGATTGAAGAGTCTTACAGCCCTTGGTGTTCCCCTGTAGTCTTGGTGACGAAGAAGAACGGCGAGCTACGCTTCTGCGTGGACTACAGGAAGCTAAACGCTGTCACCCGGAAGAACTGCTTCCCCTTACCCCGGATTGACGACACCCTGGACACGCTAGCTGGTGCGCAATGGTTCTCGACCCTGGACCTGAAGTCGGGCTACTGGCAGGTAGCTCTAGATCCGAGAGACAAGGAGAAGACCGCATTCTCGACAGGCCAAGGGCTCTGGCAGTTAACAGTTATGCCCTTTGGCCTCTGCTACGGACCAGCTACCTTCCATCGCCTCATGGAGTCAGTGATGAGAGGACTGACTTAAGACGCCTGCCTGCTATACCTGGACATCATCATCGTCGGTAAGACCTTCGAAGACCATCTGAAAAACCTGAGCAAGGTACTACAGTGACTGCAGGCGACCAACCTGAAGCTGAACGCGAAGTGCCAGCTCTTCCGCAAGGAAGTTAACTACTTGGGTCACATTGTCCCACCAACCGGAGTGGCCACAGACCCGGAGAACACCCAGGCTGTGAGATATTGACCTCGGCCAAAGGATAAGAGAGAATTGCGCAGTTTCCTAGGGTTGTGCAGTTATTACCGTCGTTTTATCAAGGGGTTTTCCAGCTTCGCCAAACACCTCACCGGCCTGACTGAAGCACACCGGCCATATTTTTGGATGGAGGACACCAAAGACGCTTTCCAGCACCTGAAGACACGGTGCAGTGCTTCTATTCTGGGATTCCCACAGCCAGGTGGTGCCTTCATTGTGGACACTGACGTCAGAGACCATTGCATTGGAGGTGTCCTATTCCAAGTCCAGGATGGCCGCGAGTGGGTGATAGCCTACTACAGCAAGACGCTATCCAAGGCAAAGAACTACTGCGCCACCCGAGGAGAGTTACTGGCGGTGGTAAGATCTTGGAGCGCTTCCACAAATACCTGCATGGTCAGTCATTCCACCTGAGGACTGACCGCTCATGGCTACTGAGCTTTAGAAACCTGGAAGGACAGACAGCACCCTGGGTACAGAGGCTGCAGGAGTACGACTTCACCTCGGAACATCGTAGAGGGAAGAGCCACGGTAACGCTGACGCCATGTCCCGAAGACCCTGCCCAGAAAAGTGCGGCCAGTGCAAAAGAGTGGAAGAGAAGGAGCGTGCCGCAGCAGTCCGAGTAGTCACGGCAGTGCCTGCGGATGGATGGGATAGCGCAGGTCTGAGGAGGGAGCAGCTGGCGGACGCAGACTTGGGGCCACTCTTGAGGGAAGTGGAGGCAGGGACGAGACCAACCTGGGAGGACATCGCACCGAGGAGCGCCACCTACAAGTCGTACTGGGCCCAATGCCATGCAGCAGTACAACGTCGGAGCGCCATTTGAACGGATCGCCGTTGACATTGCTGGACCGTTCCCAACCGTTTGGGTGGGAGAACCTGTACTCAGTAGTACTGATGAACAATAAACAGAGATTTGACTTACGTATTTTAGTAAAAAAAATAAAACTTTGGATGTTAAATATAATTTCTTCATTACATAGCTATTTACAAATTATAGCAACTTGGGTTACATATTTTATGTACATTTTCATAATTTCATATTTTATAAAACCCGGGCCCTACTCATAGCGATACTATATCAGTTTCTGTTCCTCCAGCATCAGGTCTTTTACAAGATGAACAACAGTTCAAAGAAGGTGCTACATCCTGTGCAGATCCAGGACACTCGTGATGGTGATTTTATTCCTGATGAGGATTCCAGTACACAAAAATTCTACCAAGATGAACTGAATGATTAGGTTAGTGATTTCCCTCTTTTCAAATAAAAGGATGAACTCCCGGCTTCCATCTAAAAGAAAAGTACTTAATTCATCGAGACATCAGAGTGACAGCTCCAGTTGACTACGTGCTTTATGACAAATGCCCCTCTTTCTTATCGTAGTGCTGTAGGTGCACTATTTTAACATGTTCTAGGTAAACACTAGCAATATATGGGGCATGGAGTACTAATTTGACTGAAAATTAAATTAATTTTGTGTTCTATTGTATCATAGTCCTTACTCATAGGAATAAATAATGTCGCGGTAACGGGCATTAAAGTTCGGTGCAAATAGATAACAGACGGCAGATAGTACTTCAGGGTAATAAAGAGCTTGCATAAGCAGTTAATGATAGCGCAGCTAGTGTTCACAGAGAGCCGGCAAACAAAGATAGCTAAGATAAAGGACTTGCCGGCACATATAGGATTTCACGTAAGGAATGTTCTAGTGATATCTCGATTGACAGAGAATAGTCTTTTTTATTCTTCTGGAAGAGTCTCCAATTTATCAATGAGGTATTGAAGAAGGCGACGGCTCGCCAAGAAGGAGCTGTTGTAAAGACATGTAACAAGGGTGTTGTCAACAGTGGAAGTTGAGTAAGCTATTTGTTATTGTCATCAACTTTGGTGTTGTAGATTGTGATGTGATGTAATTCTGCTGCTACACAGAGCATTTCCACACAAGTAAAGAACATTTAGAATTTCGGCAAATTGGACTTTTAATTCTACGAACCCACAAAGTCACAACTGGTGTCAGGAGTGTAACATGGAGGCTGCACTGGAAAATATTTTGGAGAAGATGGAAATGAAGGCCGAACTGACCTCGGAAATGAAAGCAGCAAATGACAACCGTGCTGCGAAAACAGAAGTGGCAAATAACCTGGCCGCGGAACTAAAACAAATGAAGACGGCTAACGACATCACCGAGAAGATGGAAGAAATGAAGGCCGATTTAACAGCGAAGACGGAACTGAAGGAAATGAGAAGGGCGAGCGATAGCCTGGCCGAGATGACCGAATTGACCACAGAGATGAAAGCGGCAAACGAGGCCCTCGTCGCAAAGTTTGAAGAGCAGTTGACAGGCGTAAGGGATGACCTCACGGAACTGGGCAAGCGGATGGGTAACGTGGACGAGCGCGTCGAAGACCCGCCGAGCCGCGTGAACGAGGTGGAGGGAAAGGCCGACAGAAACACAAAGTCCCTAAACGCCATGGTGGAGGACGTCGTCAGCAGGAGGTTGAAGGATTTAAAGGTCGACGCACCGGGACGCGACACATCTGCACGCTTCAAACCGCCTAAATACGACGGCGTGACAACTTTCGAAGTCTTTCGCCGTCAATTCGACACAGTGGCCAGACACAAGTGGTCACCAGATGAAGAGGCCGCACAGCTAATAGCTAGTCTGCAGCGACGGGCCTCAGAGGTCCTGAATGCGGTCCAGACAGCGGCGGCACCTAAGCACATCTGGGCGGCCCTGGAGAATCGTTTTGGATACCACCGCTTAGCCGCAGCGTACCGCAGCCAGCAGAAATCAAGGTCACAGCAGCCAGGGGAGACGCTGCAGGAGGTCGCCCTGGCAATTCAGCAGCTGGCCAGCAAAGCCCTAGTCGACCTCACACCAGAGTTCGTGTCCCGAGAGGCTGCCTACACATTTTTCGACGGGGTACGAGACATAATGCTCGGCGATTACAAAACGGTCCACGAGGCGCTAACGGCAGCACTGAGGATGGAGGCGGCCAATGTGACAGTTATCCCGACGTCGAGGAGTGTCCGCTACACCGGAGGCAGAAGACCAGCAGTAGGACGCCGGCAACGACCTAGTGGCGTGTGCTGCGGGTGCGGCCAGCCGAGATACTTGGAAAGAGACAGCCGACAACAAGAGCAGCAGACGGAAGAACGAGTAAGGTCCGGCGTGGTGAGAAGCACGTCGGCGGCGACATCCACATCCCCTCCGGTAAAGCTGCGCGCCGTCAGCCGGCGTATGGAAGACAGCCTCATCGCGGACGGTTGGGTAAGAGGAAAGCCGTGCCGCGTGCTGGTGGACACCGGGGCAGCCGTGACCGTCATCAGACCTGACATAGCCAGGGGTTTTCCGTCAATGAAACCAAGCCGACCGCACCAGCTTGTGACGGCATCGGGTGACATCTTGCCTGTGGAGGAGGTCCTGCTGAAGTTGACCATGAGACGGAGTGTCGTGCGTCAATGGGTGTTCATCGCATAGGTGGCTGAGGTGATACTGGGATTGGATGCCCTCAGGAGCCACGAGGTGACGGTCGACTTCGGCAGGAAGGTTCTGCGTCTCAATGGAGAAGAGGTCACACTCCGGCAACCCGAGGAGCGCCTTGGAATCTGCAGGGTCATCTTGAAGGAAGACGTAGTTGTCCCCGCGAGAAGCGAGGTGGTGGTGACGGCGCGACTGGAAGGTTGGCGAACTAGGAACATGATGCTGGAGCAGAAGACACCAGTGCACGGACTCTGTGTAGCCAGGACATTATTGCCGTACCGAGAGGAGGTGCCACTGAGGCTGCTCAACCTGGCAGACGTCCAGGCCGGAACGGAGCTGGGGACGTGCGAGCCCGTGGTCAGCGTAACCGCAATCGACAAGACACAGGGGCCAGTGCCGACGCAAAATCTGGGGCCCCGGCTGGAAGGCTTATTAGAGAGGGCGGAGAAGGTTCGACAACTGCTGAGACGAGACCAGCGCGTCTTCAGCCAAGGCGACAGCGAATACGGCCGAACGGACCGAATGCTTCACCGCATCGACACCAGAGACGCCCGGCCTATTCGGCGACCATCTACATGCGTTCCGCTGGCAAAACAAGATGCGGTAGGGATACTGCAGATGACATGAAATCCAGGGGAGTGATTGAAGAGTCTGACAGCCCTTGGTGTTGCCCTGTAGTTCTGGTGACGAAGAACGACAAGTTACTTTTCTGCGTGGACTACGGGAAGCTGAACGCTGTCACCCGGAAGGACTGTTTCCCCTTACCTCGGACTGACGACACCCTGGACACGCTAGCTGGTGCACAGTGATTCTCGACCCTGGACCTGAAGTCGGTTTACTGGCAGGTGGCACTAGATCCGAGGGACAAGGAAAAGACTGCATTCTCGACAGGCCAAGGGCTTTGGCAGTTCACCCTTTGGCCTCTGCAACGCACCAGCTACCTTCCAATGCCTAATGGAGTCAGTGATGAGAGGACTGACTCATGACGCCAATCTGTTATACCTAGACATTATCGTCGGCAGGACTTTCGAAGACCACCTCGAGAATCTGAGTAAGGTGCTACAGAGACTGCAAGCGACCAATTTGAAGCTGAACGCGAATTGTCAGCTCTTCCGCAAGGAAATTAACTACTTGGGTCACACAGTCTCACCAACCGAAGACACAGGCCATGAGAGTTTGACCTCGGCAAAAGGTAAGAGAATTGCGCAGTTTCCTAAGGCTCTTTAGTTATTACAGCCGCTTCATAAATGGGTTCTCCAACATTGCCAAACCCCTCACCCGCCTGACAGAAATGCAGTGGACGGAGGACGCCGAAGGCGCTCTCCAGCACCTGAAGACCAAGTGCAGTGCTCCTATTCTGGGATTCCCACAACCAGGTGGCGCCTTCATTGTGGACACTGACGCCAGCGACCGTTGCATTGGAGGCGTCCTATCCCAAGTCCAGGAGGGCACCGAGCGGGTGATAGCCTACTGCAGCAAGACGCTATCAAAGGCAAAGAACGTCTGCGTCACCCGACGGGAGTTCGTGGCGGTGGTAAAGACCTTGGAACACTTCTACAAGTACCTGTACGGTCAGCCATTCCACATGAGGACTGACCACTCCGCCCTCGCCTGGCTATTGAGCTTTAGAAACCTGGAAGGCCAGAGAGCACGCTGGGTACAGAGGCTGCAGGAGTACGACTTCACCTCTGAACATCGTGGAGGGAAGAGCCACGGTAACGCAGACGCCATGTCCCGAAGACCCTGCCCAGAGGAGTGCAGCCAATGCACTAGAGAAGGAGCGTGCCGCTGCTGTCAGAGTGGTTACAGCAGTGCCTGCGGATGGCTGGGATAGCGCAGGCCTGAGGAGGGAGCATTTGGCGGACCCAGACTTGGGGCCACTCTTGAGAGAAGCGGAGACAGGGACAAGACTAACCTGGGAGGACATCGCACCGAGGAACGCCACCTACAAGTCGTACTGGGCCCAATGGGACTCACTGAAGACAAGAGAGGGCGTGCTGTTCCAAGAATGGGAATCGCCTGATGGGAAGACGCAGAGGGAGCAGATGGTACTTCTCCGAAGGTCCCGGAACTCTTGGAGTAAGTGCATGCCGGTGCTTCAGGACACGACAGCTCTACTACTGGCTGAGGCTCCGAGCAGACGCTGAGCGATGGTGCCGTCAATGTCACGTGTGCGCGGCGAGTTGCGACCCCTAGACTAGGAGCCGGGGTCGCATGCAGCAGTACAACGTCGGAGCGCCATTAGAAAGGATCGCCGTCGGCGTAGCTGGACCATTCCCAGTGTCCGACCGAGGCAACAAATACCTGATGGTGGTCGTGGACTACTTCATCAAGTGGCCGGAGGTGTATGCCATTCCGAACCAAGAGGCGAAGACCGTCACAGACTGCCACGTGGAGCAAGTGTTCTGCCGATTTGGGGTGTCGTTGGAGCTTCACAGCGACCAGGGCACCAATTTTGAATCCAAACAGATGAAGGAGGCACTAGAAAGACTTGGGGTGAACAAGACCCACACCACACCCCTACATCCACAGTCGGACGGCATGGTGGAGAGATGCATCAAGACCTTAGAAGAACACCTGAGGAAGGTCGTGGCCAGCCATCAGCGAGACTGGGACGTCAAGGTGCCACTGTTTTTGCTGGACTACCGCTCAACACACGACACCACTGGAACGACGCCAGCCAGTTTAATGTTCCGCCGAGAGTTACACCTCCCCTGTGATCTGGCTTTTGGAAGCCCCCGGACGCAAAACCAGCAACCGAGTATGTGAACCTGGTGGATCTCCACGACATGCATGAGATGGCTCCTCAGAACATCCAGAAGGCGAGCGACCGCATGAAGACCCGTTACGACAGGCAAGCCAACAGCCAAGGGTTCCAGGAAGGTGACCTAGGCTGGTTATACCGCCCTACGCGGAACAAGGGACGATGCCCAAAGCTCCAGCAACCATGGCAAGGACCGTACCGGGTGGTGAAGAGGATTGACGACGTGGTCTACCGCATCCAGAAGGTGTCCCAAGGGAAGATGCTGGTGGTACACCTGGATCGTCTGGCCCACTAGTTGGTGCTGTTCGGGACCACCAGCCTTGAGGGAGCAGTGTCGCGGTAACGGGCATTAAAGGTCGGTGCAAATAGATAACAGACGGCGGATAGTATTTCAGGGTAATAAAAGAGCTTGCATAAGCAGTGAACGATAGCGCGGCTAGTGTTCACAGGGAGCTGGCAAACAAAGATAGCTAAGATAAAGGACTTGCCGGCACAGATAGGATTTCACGTAAGGAATGTTCTAGTGATATCTCGATGACAGAGAATAGTTGTTTTTGTTTATTCTTCTGGAAGAGTCTCGAATTTATTAAGGAGGTATTTAAGACGCGATGGGTAGCCATGAAGGAGTTGTTGTAAAGACGTGTAACAAGAGTGTTGTCAACAGTGGAAATTGAGTAAGCTGTTTGTTATTGTCATCGACCTTGGTGTTGTAGATTGTGATATGTGATGTAATTCTGCTGCTACGCATAGCATTTCCACGCCAATAAAGAACATTTAGAATTTCGGCAAATTGGACTTTTAATTCTACAAACCCACAAAGTCACAATAAGTTAATTGATGGAAATTAATCATTTCTTCACACTAGCCCTCTTAGTGGTTTACCGGAATATATATATTGTGACTTTGTGGGTTTGTAAAATTAAAAAGTTCAATTACACCACTCAAAATGTTCTTTATTTCCACGTTATTCTAATGTCACAATTTCAATTTCGTAATGTACACAATTAAAACTAAGCCAGTTCGTCTTTCCACGTACACTCGGCACGCCTCACCTACTGCTTGCCACGACTCACACCACACAACTGAACGTCGCCTCGCTTGTATTGATCGGCAGCCCGAAGTTTCTCGAGTATGCTGGAGGGGGAAGACATTCTCGAAGCTTCGCCCTCCTTCGGGCAGCAGGAGGGGGAAACGAAGACTCAGCTACACCTCCTGTCTCCCCTCTTTCCACCGGCCTTCATTTATTGGTCGGCATCATGAGTCTGCCGCTTGGGTAACAATATATATATATATATACATATATGAGTCAATTGGAGAATTTGATTTCAGGACAAGCATGCTAGCCATGGTAGCTCAATGGGTAAGAGCGACTGGATGGAGATCAGGACCAGCAGATCCGTGGTTCAAATCCCGGCCATGGCATTGAATTTTTTATGTTGACTCAATCTATACATAGTTAATTTTGAAAATAGATGCTGGGGTTACCTATAAAATCCCAAAATGCAGCAGCAATGGTAGGACTGGGAAAAAATGAGTAGTACAGATATGATAGTAGAAAGGCCACTGAAATACTGGTACAGGATAAGAGCATTGGAGGAATATAATATTCTAAGGCAATGTCTAATGCAAGAGGAACTGAGCATGGGGAGAACTGAAGAAAATGCAGGAAATAGGAATAGGCAGCATAAAAGAAGAGAGATAAAGGCAAATCAGAGGTTTTTGGAAAGAAGATAAGAGTGAATGATATAGAGAAGCAAATAATATATCAGCGTTAGAGACAAGGAAAGTGGTTTATTATTATACATATAAAGATAGACTGGGGTACAGAGAAATATGTAGATGTATGTAATAGGCTAGGGAGAGAAGGTTTGGTATGGACTAGATTGAGTGTACATAAAATAAGAGACAGTAAACGAATGAACCTAGATAAATGCCCTTTCTGTGGGAGGAAATGTGAAGAAACAAGGTTGTGGAGGGAACAGTATATACAGTGTTGTTATATTAAGTGTCGGGGCCAGCAACAGTTACTGTAGCAGTCACCCGTTTACTTGCTGATACTATGTAATTTACTCATTGTGCTACATTAGTTACAGAAGTCAGTACTCACTCTAATCACATTAGCTGCTGGAAGTGTTTTCCATTTTGTGCTGTTCACAAGTCACACCGTCATAAAAAACTTGCATTCACTTTCATCAATTTCACTACACTAATCTTACCAATTCCCCTACGAATGTTTTTAAGTTCATCTAAGGTATGCAGATTATTTACCTTTACTGCTCCCCAGAAATAAGAATCAAATGGTGTTAGATTAGGGGAACAGGCTGGCCTTTATTGCCAAAGATACGGCACTGTTCGGTCATGGATGACCAAGCAGTGAGCACGGTGGCATTATCCTGCTGAAAATATGCATTTATTCTTTCAAAATATGTCACTTCATCATACTATGGCCCTAAAATATCCCCAATGTACCTGTTCAAGATCTCGGGAAACAAGCCAGGTGAAAAGACAATTATAAATCGACGTTTCGGGAGCATACATCGCTCCCATCATATTTTTTAGAAAATTATAATTAAATAGAGTCAACTTGAAAAATTCAATGCCATGGCCAGGATTTCAACCACAAGTACTCTCAACAGTAAGTCGGCACAAGTGATGAATCTCAAATACGAGAGCCCCTAGTGATTTACTGGGAAAATATAAGTCAATTGGAGAACTTAATGTCAGGATGGCAAGTTGGCCATGGTAGCTCAATGGGTAAGAGCGACTGGACGGGAACCAGAAGATCCGTGGTTCAAATCCTGGCCATGGCATTGAATTTTTCAAGTTGACTCAATCCAAAACAGCCTATATACGGCTAGTGTGAAGAAATGATTAACTTCCACCAATTAACTTAAATTATTATTAAATGTTAATCACATACAGTTTAGCAGAAAGTGGATAAGGATGGAACTCTTCCATTCTTGGACATTCTTGTTTCAAGAAACAACGGTGCACTGGGGCATGCAGTATACTGCAAGCCTACACACACCGATCTCTATCTGAACGCTTATAGTTTTCATCATAAGTCTCAACGACTGGGAGTTCTCAATACACTGGCCCACAGAGCTTTGTGAATCTCTTATCCCAGCCACTTAAAACAGCAATTACAGCACCTAATACTCACTTTCTGTCAAAACGGTTACTCTGAATATGATGTTGAAACCTCGATCACCAGAATTAAGAAAAGGAAACATGTAACACAGTAAGCGTCAGATAGCCTACCACTATATCCTGCATCCCGATTACTGCTACCCTATCCAGCAGAATCAGCAGAATTCTCACCAAATACAACATCAGGACCATCCACAAGCCACCTCCAAAGATAAAACATCTGTTGAGACCAGTAAAAGTCAAACTGGACTTCCAAGTTCCAGGAGTGTACCACATTCCCTGTGAATATGGGACACCATATATAGGACAAACCAGAAGGAGTATAGCTACCAGAATAAATGAATATGAATGGAGCATTCATTTAATGTAACCTGAGAAGTCTAGACTGGCAAAGCATTGCTTTGATAGCGACCATAGAGCCAACTTTTGGGAGACAACCATCTTGGCAAATTGCAACCGTTATTGGGAGTGGAGAGCTAAGGGGACTTTGACCATTTCCTCTGAGAGGAGAACACTTAATTGTGATGGTGGATTTCAGTTCAGCTCCTCTTGGAAACCGGCCTTAAAATGGAAATCAGTCGGCTTAAGAAGCACAGCCCTAAATGGCTTGATATTAAGTTAAACAGTTATGTTTCTTTGACCTACTTAATTTTCTACACTCATGCCATTTCCTGACCTGGCATTTAATTTACTGCAAACAGTCTTTTGTTCAGTGATGCAAGTATTGGTTGTGTTTTGTCTTTGTTAATTTTTGTATTGTATCTATTTTGTGGTTATAACATTTTTTAAAAATATCCTGATGATGGGAACGATGTAAGCTCCTAAAACGTTGATTTCCAACGCTTGTTTCCCGAGAAGCTCTTGAACATATTTGTTGCCAGGATATCTTCATGTCTTATTTTACCAATGTATCTATAACTGTTTGTGTTTTCACAGAGGAATGGCCCAATAATTCTATGTGTACTAAGGGCACACCACACACTAGTTTTTTTTTTTTATCCAATGCGGAGCCTCAAGCTCTTTTATGGGTTTTGTTGCTGGATAGCATCTGCTATTGCATGCTGGCATGTGTTCATTTAGGCTAAACCAGGCTTCATCGGAAAAGAAAATCATGTTGGGTCAATTTCGTTAGTGCGCACTTCTTTTACCATCCAATTACAAAAGTGAAGTCTTCTGTTATGATCTCAAGGATGTAATTGATGTGCTACAGCTATTAAGTAGGGTTTTAATTTTTTTTTTGCAATTTATGTAGATATTGAAAACCCAGTCTGTTGCACTTTTAAGGAGTATGTTCTAAAGCAGCTCTAACCTCCTCAAGTTTTTCTTCTATAAGCACATGGGGCCTACTTTGTTTTTGTCAATTACACAATCTGTTTCCATAAACTTTTTCACTAACTTACGTACTAAATCTCTGTGAGGAACTTTGCAATCATGAAATCTATGTCTAAATTTTCGCTTGGCTTTGCAAACTGATTTCTTTTTCAGGAAATAGTTTTTCACCATACACATTCACTCACTGAACATTTCACCATTAAGCAAAATACACGTACAATTGCTGGAGAAGTCATGCTCTACTGCATGCCAAGGTCGAAGGTAAACAGATACGTGATAAGTGTGCATGCCAATTGCTTCCATCATGTAAAGTTCCGACTATCGGAGAGCATGCAGCATCGACTCTTAAGTTAACAACACTGTACTTAAAATATGGGAGAATACAAATGTAGCAATCATAGAAATAATGATAATGAAATTAAAGAAACAAAGAGATATAAATTTGTTATACTTCTGTCATGGACTAAAGAAAGACATTAAGTTTTATAACGGCTTTGCCAGGCATCTTTAAATCACTAAATCTGCTTTAACCATTCATTGTTTTACCTCAAGAGCAGTCGATGTACTTTTACTACATTTTAACAGAACTTTGGCGAGATATTTCATAATTTTCAGTGACTATTACCAACATTACTGCCACTTTCTAAATACATTACCTCATGAGCTATACGGCTCACAGAAGTTAAAGGCATAAGAATGCTGGCCAATGCTCAATTGGAGCGCTGTTGCCAAGCATAGTACGCGCACCTGCAGAGGTTCCGTGTACATAAGAGCAGTTTTACCAGCCAGCAAAGGTTTTGGCTGTTCTTCCCGTAATTAAACAACGCATTAAATATTCCTAAAACATTAAGATCTTACCTTGACACATGCTACAGCAGTGGAACAGCAAGCACGGTTTCCAATCCAGTAACTCACTTTACGACTTCATGGATCTTTACCAGAGATTGAAACACAGGTACGCTCTCTTTTTATAAGGATGAAGCTGCTTTACTACAAATTTATGACACTGTGTGCACAGTATACACACTACAAGGTTACAGAGATAATTGCTGGGTGTTTGAAAATCTAAAGTTGCGCTATATCCTGGATTGGAGAGCTTTCGTAAAAACTTGTTCATATTAAATATATATTTTCTGCCCTGAGAATGAATCACTTCATGTTTGTTGATTGAAAAATCACTTGTCCCAGGTTCGAGGGACATGTTCACGTACTAGGATCACAAACACTGGAAAAAAGATATGTGTAATAATAACTTAATGTAATATTAACAATATTTCAGCTCGAGTTCAACACACAACTTAACGATGTCATTCAATTTAACAAAATGACACCTCTACTCTGAAAATAAACTGAAAATTAACTCTGTTTCAAACTGCGTGACTTTTGTTTTAATACTAGATACATTATTTATTTATGCTTGAGATAAATGTTATGAGGAAAGAATGTTGTTTTTCAGGCTTATCTGTGCTGAATGGATGGATGTTGGGTAACCATAACCAGGTGAAGATAAAAAGTGCATTGCTCATGTTATAAGTATCATAGAGATAGGACTTTTGTACAGTCATGATCAGAAAATAACATTCATTTTTATTATAAGATTGGCATCTGTCATATTCAAATATTTATCTGTAACATTTAACATATTAACCATGTGAAAGATAAAATGCTTATCACTCGTGTTCTAAGTATCATTCAGACAGGATTTTTGTATGGCCATGATCAGAAAATAAAACTCTTTCTTATTATAAGATTGGCATCTGTCATTTTTCAAACATTTATCCAAGCGTAATTAATTAATATAATGTTCTCAGTTCAGGCGAAAGAGATGCATGTACCACATTCAGCAGCGCTGCTAGATCGGGCAATCTTAGGATTAACTGGAGTCTGCAGTACAGCCTGCTTCCATATGCCTTTAACTATGGCGCAGATTATACCTCTTATCCTTATTAATTTTTTTATTAATTAAATCATTTTATCAAGTGTATAACCCACAAAATTTTGTACCTTAATGTCATCACAATCAGATGAAGTTTCCCCTTCCTGCCACCAGGGTTCTTCCTTAATTTCTATTTTGCTATCCACTTCATCGTCACTGTTGTATTTCTTAATCTTTACTATAGAATCCTCTGGAAGAAATTCTTTTTCATTCTCTGAATGAAAGTCTAAAAAAGTATTCTCTGATTTAATTTCTGTGTTCTCCAGGAGCACATCATAAATATTTGTGAACAACTTTGTCTCAGTCTGTGAAGTTACAATGTCTGACTGTACTTTAATATCCATTTCACAAACAAATCTGTGGACAAACAAACATAATACATTAACCATAAAATATTTGTAATTTTAACATCTTAATTGTTTGAATCTATTAGACATTGTTCAAACTAAAGCAGTGAGGTCAACTTTCTGTTATAAAAAAAAACTACTTCTTGGAAACTTAAATTCAAAGCAAATTAGAACCAAGAAAGATTTTATCTGTACAAAGATGCACTAGTATTAAATCTCTTCATCCTATCTTAAAATTTCAAAGTAATAGGTAGAGTTAGACTGAGAAACTCAATACACTAGCCAGGATCTGAATCATGGATCTCCTGCTTTCCGCCCGGTTGCTCTTGTGACTTTGTGGGTTAAAAGTCCAATTACACAAACTCAAAATGTTCTTTATTTCCACTGAATTACAGTTGGAACACTTGCCAATTACATAGAATTAAGTAGCGCACACAATGACAATGACAATGACAATTCACCACACAATGACATTCGTCCGTTACAGTTCCACTTTGCACTCGCAATTAAGTACACTCCTCTGATGCACATACGCAGTCCGTTCCCTCACTGGGGGCTCCTCACGGCTGCTCACCAAGAACTGACTCTCCTCCCGCCAGACGCGTCAATTATATAGGGCCAACTGGCCAATCTAGAAGGTTCCGGGTTAGATGAAATATCCTAGATGTTCCAGAACTCAGGGGGAGGGAAAAGAACCGGCACAGTGGCCTGCGATCCCTTCAGTTGGCGCTACAAGAAAAATGGGTAGGCATGGCCGAATGCATCCCGGCCCTCACTCAGCCGTCAGTTGGTCGTGCCTGGGTGACACTGCTCTCTCCTCAAAGCTGGTCGTCCCGAAACAGCAACATCGTAGTGGGCCAGGCGATCCAGGTATACCACCATCTTTCCTCGGGGCACCTTCTGGATGCAGTAAACCACGTTGTTAATCCTCTTCACCACCCGGTAAGGCCCTTGCCATGGCTGCTGAAGCTTCAGACAGCGTCCCTTGGTCCGGGTAGGAAGGTACAATCACACCAGGTCACATTGCTGGAACCCTTGGCTGTTGGATTGCCTGTTGTATCAGGTCTTCATGCGGTCGCTCGCCTTCTGGATGATCTGGCGAGCCATCTCGTGCATGTCATGGAGGTGGTCCACCACGTTCTCCACATATTCGGTCACTGGCTGTTTCGCCTCCGGAGGGCTTCCAAAAGCCAGGTCACAAGGGAGGCATAGCTCTCGACCGAACATTAAACTGGATCCCAGTTGTGTCGTGTGTTGACGAGCGGTAGGCCAGCAAGAACAGTGGCACCTTGCAGAGGTGTTGCGCAGGTCTTGTTAACCGCAGTCTTTCTAGTGCAACCTTCATCAGGTTGGACTCAAAATTGGTGCCCTGGTCGCTGTGGAGCTCCAATGGCATCCCAAATCGGCAGAACACTTGCTCTACGAGACAGTCTGTGATTGTCTTTGCCTCTTGGTTCGGGATTGCATACACCTCCAGCCAATTGAAGTAGTCCACGACCACTATCAGGTACTTGTTGCCTCGGTCGGACACTGGGAACGGTCCAGCAATGTCAACGGCAATCCGTTCTAATGGCACTCTGACATTGTACTGCTGCATGCGACCCCGGCTCCTAGTCTGGGGGCCGCCACTCGCCGCGCACACGTGACACTGATGGCACCATCTCTCAGCGTCTCCTCAGCCAGTAGTAGCGCTGCCGTAGTTTGTCAATCGTTCGGTGCGCTCCCAGGTGTCCTCCTGAAGTACCAGCATGCACTTCCTCCAAGACTTTCGGCACCCTACTCCGGGGAAGTACCAACTGTTCTCTCTGCGTCTTCCCATCAGGTGATTCCAATATCCGGAAAAGCACGCCCTCTCTGGTCTTCAACGAGTCCCATTGGGCCCAGTACGACTTGTAGGTGGCGCTCCTCGGTGTGATGTCCTCCAAGGTTGGTCTTGTCCCTGCCTCCACCTCCCTCAAGAGTGGCCCCAAGTCTGCGTCCGCCAGCTGCTCCCTCCTCAGGCCTGCGCTGTCCCATAAATCCGCAGGCACTGCCGTGACTACTCGGACTGCTGCGGCACGCTCCTTCTCTTCCACTCTTGTGCACTGGCCGCACTCTTCTGGAGAGGGTCTTTGGGACATAGCATCTGCGCTACCGTGGCTCTTCACTCTACGATGTTCCGAGGTGAAGTCGTACTCCTGCAGCCTCTGGACCCAACGTGCTGTTTGGCCTTCCAGGTTCCTAAAGCTCAATAGCCAGGTTAGGGCGAAATGGTCAGTCCTCAGGTGGAATAACTGACCGTACAGGTACTTGTGGAAGTGTTCCAAGGTCTCTACTACCGCCATTAACTCTCGTCGGGATGGCGTCTTGCTGTAGTAGGCTATCAACCGCTCGTGGCCGTCCTGGATATGCGATAGGACACCTCCAATGCAATGGTCGCTGGCATCGGTGTCCAAAATGAAGGCGCCACCCAGTTGTGGGAAACCCAAAATTGGAGCACTGCACAGAGGACTTCTTCAGGTGCTGGAAAGCGTCTTCGGCGTCCTCCGTCCAAACATAAGGCCGCTGTTCCTTTGTCAGGCGGGTGAGGAGTTTGGCGATGTTAGAGAACCCCTTTATGAAGCGTCGGTAATAACTGCACAGCCCCAGGAAACTGCGCAACTCTTTCTTATCCTTTGGGCGAGGCCAATCTCTCACAGCCTGCGTCTTCTCCGGGTCTGTGGCCACTCCGGTTGCTAAGACTATGTGGCCCAAGTAGTTGACTTCCTTGCGGAAGTCAACTTCAAGTTGGTCGCCTGCAGTCTCTGTAGCACTTGACTCAGATTTTTTACATGGTCTTCAAAAGTTTAACCGATGATGATGAAGTTAAGGTATAGCAGGCAGGCGTCGTCAGTCCTCTCATCACTGACTCCATGAGGCGTTGGAAGGTAGCTGGTGCATTACAGGGGCCAAAGGGCATAACTGTGAACTGCCAAAGCCCTTGGCCTGTCGAGAATGCGGTCTACTCCTTGTCTCTCGGATCTAGAGCTACCTGCCAGTAGCCCGACTTCAGGTCCAGGGTCGAGAACCACTGTGCACCAGCTAGCGTGTCCAGGGTGTCAATCAGGGGTAAGGGGAAACACTTTGTCCGTGCGGCCGTAGTCACCGTCGCCTTGGCTGAAGACGCGCTGGTATCGCCTCAGCAGTTGTCGAACTTTCTCCAGCTGTTCTGCGGTCAGGTGATCGGCCGCCCGCTCCAGTAAGCTTTCTAGCTGGGGCCCCAGGTGTTACGTCGGCACCGGCTCCTGTGTCTTATCGATTGATGTTACGCTTACCACGGGTTTGCACGTTCCCAACTCCGTCCCAGCCTGGACGTCGTGATCGGTGTCCGTTGGATTTAGCAGTCTTACTGGCACCTCCTCTCGGCACGGCAACAATGCCCTGGCTACACATAGTCCGTGTACAGGCCTTTTCTGGTCCAGCATCATGTTCCTGGTTCTCTGGCCTTCCAGTCGCGCCGTCAGTCGCGTCAGTGGCACCGTGGAGGCGCGGTGCACGTGTCCGTAGGCACAGCAGTGCCTGCACGGGGTGTGGCGCTGCAGTCTGCTCCCCTCTACTTTCAGGCGCTGGCCCAGAATGGGCAGGCCCGAGTTCAAGGCAGTGTCGCGATCTTGAAGATCCGCAAACCGCAGGCGCACACATGTGGTTGGTCCCCTTCGTGATATGATGCGAGTGGCACTCAGAATTGAGGGCCACTTCTGTGATGCCGCTGTGAGAAGAAATCTCGCAGGGAGGTCGCGAGGTGCTCCGACAACTACTGCTGTAAAGTTAGTGGAGACTCCGGTGGTCGTAGTAGTTAAGTCCAGAGGTTCTACTCCCATTAGCCTTGATCCCGTAGGAACAAGACCCGGGCCTCTTTCTACCCGGGAGCGAACTCCGGGGCTCTTTCCATAGGGCAATATCTGGAGTCTAAAAAGCCCCCCCGCTTGTACTCAAGACGGGATGGAAGTGGATACGCCACTTACGCGCGTCTACATCAATGTGCAGACTACCGATATGACCTCGGTGGGGCCGCCTGGTGATCTAGCACACCTTCTACTAGCTATGCAGGCTAGTACCCGGGATACTTAATGGCTTCCCGCAACCCCCTCCGGGCGGCCCTGGCGACCTGGCCGGAGGTACCCATTTACCCGTGGGCTAACGGGAACACACTGCCACCCCGAGACCAACCCATTCCGAACAACTCCCATTCAGGAGGGGCTCGGCTGTTCGGCCCGAGGTTCCTCAAGTAACGTCAGAGGTACCACGAGTGCTAAGGGTCCGCAGCGCCCGCACCTTGGCAGCTGAAGGGGACGGATCCCCTCCCCTACGGGGGGTCGTAGTAGTGGAGGCTGTAGTCGTATGCTGTGATGCTGGTGGCTGAGTATCTGCGGTGAAGAGCTGTGGAGGTTCCTGCGGTGCTGCGGCTGGCCGACTGGTGCTGGGAGTTCCAGCAGCCAGGTGATGCGGTGATGGACTGGGCGCTGGGCAGGCATCCAGCGCGGTGGGGGAAGCGGGCCTGGCCGCCCAGAACTTCCCCTGTGGTACGGCAAGAGGCTCCCTCTTGCGGCAGCGGCAGCGAGGCGTGAGACGGCACTCGAGAGCTGCGGTGAAGGCGGCTTCGCTGCCTGGCTCTGCTTCCTGGATGCTGCGTTCTCCTTCTTTCCCATGCTGTGTGATGTTTCCTCCTCGGAGTCTTCGGCGACAGTGCCTCCTGAGTCGTCACTCCCTTCCAGCCCGACGCGTCGCTTATATAGGGCCAACTGGCCAATCTAGAAGGTTCCGGGTTAGATGAAATATCCTGGATGTTCCAGAACTCAGGGGGAGGGGAAAGAGACAGCACAGTGGCCTGCGCTCCCTTCAGTTGGCGAATGCTTCACGGCCTTCACTCAGCCGTCAGTTGGTCGTGCCTGGGTGACACTCTTAACTATTAAACTACCATGGCCAACATGCCAGCATGACATTAAATTTTCCAACTCACTTGTATTTTCCAAGGAAACCATTAGGGCTTCTCATATACTTTGAGATATGCACGACTTACTATTGTAAGCTCTTAAGTCTCAGGCTTCACTATTAGGTTAATTTATAGGAGTCAGTTGGAGACTTATACCTTATATGTCTTCCTAATACAAACAAATAAAGTACTATAATATATTATAACAATGTATTGTGATGTAAGTATTGTAATGAACATCATTATTGGTTGGCATGTATGTGTGTACGTATTACTCAGAACTGAAATGTAAACGTTTGACATAATGTGATAAAAGAATTACTTTCGAATAAACCAAGGTGTTTGTTAAATTCGAGAGAGAGCAAACAGTATAGTTCCTGCTAACCTGCCAGAACGAGAGTCATCACATTGTATCTTTATGAATGGTTCATAATCTCTAGTTTAAAGTAGTAACCTATTACGTAAAATATTGAAATATATATAATAAAGTTATAGGAGCAGCCAAAAAGTTGCATAACGATGAAACAATAAATAAAGCAGTTAATAAAACTAAATCCATGTGGCAAGTAATTAAGCACAAAATAAAAAATGGACCCAAATTGAAAGAAAATTACCACCTAGAAAATAATGGCCAAAAAGTAAGTGATCCTCAACAAATTTTGGAATTATTCAACCAGTTTTATTCAACTGTAGCGGAGAAAATGTTAAATACTCATTCTCTAGGAAAGAAGGAAAAGTTAAGTGTAAAGAAAAATGAACATAGCATGTTTTTAATTCCAGTAACAGTTGAGGAAGTTTAAGATGTTGAAGAATAAGAAATCAGTAGGAATAGATGGTTACTCTTACTGCGTCATAAAGCGTTGCTCCTTATTCCTAATTGAACCACTGACGTACTTGATAAATCTTTCACTTTCAAGTGGGACGTTCCCCAACAGGTTAAAAAAAGGTAAAGTGAAACCCATCTTTAAAAAAGGTAACAAAGGGGAGGTAGGAAATTACAGGCCAATTTCCATAATTTCAACTTTTGCAAAGATCTTCGAACAAATAATGTATAAAAGATTAACAAGCTTTTTGGAAAAATTTAAAGTAATTAATGACAATCAAAATGTTTTTCGAAAAAATAAATCAACAAGTTCTGCACTGATGAATTTCATTGAACAAGTGTATAAAACACTAGATAGTAAACAATTAGGGATAGGCATTTTTTTAGATCTTACAAAGGCGTTTGATCTGGTTGATCACAAACTTTTACTAGAGAAATTATCCTCGTATGGCATAAGGGGGTTAGCTTTACATTGGTTCAGATCTTATCTGGAGAATAGAGAGCAATCAGTGGAAATAGAGTATTTTGATAGCGAAACGAGTGAAGTTAAAACTCAGATTTCAAGTAGCGCTATAATGAAATATGGGGTCCCTCAAGGTTCGGTGCTTGGGCAGATAATGTAGAAAACAGAAGATATATATGTTACACTTTTTGCAGATGATACAAATATTTTTATCAAAGGGGTGAATAAGGAAGGGGCAGATGTACATATTGAAAATAGTCTAAAATATATTAAAAAATGGTTTAGTGCCAATATGTTAATATTGAGTAAGGAGAAAACAGCAGCCCTAAGCTTTTATAATAAAATGAGTGGAAGTCAATTGTATCCAAAATTAATGCTGGGACAAGACCAAATACATTATGTAAAAACTATCAAATTTCTGGGACTAATACTAGATGAAAATTTATGTTGGGAAACTCACATAGAGACATTGACAAAAAAACTTAGTAAAATGTGTTTCTTAATGAGGGCAATTACAGGCATGTCGAGCTTGAAAGTTCGGAGAGTAGTGTACTTTTCATATATTCAGTTTGTTGGCGTATGGTATAATTTTGGGGGGAAATTCTAAAGACAGTATAACAGTATTCAGATACCAAAAGAAAATAATTTGAATCATAGCGGATCTCTCGAGCACTAGTTGTAAGACATACTTCAGTAAATTAGATATCTTACCTCTGCCAAGTATATACATATATGAAACTCTTGTACATATGAAAGCAAGCCTAAGTTTATTCAAAACAAATTCTGAAATTCACATACACAACACTAGAACAAAGATTGATTTATTTGTTAAGTCACACAAAACAAAGATGTATGAAAATAGTTTCATATATGCTGGCTTACACCTTTACAATAAGCTACCTGAATCTATAAAAAAGATTGAATCACAACATCAATTTAAGAAATTGTTATTAAACTTCCTTAGAGCCAATAGCTTCTACAGCGTGGATGAATTTTTAAATTTGTAAATATTTAGTTAGCTACCTTAATAGTAAATATTGTACTTAGTTTTTAATTTGACGTGTCCTATAACATGTACATGTTTTAATGGATGAATCAATAAATCAAATTATTCAGTTGTTCTTCCATTTGGAAACAAGGGAAAAGTGTATCAGCATGATCAAATTGCAACTGAAATGAGACACGAGGTAATTCATCTTTCCCCCTTCCACTGCCAATACAATCCAACTGAGTTAATGCAGGCTCAACTTATGTTGCAAACAGAAATAATACTTTTAAACTGACTGACATAATTATATAATTATAATTAAAGCAAGGTTGACTCACTTGCCTAATTTCAGTAATAATTAAAGCATTTGAAACATGTGCATAATATGTGAATACCCAAGTTACAATTGTCATTTCATGAACTGCATTATTATAAAAGTTTGGAAAATTCAGTTTGGGCAAAGTCTAGGATAATGTGCAAGAGAGGGAAATATGAAGAGTGGGAGCAATGAGGTGGCAACGCTGAGCATGCTAATGCATCTAATTGGCGGCAGTCCAGAACTCTTCCCGTTTGAAACACATAATAAACTTTGTGAACCATGCATCTTGTCCAAGTATGGATCCAGAAGAATATTTGCCTAATTTGAGTTTGAAAATGGACCACATGTATTGCTGCTCTTATGTGCATGCTTATTAACTATCTTCATAAAATAAAATTTTTAGTCACATCATTAAAGAGAAATTTCATAGTAACAAAATATGGGCAACATCTTGAATGATACAAAGGTGGTTTATCCATTTTGCCTGCCGCCCCTTTCAACAGGTGAACAAAACTAGAGTAAAAATGAGAATTACAGAATAATGAACCATCTTGTTGCATAATCATTTTCGAACTCCTCTTAAAGCAAGTTGGTTCCACACTAACCATGAGACTCCCTCAGCAGTGTAGCAGATCTGTAATACTTTGTGAAGACAAATGTACAAAAAGAAAACTCTGGTGGCGTTCAACAAGTTTCTGTTTGTCCCTATGGACTTCTAACACTTAATTTTTCTTAGGAGCTGGTTGGTGTCGTGTTTGAAATTAATAAATCAAATGTATTGCTTCCGCATGCAAACTCCACTTCTTAGCCCACTCCTTTAATTAAAAACAAAAGGCAATCATTGCACAAGGGCAGATCAAATATAAATGTGAATTTTAATATAACGCTGCTGTTGGTAACAATTTTGAGGAGAGACTGTCAGTATGTTGGTGGGGGTATCTCGAAGGGGGTATTGTGCGCGCATGCATCGCTGAGAATGGGGCTGCATCAGCACGCCATGAGTAAGAGGTGCACACATCTGTTGCACAATGTATCATCAGATTTCTTGCATAAAAGAGCACCAAACCATCAGAAAATTTGAGACAGCTCCGCGCACACTTTGGGCAAGGAACACTTTCACAGACTACAGTGTATCAGTGAGCTAACATTTTTGTGGCGGTAAGAGAAGCTGTAGAAAATGAACCTCACAGGAGATCGCAGAGAAGCATTACTGCAGACAATGTTGCCATTTGTGACATTATTGAAGAAGAATGGCGCATAAAATTACCCAATTTTTTTTTCCTAGGAATAAGTTACGAAAGTGTTCAAACAATCATCCGAGATTAACTCCATTACAGCAAACTGTCTGCCAGGTAGGTTCCTTGTCCCTCAACCAGGAACAAAAAACGTTACGCCAGGAAGTTTGTCAGAGACACCTGTTTCGCTACGACGAAGAGGGAGAAGATTTCTTGAATTGATTTGTGATGAAACTTGGATGCATCATTACACCCCAGAGTCACAGCAAGCAACCATGGAGTGGCAGCGAGGAGACAAAGCAGGTCCAGCCAAGGTCACAACACGCCCATCTGATGGAAGGTTGCTTGCAACCGTTTTCTGGGACTCCGCAGGCATTTTGCTGGTGGAGTTTCTTCACGAACAAAGGATAATTAATGCAGGCTATTACTGTCGCATTTTGGATGAAGCTAAAGCTGCATATCGCAACAAGCGACACCGACAATGAATCCGAAATGCCATTCTTCTACATGACAATGCAAGGCCACATACTGCCACTTTAACGCAGGAAAAACTAGAGAAAATGCATTGGACATCTCTGAGACACCCTCCTTACAGTCCAGATTTATCGCCCTGCGACTACCATTTGTTTGGACCACTCAAACAAGACCTAGGAGGACAGCGGTTTGATGATGCAAGTGTAGAAGAATTCTTGCACAACTGGCTCCGCACGCGTCCTTCTTTCTATAAGGATGGCATCAAAAACTTGCCAATCCAATGGAGAAAATATGTATCGAAAGGATACTATGCAGAAAAGTTATCTGTATATGAGCATTTTTGTTTGTTGATAAAATAAATTAAAAAAAAATAATTCCTGTTTATATTTGATCTGCCCTTGTACTCCACATTCCCTAGGTCACAGAACAATTATCCTTCTAAGGAAACATGTAATGATATCACATCCAGCACAACGTGACTCAGCCTGCTTTCCACTTGCTGAGAAAGTTTTGAAGTATATCTTGAAGGTAAGAAAGTCACAAAAATGTGTCAGTGATTTGAGAAATTTGTCATTATTATGCTGATCTCAAGGTATCCTTAGATTTATTATACATTAATTTGAAGGCATTGTGACAGACTGAGTAGTTCAATTACGAAAGGAATACTTCTTTAACTGTCCTCTTACACCAGTGTGTGGTGTCAGGGTATTCTTGTACCTCTTAACCCTTATGCCTGTAAGTGGTGCATTGAGGACAGAATCTCTGCATCAGTGAGAGAGAGAATCCAGGATGGATGATCAGCGCAATGTCTGGTATGAGAATGAGGGAGGTGGATGACAGAATGAGGGCAAGATGAAATGATAGGAAAGATGATGGAGCAAATGGTGGAATGCTGACGGGAGAAACCGGAGGACCTTTTCCTGCATATTCATTGGCTAAAGTGATGCATTCATTGGTGCTTAGCACAGGACCGAGAAGAGCGGCAGTACCCCCCCCTCTCTCTCTCTCTCTACAAAAGAATGATTAGTGCGTCATCCGAGAGCTTTCTATTAACAAAGATAGAGCTATTTTAACCTTTTGAGTAGCACAATAATTCAGTTGCCAAAATGGAAATCTTTACATGGTAAAAGCAACAAACACTGACTTTACATGGTTTTATTTTGAACTTCTCCGTACAATTAGTACTTGGTCATATTGTCCTTAACTTTTATCACCTTCATGAGTCTCATGGACATCGAATCTGCTAGATTTTCAAAATATTTTTTGTCCATTTCCACCCATAACTTCTTCAATGCCTCCTGCAGCTCCTTAATATTTGATGGTTGCAGCGCTTCAGTTTTCTTTTTCATTTGATCCCAAGCATTTATGTTGGATTTAGATCAGGTGAGTTACCAGGCCAGTCAAGTACAGGTATATTATTATCTCAAAGTAAAAACTTGAAAGAAGCGTAGGGAAAGTGAAGCACAAATTAGTACAAATTATTATTATTATTATTATTATTATTATTATTATTATTATTATTATTATTATTATTATTATTATTATTATTATTATTATCTGCTGGGAACTTGTGAAATATCTTTGTTCTGTGAGCAGGGACACCATCGTGTATAAAGAACGGACATTGATGAATTGGCCAAAATGTAACCAAATGCTATTGCAACACCTCTAAATAATTATTTCCCTTCATTTTTACATTTTAGGGAGAAAGTACAAGCCACTTCTATCACAATTATCACTAAAGGTACCCAATACCATCACACTTTCTGGATGTTTAAGTTTTGACTGTAACCTTGGGGTCATACCGTGACATTTTTTGGCCTTCTCACCTTTTTGAACTTTTCTCTGACCAATTTGAAAGTGCTTTCATCAGAAAGCATTACTTTGTGCCAGTCATCTGATGTCCAGTGTTCACATGTTTGGCAGAAATGTACTTTTCTTTGTCATAGCTTCAATTAGAAGAGGCTTCTTGGTAGCACACCAAATTGGTAAACCTAAGTCTGAATGGTCCAGATTGCAACTTTTGAGCAGTTCTAGGTGATTCTTTTTTAACCCTGCTGCTGTAATCCATGGATTAGCTATCATTTCATGTTTTACAAGGTCATCAGTCCTTGGAGAAGTCTTTCTTTTACCACCTGAGCCTATCTTTTGAGTTAGTGACACATGGCAAAGGCGCTGTTGCATTTTTTAGATCATAAATAGCTCGTCTTGAAACCTGTAGATCAGCAGCTATATGAATTACAGAGGTACCTACCTCTAACTCAGTTAAAGCATGAGTCTTCTCCTCCCATTTTGTGTATTGGATGCAAAAATACTCAACTTCAAAAACAGCACTAAGATCAAAAATCTGATGACAACACACAGCAAATACCAGAGGCAGGCTGAGACCTGGGCTGCTAATGAAAGGAGGTTGCTGCTGTGCACTCAAGAATCATGTGATTTGCAGCTCCGCCAACCTTTATGTGTAGTGGTGGGAGAAGGACAAACTGAGTGCATTGTGTATGGAAAGATTTTCCTTGCATTTAAAATGTTAAGATTTCCATTGCGGTGAATTTCCTGATGACAAAGCTTGGATTTTTGCAATTGTGCATGTTTTATTCCTTGACATTGTAAGGAGTTTATTATGAAAGTTTTATACTGCATATAAATGCTATTTAAGGGGTTAGTGCATATTTAACTAATTTGTGCATGTTTATGCACATATTTTACTTTTTCAGCAATGATTCAAATATTTCACCATGATACTTTAAAAAGAAGAGAAGCATACGAGAAAATTTTTCTTTTCCTCCTCTGTTTGTGTAGGACTTAGGTATCATGAGTGTAAATACATAAAAGTTTGCTGAAAATGAGAATGTTTATTAGTTTGTTGTAATTTTACGTCCTCCAACGTTGACACATCGGACAATGAATGAAATGGGTGAAGTGATGCTCAAATGAATCCAGGGTCCATGGAGCTTAGAGTTACCTGACATTCGTCTTTAAGGATAAGGGAAAACCCTAGAAAAAACCTTATCCAGGTAACAGATTCGAACTCAGGACCTCTTGAAAATGAGAATGTGGCTATCAATAATGAGCACTTCCTGATATAAAAAATATGCTGCTCAACAACTTTATACAGTGTTCAACAACAATGTGCATATCTTCAAAGTTCATTGCATCATAAAGCTTCTTTGTATTAATATTGCAAACAAAGCCATCTGCCACAAGGATAACATCTCCAAAAATTAAAAAGTGTCATTTTCACTTAACTTTTAAACTTGTACTACTGGGCTACTAATGTAATTTCTGAAGTGTGAGCAATAGGAAAGGGAATATTACAATGCCAAAGGAGAAGAGCAGTAAAGATGATTTGGTTTGATGGAAATAATAATAATAATTTATTGTCAATAGGCTTTGCAGTTTCTGACATTGTCAAATTTTATACATATAAATGCATATATAAATACAATTGTTTTTAATTACAGATTAAGGTATAAATTCAGCATGTCATATGTACTACAAATTAAGGAATAAATTCATGTGGTACAATGATTATAATTCATTAATACAATACAAACTTCTGTTAACAAGTACTTCTTCAGAGCACCTTCGAATTGCTTGCCTTTACAAGACCTTAGATGTGCTGGCAATTTTTTGTGAAGCAATAAGCCCATCACATTTGGATCCCTGTCGTCGGATCCTA
This sequence comes from Mantis religiosa, assembly GCA_030765055.1. NCBI lineage: Eukaryota > Metazoa > Arthropoda > Insecta > Mantodea > Mantidae > Mantis > Mantis religiosa. Next base: position 152,694,401 of record CM060958.1, on the reverse strand, counting down.
CTCTTAACAACATACTGTACAAGTGTGTTAAAACATTAAGTTTTATATCTGTGTTTCGAGAGTATTATGCTTTGCATAAACAACGTTAAACCAAATTTTAAATGTATTTACTTCAAATATAAGTAATCCTTTCCTTCCGTTCTTTAAAACATTACTATAAATTTACACACATTTCTTACCGCAAAAGTTATCGTTTATCTGTCGCAACCCTTTAAAATAAATAATATACTGATATGCATAACACTATCTCTATGCATAAATGCCCCAACTCTAACTTATGTCTGATCCGTCTATTTCGCAGCCTGTAACACGTCACAGCACTGGAAGTGAGGAAGCCTCAAAAATGAGGTTAAGTGTGACGGGAGCTGGATTGCTCACTATTTTTGAGGATTCTGTTTGCACATCACTTAAAGAATTAAGGGAGGAAAAAGAAGTATCCTTACCAGCATGTATGTATTGTCCACTTCCACTGTGTTGCCGCACAATAACTAAATTATTAGTTTAGTTTGCGTACACCGACAACAAATGAAAGGAATTCAAATCACAAATGAATAATAATAAACTATATATATAAACTCAACAATTTCGTGCACTCTATTCTGCCATGAGTACACTAATTTTTAACATACTGGTTGCATGATACAATCACGACAAACTCGTCAAGCTATAGATCAAACTGATCGGTGACATACTGAAGCAGTCCTACCAATCACCTCCACATATTCGACACCGCAAACGTTTCAAAAAAGCATATCCAAATCTACAATAATCAAGTAATGCTATGTATTTAAGGGGGGAAAAGGACATTAATGATCAAACTCTATAACAAGCGATTTTTTAATTTACAGATGCTCTTAAAGGTTCAAAGCACCTTCATTTAACTAGGTTTTCATCATATCTTTTATTTGCGATTTTTTGATTATGTATCATGTTTTGGTAATAGTGCAGATAAATGTTGGTACGGAAAGACGTCTCGAAAACAAGTTGTTGCCAACTGCGACGCTCCGATATACGCTAAAACAGCAGAGCATTGCCAGCACATTTTCTTTTTCTTACTATAAACTAGCGATACTGTAATGGGAATAGCGCGTATTAAGCTTTGTTTATTAATTATTATAATTGATAATAATAAAACAATAATGATGATGATTAATAATAACAACTCTGGCAATGATCCACTGATCTTTACGTCGCATATTACAGCATCGCTGCTTTGCTTGCGTAATGTTGGTATTTTCCGCGGTAGCATGCTCTCGAAGTTGCCGACGCCCGAGCTGACATCGCAGCCACGACATTCCTACGCACCTTATCTGCACTATTACCCATATTTTAATATTTTGCATTTTAATAAGTTTATAATTTTTATAAAAAACTAGTTTAGGGTTGTAATTTATATTAGTAAAAATAATACGTCCATTAAGTATTTTTTGTATAATAGTTATTAATATATAATATTAATTAATAATAATAATAATAATATTAATATTAGAAAGGGAGTTAATAGGTAGGTACATTAACTTGTAATTTGATCTTAATATCTAACAGATCTTTCCTAACAAAAAACATTCTTTTAAACCATGGAGGTTATCCAAAGATCCTCAGGGTATTCCTTAATCTATTCTCTTCTTACATCTTTCTTTAATTTTGTACAAATATCTTGACAAGGGAGTTGAATATTCAGCAATTTATCCTCATTTCTTGCCTCCTTTGCCAATTTCCAATGATGCGGCTGTGTCCAGGTAATTTGAAGCTTAATCCTGGATTAGCTATGTAGACTTCATTTTCATTTCTATTATGCCTATATTTGCTTCATAGGTTTCTTTTAATTTATTCAAAACACTATTAGAATCAGAAAATATAATACTTTTATTGATTTTGTTGCTCATAATACAGGAGATAGCTATTTCAATGGCAATAAGTTCGGCTGAGATTTAGCTTAGTTTAAAGCTAACTTCAGTATTATGGATATGAATAATACCGAGGCATACAGTTTGGAAAATCGTTCTCTCCACACAGGCACTGATAAGGCTGTGCTTGACCTGACTTTACTTATTAGCTTCTTGGGTTTGCAGGTTGATGCAAATCTTAATTGGAAATTTCATATAGCGTATTGTACCCACGTTGAGATTGGCTACTTTTGCGCTTAGGTTATTGAACTCTTTTTGTCTAATTCAGACATTAAAACAGGTATACTATGTGTATTTTTGTTCAATAATGAAACATAGTTTGGGATAACTCTGTGGAATAAGCGAGTTTTCATGTTACAGAACAGAACCATCAAAGTGATATGTAGCATCAAAGTTACACCTCCATGTAAGAGCCTGTTTCAAAGGGTCAATATTTAACACTTCCTTGTGAAATATCTTTATGCTTATGTGTTTCCATTTCAAAAATCAAGACTAGTTTATACAAAATGTGAATATACATAGCATAAATACTAGAGAAAGTATGGACTTACACAAACCCAGAGCTAGATTGACTTGATTCCAGGAAGAAGTATATTATGAATGTGTCAGAATATTCAATGCACTTCCAAAATACTTAAAATTACTATCTTCAGGTAAAATAGATAAGTTTGCTCTAAGCAGCAAGGCTTATTACTTGGTACAGGAATTTATGGATGATTGTTACAGTGTGCTGTGCTAAAAGGAAATGTATTGTGACTTTGTGGGTTCGTGAAATAAAAAGTCCAGGTTACAAACACAAAAAAATTGCACTTTATTTCCGTAGCAATACACAGTTCACGATTACGTTTTTGTCAGTTCGTCTTTACACGTACGCTCGGCCATACTTACACAACGCACGCCATAACAACACTACACACAACTGACTGTCGCTTCCGGTATCGATCGGCCCCAATCTCCTTTTATGGAGGGGAAAACATTCTCGAAGCTTCGCGTCACTTCGAGTGGCAGGAGGGGTAAACGAAGACTCAGCTATCCCCCCTGTCTCCCCTCCCTCCGCCGGCCTACATTTATTGATCGGCATCGTGGGCTTGCCGTTTGGGTAACACTGCTCCCTCCTCAAGGCTGGTCGTCCCGAACAGCGCCATCGTAGCGGGCCAGGCGATCCAGGTGTACCACCAACATCTTTCCTCGGGACACCTTCTGAATGCGGTAGACCACGTCGTTAATCCTCTTCACCACACGGTACGGTCCTTGCCATGGCTGCTGAAGCTTCGGGCAGCGTCCCTTTGTCCGGGTAGGGCGGTACAACCAGACCAGGTCAACTTGCTGGAACCCTTGGCTGTTGGCTTACCTGTCGTATCAGGTTTTCATGCGGTCGCTCGCCTTCTGGATGTTCTGGCGTGCCATCTCGTGCATGTCGTGGAGGTGGTCCACCAGGTTCTCCACATACTCGGTCGCTGGCTGTCTCACCCCCGGAGGACTACCAAAAGCCAGGTCACAGGGGAGGCGTAACTCTCGGCCGAACATTAAGCTGGCTGGCGTGATCCCCGTGGTGTCGTGTGTTGATGAGCGGTAGGGCAGTTAGAACAGTGGCACCTTGACGTCCCAGTCTCACTGATGGCTGGCCACGACCTTCCTCAAGTGTTCCTCTAAGGTCTTGATGTACCTCTCGACCATGCCATCCGACTGGGAATGTAGAGGTGTTGTGCGGGTCTTGTTAACCCCAAGTCTCTCTAGTGCCTCCTTCATCAGGTTGGACTCAAAATTGGTGCCTTGATCACTGTGCAGCTCTAATGGCACCCCAAATCGGCAAAACACTTGCTCCACGAGGCAATCTGTGATTGTCCTTGCCTCTTGGTTCGGGATGGCATACACCTCCGGCCACTTAGTGAAGTAATCCACGACCACCATCAGGTACTTGTTGCCTCGGTCGGATATTGGGAACGGTCCAGCAATGTCAACGGCGATCCGTTCGAATGGCGCTTCGACGTTGTACTGTTGCATGCGACCCCGGCTCCTAGTCTGGGGGCCGCGACTCGCCGCACACACGTGACACTGACAGCACCATCTCTCAGCGCCCACTCAGAGCCTCAGCCAGTAGTAACGCTGCCGTAGTTTGTCAATCGTCCGGTTCGCTCCCAGGTGTCCTGAAGTACCGGCGTGCACTTTTTCCAAGACTTCCGGAACCTTAATCCGGGGAAGTACCAACTGTTCTCTCTGCGGCTTCCCATCGGGTGATTCCCGTACCCGGAACAGCACGCCATCTCTGGTCTTAAACGAGTCCCATTGGGCTCAGTACGACTTGTAGGTGGCGCTCCTCGGTGCGATGTCCGCCCAGGTTGGTCTCGTCCCTGTCTCCATTTCCCTCAAGAGTGGCGCCAAGTCTGCGTCCGCCAGCTGCTCCCTTCTCAGACCTGCGCTATCCCAGCCATCCACAGGCACTGCCGTGACTACTCGAACTGCTGCGGCACGCTCCTTCTCCTCCACTCTTGTGCATTGGCCGCACTCTTCTGGACAGGGTCTTCGGGACATTGCGTCCGCGAAATGTGTATGTGTAGTGTTTAACGCCCGCTTTTACTACATACGGCACCGCAGGCGGTGACACTGATGATACATGAGATGAAGATGCAGCACCGGTGGAATGAGATGGCGGGGGAAACCGGAGGTCCCGGAGAAAACCCGCCCCAACGCCGTGTTGTCCACCACAAATCTCACTTTGCGGTCGCCTGGGATCGAACCCGGGCCGCCTTGGTGAGAGCCAAGCGGTCTAACCACTGAGCCACGGCGTGGCCATAGCGTCCGCGTTACCTTGGCTCTTCCCTCTGCGATGTTCCGAGGTGAAGTCGTACTCATGCTGCCTCTGAACCCAGCGTGCTGTCTGGCCTTCCGGTCGCGCCGTCACTATCACCTCGCACCTCGCGGGGACAACCACGTCTTCAAGATGACCCTACCGATTCCAAGGCGCTCTTCAGTTTGACGGAGTATAACCTCTTCTCCGTTGAGCCGTAGGACCTTCCTGCCGAAGTCGACCGTCGCCCCGTGGCTCCTGAGGGCATCCAGTCCCAGAATAACCTCCTCAGCCACCTTCGCGACGAACACCCACAGACGCACGGCACTCCGTCCTAAGGTCAGCTCCAGCAGGGCCTCCTTCTCCACAGGCAAGGTGTCGCCCGATGCCAACACAAGCTGGTAATGTCGGCTCGGCTTCCTCGTCGGCAAACCATTCGCCACGTCAGGTCTGATGATGGTCACGGCTGCGCCAGTGTCCACTAGAACGCGGCACGGCTTTCCTCCTACCCAGCCGTCCGCGATGAGGCTGTCATCCATACGCCGGCTGACGGCGCGCAGCGTCACTCGAGGGGATGGTGGTAATGGCGACGACGTGCCCCTCTCCACGCCGGGCCTTACTCGTTTTTCCGGCCGCTCTTCCTGGTGTGGGCAGTCTCTCTGCAGGTGCCCGGGCTGTCCACACCCCCAACACAGGCCACTAGGTGTTCGCCGGTGTCCCTCGGCTGGTCTTCTGTCTCCGGCGTAGCGGACACTCCTCGTTCTCGACGTCGGGATAGATGCTACCTTGGCCGCCTCCATCCTTAATGCCGCTGTCAGCGCCTCGTGGATGGTTTTATAATCGCCGAGCATTAGGCGCTGACGAATCTCCGTGTCCCGTACCCCGTCGACAAAGTTGTAGGCGGCTTCCCGGGATACGAACTCCAGTGGCAGGTCAACCAAGGCCTTGCTAGCCAGCTGCTCAATCGCTATGGCGAACTCCTGCAGCGTCTCCCCCGGCTGCTGTGACCTTGCCTTTAGCTGGCTGCGGTACGCTGCGGCTAAGCGGTGGTTCCCGAAACGATTCTCCAGGGCGTCCCAGATGTCCTTGGGCGCTGCCGTTGTCTGCACCGCGTTTAGGACTTCCGCGGCCCGTCCCTGGAGGCTGGCTATTAACTGTGTGGCCTCCTCCTCAGGTGACCATCTGTTGTGTTTGGCCACTGTGTCGAACTGGCGGCGGAAGACGTCAAATGTTGACGCGCCGTCATATTTCGGCGGTTTGACGCGCGCAGATGATGTGTCGCGTCCCGGCGCGTCGGCCTTCAAATCCTTCAGTTTCCTGCCGACGACGTCCTCTACCATGGCGTTCAGGGACTTGACGCTGCTGTCGGCCTTTCCTTCCAGCTCATTAACGCGGTTTGTCAGGTCTCCGACGCTTTCGTCCACTTGGCCGATCCGCTTGCCGAGCCCCGTGACGTCTTCCCTCACGCCGGCCAACTGTTCCTCAAATTTGGCGGCGAGGGCCTCGTTCGCAACCTTCATTTCTTCCATCTTTTCCGTGAGGTTATCGTTAGCCGTCTTCATTTCTTCCAGCTTTGCGGCCAGGTTGTTATTTGCCGCTTCTGTTTTTGCTGTTATTTCGGCCTTCATTTCTTCCATTTTGTGTAAAATCTTTTCCAGTGCCGATTCCATGGCCGTTATCCCACTTCTGACGCCAGTTGTGACTTTGTGGGTTCGTGAAATAAAAAGTCCAGGTTACAAACACAAAAAAATTGCACTTTATTTCCGCAGCAATACACTGTTCACAATTACATTTTTGTCAGTTCGTCTTTACACGTACGCTCGGCCATACTTACACAACGCACGCCATAACAACACTACACACAACTGACTGTCGCTTCCGGTATCGATCGGCCCCGAAGTTTCCCGAATCTCCTTTTATGGAGGGGAAAAACATTCTCGAAGCTTCGCGTCACTTCGAGTGGCAGGAGGAGGGGTAAACGAAGACTCAGCTACCCCTCCTGTCTCCTCTCCCTCCGCCGGCCTACATTTATTGATCGGCATCGTGGGCTTGCCGTTTGGGTAACAGTATTATTGTATTTGGATAATGTATTATCATATACTGAACAAATGGTTGACCTATTTTTCTTCGATAAGTAATTGTATTATATTATGTGTAGTAGTAATAGTTCTTAAAATGTTATATATATTATATGTTTGGTGGTGGTGATAAAATAAAAAAATTAGAAAAAAAGCATGTTTTTGGTGGCAGTTTGTTACTTTGGTGAGGATTGTTTTCTGTATGATGTCCTAGAGCGCTGCTCAATGATAGGACCAAACAAACCTCTGCTCTCACACCCTTTTGATTTTGTATTACTTCACCCTATCTTTCTCCAATGTATATGTGAAAACCATTCTTCAACATTTAAGTGGCTGTACCGTTGCTTGGCCCTCACCAAAGTTCGATCCCAGGCAGCTCCAATGTGAGATTTGTGGTGGATATGTGGTGCTGGGGCAGGTTTTCTCTGGGATCTCCAGTTTGCCTTGCCATCTCATGAATCATCAGTGTCACTGCCTGTGGTGCCACATGTACACTACATACATTTCAACATTTTATTGTGTTTTTCCCAAATACACAAATATATAAAGTTTTGGATAGATAGAGTAAACCTGAAAAATTCAATGCCATGGACAGCATTTGAACCATGGATCTTCCGGTTTACATTTGGTTGCTCTTAACCTTACAGCTACCATGGTCAACACGCCATCATGACATTAAGTTCTCCAGGTGACTCATATATTTCCCCGGTAAACCACTAGGGGCACTCGTATTCGAGATACACACCGTTTGTGGCAACTTACTATTGTAAGTACTTGAGTCCCAGGCTTCATCATTAAACTCTTATTTTTTTTTTTTTTTTTTTTATTTTTTTTTTTTTTTATTTATTTATTTGTGTACTAAGCTATTACAACTGTTGAGCTGATCACCAGCAAAACTCTTATTAATTAATTGATGGAAATTGTTCCTCCATACTCAATGTGTATAGGCTAAGGTTTTGGACGAGTCAACCTGAGTCATGGCATGTTGGCCATGGTAACTCAACGGTTAAGAGCAACTGGATGGAAACTGGGAGCTGTGGTTCAAATCCTAGCCATGGCATTGAATTTTTCAGGTTGATTCTATCCAAAACCTTAGCCTACACATGGCTAGTATGGAGGAACGATTAATTTCTATCATTTAACTTAATAGAAAGTTTTCTTTGTAATACAAAAGAAGCCTGAAATAACACAGTTGTTGGGGGACATCCTTTACCCCTGTTATAACCTTACTGCATTATATGGAAATGTTATATTAGAAAGGATAAAAGTCAATCCCACACAGTTGGAAGAGGGAAATATGAATATAAAAATAAATTACAGTATGGTAGTAAACTTTGGTATTAAAACTAAATGTGTTTATAGTACTTACAATTATGCTGGGAGATGTATTCCAACCTGTAACCAATGTGCTCAGACAATGTACTCTTCAGTAAAGTGGTACAGTCCTTGCAGAAAACTGTCCACACAATTTATCTGGCATTTGTGCAAAACTGTTGGTATTAATGCAAGCATAACTTCACATATTATAAATAAATGTATTCAAATTATTCAATGACAAGACTGTCTGCTTCAGAGGATATGTTTAGAACGAATGTCATGCATTTCTGTTTGTTTTAGTCTCACTATTCCGTTTAAGGATGACTTACTGCCCTGAATGTTAATGCTTTGTCTTAAAATATTCAGTAATTTAGCTATTGTAGGAACAGCACTTTCCTGAATGTAAAACTTTTGAATCTTCCTTCTAATGACACCTATGTCGAAGTCCTCTAGATCTATTACTTGTTTTGGAATGCTGTGCTTTTTATTTGGAGTTCCACAGATGTGCTCTGGTTTACATTCTGTTTGCATTCTTTAACAATTCTTTTCACTGTTCTTTCTAATACTCCTGTGTCATCTGATATGCACTTGAGCTTTTTCAATATTTTCCAAAAATATCTTTTGATGTAACCAGTTGTTTGCTTTTAGCTTCTTTCTTCATGTATGCTCACATTTGAAACAATTTCTCGAATATGACTGTGTAATATTTTGGATTATAATTTACAAGAAACACTGATGGTATAATTAATTCATGCATTGATCAATATGTGACAAATTTGCTGCTTTCACTCCTTATTGAAAAGCTCTAATTAGTATGTCAATACCATGCTGCGCAAAAAAGCAACTGTGAATTAGCAAGGATTGTGTCTCAGATGCACACAACATCACTACCTTCCTTCCCCACCTGCAGTGCCTGACAGATTATTATATGAGCTGGTGAAAGAGACAAAAGACAACCCTTACGTCAAGGCCAGAAACAAAGATCGGGGTATCATTACTTTTCTGGAATGCAGCGGTCAGTGCCAACAAACATGGGTGGTGCAGAAAATTATACTGCAGAACCTCTATTTGTGGAACATTTTTATCTCAATTTTCCAAACAAAACAATAAATGAAATGCTTAACTACAATAGTTTTTAATGAGGACATTAAAAAGGACTGCGTTAAATCTGAATTCGCAGTATTTCGGGCTTCTACCATAGGTAGTTTTCTTTGACTGATGAGGCGGACCAGAGTTCGTGAAATCAATTTCAATTAGAAAGAAGAATTAACATCATTTTCTTAAGATAAGTGAAGTTTTTGTTACAAATTATTATATTTGTATAAATATACAAACATTTAGAAAATAAGGTCACATACTCAAATGGCATTCAATACCCTATAGCAATGTTACAGAATTAAATTTTATATTGAATCTTATATTACTTATTTCATTTTAAAAACCTTCAAGTTTCCATGGCCCATCCTGTATAATGACTACAAAATTAAAAAATTCCTTTTTTTTATCACACCTCGCCTATGTATGACAGGCATAGCAACAAATGGCACAGTTATGTTGTGTTTCTTTATAGCTGGGGTTTGTTATTATACAAATGGTCTAATAACTATATTAGAAAGTGTTCAAAGAAAATAAATGTAAATATTGGACGTTAGCTTCTTAAGTTATATGCTTTACTAATCAAATTTTAGTAAAACATATAACACTGGTAAAGCAAATGCCTAGTTTTCAAGTAATAAGGTCATGTGTCCACTTTATTGTTAGCTAACAAAATCAAACTTTGCAATATACTGTAGAGCAGGAAACAGTAAATACTGCTTAACTCATTTATTTTCATATTTTAACATACATGAATGGGGTTAATGTGATTCATGCTGGCTAAAAGTTTATATCAATGTGAAAAAGCTTAACTACAATAAAAAGTGCTAGCAATACTGTGGCTGCATAGGTTACATAGACCCGGAAATATGGTTTCCAGAAATCTAAAACAACTCCTACAGTAATAAGATGTGAAATTGACAGTCAGCTGTCTTCAAGACTGACTCTGTGTTTTGCTACACGAAAACAAATGAATGAAGTCACTGTGGTACACTTCAATCGTTGACTGTTACAATAAACAAAAACAACTGCCGCTTCTAACACCTTGCGGGGTATTTATACCCCCCAGCCATTGTTTCGAGAATGCTGCAGACCTTCCGAGAAATTTGTTGGCAACAACAATAGACTGAATCCTCTGGAGCCTCTCTCTGTCTCTTTCTCTCCTGCCCACATGCCCTGCTCCGGCTCGTCACGGCAGCTCAGCAATGTCACACAGTGACAATACACTGCCAATAAACATATGTGAACATTTAACAGAATCACTAATAAACAAAGGCTTCCATAGCTGGCTTTCTTGTTTGATACAAAATTATTTTGAGCTAAAAGGCTGTAGTCCACTGGGCTTCCTCATCTCTCTCCCCCATGTTTCACTTACAATTGTGGCAAGCGCCACCAGTGGCATTGAATAACTCTCCTTAGACTCTCTGTAGCTACTGAATTGCTGGCAGTAGGAGCTGGCTTATGTAGCTGGCAGGTACTGCTCTCCCGTTGCCTGACTTGTCCTGATTTAGGTTTTTCAGGGGCATGTTTCGCTGTGATTGGTGTGTGTGATTTGACTATGACACTATTTTGTAAAGCAGAGTACCATGTTTGTGAGGTTTTAAAGATTTGTCTTTCTTGTTACAGTTTTATTTATACTTGTACATTTCAACTGCTTCGCGATAGATAGATCATTTATTCATCTTGTAAATCATACATTGTACATGTGTACTATGATATAAGACACTATGTCTAAGAGTACTATGATATAGACGGGTATGGAATGAGATGTTTTGGGAATGACGTCTGTTTTTTGTAGTGGATGATACGTTCCCCGGGTGTTTCCAAAGCATGTTGGGCCACAGCAGATTTCTCCAATTGGCCCAGCCGGCAATTTAACAGAATGCAGTTGGAGTAAGTGCATGACAACAGCAGACTGAATTCTTACAGCTTGTACTGCAGTGCAACAATGAAACATGTCAGACAAATGCCACATAGGGGAGGGGATCCGTCCTCTTTAGCTGGCATGGTGCAAGCACTGCGAACCCCTAGCACCCGTGATACTTCTTATGTGACAAGAAGTACACCTAGTGTGACAGCTCTTTTGAGTACGGGGGATCCATCCTGTTTAGCTGCCATGGTGCAAGCACTGCGGACCCCTAGCACCCGTGATACTTCTTATGTGACAAGAAGCACACATAGTGTGACAGCTCTTTTGAGTACGGGGGATCCATCCTCTTTAGCTGCCATGTGGCAACGCTGCAGACCACTAGCACTCGTGATACTTCTTATGTGACAAGAAGTACACCTAGTGTGTGGCCCTTTTGAGTAGCGGAGAACCGTCCTCTTTAGCTGCCACGGTGCAAGTGCTGCAGACCCCTAGCACTCGTGATACTTCTTATGTGACAAGAAGTACACCTAGTGTGGCGGCCCTTTTGAGTAGGGGGGGACCGTCCGCTTTAGCTGCCACGGTGCAAGTGCTGCAGACCCCTAGCACTCATGATACTTCTTATGTGACAAGAAGTACACCTAGTGTAGCGGCCCTTTTGAGTACGGGGGATCCGTCCTCTTTAGCTGCCATGTAGCAAGCGCTGCAGAACCCTAGCAACCGTGATACTTATGTGACAAGAAGTACACCTAGTGTGGTGGCCCTTTTGAGTAGGGGGGATCCGTCCTCTTTAGCTGCCATGTGGCAAGTGCTGCAGACTCCTAGCAACCGTAATACTTATGTGACAAGAAGTACACCTAGTGTGGCGGCACTTTTGAGTAGGGGGGGATCCGTCCTCTTTAGCTGCCATGTGGCAAGTGCTGCAGACACCTAGCAACCGTGATACTTATGTGACAAGAAGTACACCTAGTGTGGTGGCCCTTTTGAGTAGGGGGGGAACCGTCATCTTTAGCTGCCATGTGGCAAGTGCTGCAGACCCCTAGCAACCGTGATACTTATGTGACAAAAAGTACACCTAGTGTGGTGGCCTTTTGAGTAGGGGGGATCCGTCCTCTTTAGCTGCCATGGTGCAAGCACTGTAGAACCCTAACACCCGTGGTACTTATGTGACAAGAAGTACACCTAGTGTGGCGGCACTTTTGAGTAGGGGGGATCCGTCCTCTTTAGCTGCCATGTGGCAAGCGCTGCAGACACCTGGCACTCGTGATACTTATGTGACAAGAAGTACACCTAGTGTGGCGGCACTTTTGAGTAGGGGGGATCCGTCCTCTTTAGCTGCCATGGTGCAAGCGCTGCAGAACCCTAGCACTCGTGATACTTATGTGACAAGAAGTACACCTAGTGTGGTGGCCCTTTTGAGTAGGGGGGATCCGTCCTCTTTAGCTGCCATGGTGCAAGCGCTGCAGACTCCTAGCACTCATATTACTTATGTGACAAGAAGTACACCTAGTGTGGTGGCACTTTTGAGTAGGGGGGATCCGTCCTCTTTAGCTGCCATGGCGCAAGCACTGCAGACTCCTAGCACTCATATTACTTATGTGACAAGAAGTACACCTAGTGTGGTGGCACTTTTGAGTAGGAGGGATCCGTCCTCTTTAGCTGCCATGGTGCAAGCGCTGCAGAACCCTAGCACTCGTGATACTTATGTGACAAGAAGTACACCTAGTGTGGTGGCCCTTTTGAGTATGGGGGATCCGTCCTCTTTAGCTGCCATGGTGCAAGCGCTGCAGAACCCTAGCACTCGTGATACTTATGTGACAAGAAGTACACCTAGTGTGGCGGCACTTTTGAGTAGGGGGGATCCGTCCTCTTTAGCTGCCATGGTGCAAGCGCTGCAGACTCCTAGCACTCATATTACTTATGTGACAAGAAGTACACCTAGTGTGGCGGCACTTTTGAGTAGGGGGGATCCGTCCTCTTTAGCTGCCATGGTGCAAGCGCTGCAGACCCCTACCACTCGTGATACTTATGTGACAAGAAGTACACCTAGTGTGGCGGCACTTTTGAGTAGGGGGGATCCGTCCTCTTTAGCTGCCATGGTGCAAGCGCTGCAGACTCCTAGCACTCATATTACTTATGTGACAAGAAGTACACCTAGTGTGGCGGCACTTTTGAGTAGGGGGGATCCGTCCTCTTTAGCTGCCATGGTGCAAGCGCTGCAGACTCCTAGCACTCATATTACTTATGTGACAAGAAGTACACCTAGTGTGGTGGCACTTTTGAGTAGGGGGGATCCGTCCTCTTTAGCTGCCATGGTGCAAGCGCTGCAGACTCCTAGCACTCATATTACTTATGTGACAAGAAGTACACCTAGTGTGGTGGCACTTTTGAGTAGGGGGGATCCGTCCTCTTTAGCTGCCATGGTGCAAGCGCTGCAGAACCCTAGCACTCGTGATACTTATGTGACAAGAAGTACACCTAGTGTGTCGGCACTTTTGAGTAGGGGGGATCCATCCTCTTTAGCTGCCATGGTGCAAGCGCTGCAGACCCCTAGCACTCGTGATACTTATGTGACAAGAAGTACACCTAGTGTGGTGGCCCTTTTGAGTACGGGGGATCCATCCTCTTTAGCTGCCATGGTGCAAGCGCTGCAGACCCCTAGCACTCGTGATACTTATGTGACAAGAAGTACACCTAGTGTGGTGGCACTTTTGAGTAGGGGGGATCCATCCTCTTTAGCTGCCATGGTGCAAGCGCTGCAGACCCCTAGCACTCGTGATACTTATGTGACAAGAAGTACACCTAGTGTGGTGGCCCTTTTGAGTAGGGGGGATCCGTCCTCTTTAGCTGCCATGGTGCAAGCACTGCAGAACCCTAGCACTCGTGATACTTATGTGACAAGAAGTACACCTAGTGTGGTGGCCCTTTTGAGTAGGGGGGATCCGTCCTCTTTAGCTGCCATGGTGCAAGCGCTGCAGACCCCTAGCACTCGTGATACTTATGTGACAAGAAGTACACCTAGTGTGTCGGCACTTTTGAGTAGGGGGGATCCATCCTCTTTAGCTGCCATGGTGCAAGCGCTGCAGACCCCTAACACCCGTGATACTTATGTGACAAGAAGTACACCTAGTGTGTCGGCACTTTTGAGTAGGGGGGATCCATCCTCTTTAGCTGCCATGGTGCAAGCGCTGCAGAACCCTAGCACTCGTGATACTTATGTGACAAGAAGTACACCTAGTGTGTCGGCACTTTTGAGTAGGGGGGATCCATCCTCTTTAGCTGCCATGGTGCAAGCGCTGCAGACCCCTAGCACTCGAGATACTTATGTGACAAGAAGTACACCTAGTGTGGTGGCCCTTTTGAGTAGGGGGGATGCGTCCTCTTTAGCTGCCATGGTGCAAGCGCTGCAGACTCCTAGCACTCATATTACTTATGTGACAAGAAGTACACCTAGTGTGGCGGCACTTTTGAGTAGGGGGGATCCGTCCTCTTTAGCTGCCATGGTGCAAGCACTGCAGACCCCTACCACTCGTGATACTTATGTGACAAGAAGTACACCTAGTGTGGTGGCCCTTTTGAGTAGGGGGGATGCGTCCTCTTTAGCTGCCATGGCGCAAGCACTGCAGACTCCTAGCACTCATATTACTTATGTGACAAGAAGTACACCTAGTGTGGCGGCCCTTTTGAGTAGGGGGGATCCGTCCTCTTTAGCTGCCATGGTGCAAGCGCTGCAGACTCCTAGCACTCATATTACTTATGTGACAAGAAGTACACCTAGTGTGGCGGCCCTTTTGAGTAGAGGTTATCCGTCCTCTTTAGCTGCCATAGTGCAAGCGCTGCAGACTCCTAGCACTCATATTACTTATGTGTCAAGAAGTACACCTAGTGTGACGGCACTTTTGAGTAGGGAGGATCCGTCCTCTTTAGCTGCCATGGTGCAAGCGCTGCAGACTCCTAGCACTCATATTACTTATGTGACAAGAAGTACACCTAGTGTGGCGGCACTTTTGAGTAGGGGGGATCCGTCCTCTTTAGCTGCCATGGTGCAAGCGCTGCAGACTCCTAGCACTCATATTACTTATGTGACAAGAAGTACATCTAGTGTGGCGGCACTTTTGAGTAGGGGTTATCCGTCCTCTTTAGCTGCCATAGTGCAAGCGCTGCAGACTCCTAGCAACCAAGATACTTCTTATGTGACAAGAAGTACACCTAGTGTGGCGGCACTTTTGAGTAGGGGGGATCCGTCCTCTTTAGCTGCCATGGCGCAAGCACTGCAGAACCCTAACACCCGTGATACTTATGTGACAAGAAGTTTACCTAGTGTGGCGGCACTTTTGAGTAGGGGGGATCCGTCCTCTTTAGCTGCCATGGCGCAAGCGCTGCAGACTCCTAGCAACCAAGATACTTCTTATGTGACAAGAAGTACACCTAGTGTGTCGGCACTTTTGAGTAGGGGGGATCCGTCCTCTTTAGCTGCCATGGTGCAAGCACTGCAGAACCCTAGCAACCAAGATACTTCTTATGTGACAAGAAGTACACCTAGTGTGGCGGCACTTTTGAGTAGGGGGGATCCGTCCTCTTTAGCTGCCATGGTGCAAGCACTGCAGAACCCTAGCAACCAAGATACTTCTTATGTGACAAGAAGTACACCTAGTGTGCCGGCACTTTTGAGTAGCGGGAGATCCGTCCTCTTTAACTGCCATGGTGCAAGCGCTGCAGACTCCTAGCAAACAAGATACTTCTTATGTGACAAGAAGTACACCTAGTGTGACGGCACTTTTGAGTAGTGGGGAGAGATCCGTCCTCTTTAGCTGCCATGGTGCAAGCGCTGCAGGCCCCTAGCACTCGTAATACTTATGTGACAAGAAATACACCTAGTGTGGCGGCACTTTTGAGTAGGGGGGATCCATCCTCTTTAGCTGCCATGTGGCAAGCGCTGCAGAGCCCTAACACCCGTGATACTTATGTGACAAGAAGTACACCTAGTGTGGTGGCCTTTTGAGTAGGGGGGATCCATCCTCTTTAGCTGCAATGGTGCAAGCACTGCAGAACCCTAACACCCGTGATACTTATGTGACAAGAAGTACACCTAGTGTGGTGGCCTTTTGAGTAGGGGGGAGGCGTCCTCTTTAGCTGCCATGGTGCAAGCACTGCAGAACCCCAACACCCGTGATACTTATGTGACAAGAAGTACACCTAGTGTGGCGGCACTTTTGAGTAAGGGGGATCCGTCCTCTTTAGCTGCCATGGTGCAAGCACTGCAGAACCCTAGCAACCAAGATACTTCTTATGTGACAAGAAGTACACCTAGTGTGACGGCACTTTTGAGTAGTGGGGGGAGATCCGTCCTCTTTAGCTGCCATGGTGCAAGCGCTGCAGGCCCCTAGCACTCGTAATACTTATGTGACAAGAAATACACCTAGTGTGGCGGCACTTTTGAGTAGGGGGGATCCGTCCTCTTTAGCTGCCGTGTGGCAAGCGCTGCAGAGCCCTAACACCCGTGATACTTATGTGACAAGAAGTACACCTAATGTGGTGGCCTTTTGAGTAGGGGGATCCATCCTCTTTAGCTGCCATGGTGCAAGCACTGCAGAACCCTAACACCCGTGATACTTATGTGACAAGAAGTACACCTAGTGTGGTGGCCTTTTGAGTAGGGGGGGATCCGTCCTCTTTAGCTGCCATGGTGCAAGCACTGCAGAACCCTAGCAACCAAGATACTTCTTATGTGACAAGAAGTACACCTAGTGTGACGGCACTTTTGAGTAGTGGGGGGAGATCCGTCCTCTTTAGCTGCCATGGTGCAAGCGCTGCAGGCCCCTAGCACTCGTAATACTTATGTGACAAGAAATACACCTAGTGTGGCGGCACTTTTGAGTAGGGGGGATGCGTCCTCTTTAGCTGCCATGGTGCAAGCACTGCAGACCCTAGCAACCAAGATACTTCTTATGTGACAAGAAGTACACCTAGTGTGGCGGCACTTTTGAGTAGGGGGAATCCGTCCTCTTTAGCTGCCATGGTGCAAGCACTGCAGACCCCTAGCACTCGTGATACTTATGTGACAAGAAGTACACCTAGTGTGGTGGCCTTTTGAGTAGGGGGGATCCGTCCTCTTTAGCTGCCATGTGGCAAGCGCTGCAGACCCCTAGCACTCGTGATACTTATGTGACAAGAAGTACACCTAGTGTGGTGGCCTTTTGAGTAGGGGGGATCCGTCCTCTTTAGCTGTCATGGTGCAAGCGCTGCAGACCCCTACCACTCGTGATACTTATGTGACAAGAAGTACACCTAGTGTGGTGGCCTTTTGAGTAGGGGGGATCCGTCCTCTTTAGCTGCCATGTGGCAAGCGCTGCAGAACCGTAACACTCGTGATACTTATGTGACAAGAAGTACACCTAGTGTGGCGGCACTTTTGAGTAGGAGGGGATCCGTCCTCTTTAGCTGCCATGTAGCAAGCGCTGCAGACCTTAGCAACCGTGATACTTATGTGACAAGAAGTACACCTAGTGTGGTGGCCTTTTGAGTAGGGGGGATCCGTCCTCTTTAGCTGCCATGTGGCAAGCGCTGCAGAACCGTAACACTCGTGATACTTATGTGACAAGAAGTACACCTAGTGTGGCGGCACTTTTGAGTAGGAGGGGATCCGTCCTCTTTAGCTGCCATGTGGCAAGCGCTGCAGAACCGTAACACTCGTGATACTTATGTGAAAAGAAGTACATCTAGTGTGGTGGCACTTTTGAGTAGGAGGGGATCCGTCCTCTTTAGCTGCCATGTAGCAAGCGCTGCAGACCTTAGCAACCGTGATACTTATGTGACAAGAAGTACACCTAGTGTGGCGGCACTTTTGAGTAGGAGGGGATCCGTCCTCTTTAGCTGCCATGTGGCAAGCGCTGCAGACCCCTAGCACTCGTGATACTTATGTGAAAAGAAGTACATCTAGTGTGGTGGCACTTTTGAGTAGGAGGGGATCCGTCCTCTTTAGCTGCCATGTAGCAAGCGCTGCAGACCTTAGCAACCGTGATACTTATGTGACAAGAAGTACACCTAGTGTGGTGGCCTTTTGAGTAGAGGGGATCCGTCCTCTTTAGCTGCCATGGTGCAAGCGCTGCAGACCCTACAACCGTGATACTTATGTGACAAGAAGTACACCTAGTGTGGTGGCCCTTTTGAGTAGGAGGGGATGCGTCCTCTTTAGCTGCCTAGTGGCAAGCGCTGCAGACCCTAGCAACCATGATACTTATGTGACAAGAAGTACACCTAGTGTGGTGGCCCTTTTGAGTTGGAGGGGATCCGTCCTCTTTAGCTGCCATGTAGCAAGCGCTGCAGACCTTAGCAACCGTGATACTTATGTGACAAGAAGTACACCTAGTGTGGTGGCCTTTTGAGTAGGGGGGATCCGTCCTCTTTAGCTGCCATGGTGCAAGTGCTGCAGACCCCTAGCAACCATGATACTTATGTGACAAGAAGTACACCTAGTGTGGTGGCCCTTTTGAGTAGGGGAGATCCGTCCTCTTTAGCTGCCATGGTGCAAGCGCTGCAGACTCCTAGCACTCATATTACTTATGTGACAAGAAGTACACCTAGTGTGGTGGCACTTTTGAGTAGGGGGGATCCGTCCTCTTTAGCTGCCATAGTGCAAGCGCTGCAGACTCCTAGCACTCGTGATACTTATGTGACAAGAAGTACACCTAGTGTGGTGGCCCTTTTGAGTAGGGGGGATCCGTCCTCTTTAGCTGCCATGGCGCAAGCGCTGCAGACCCCTAGCACTCGTGATACCTATGTGACAAGAAGTACACCTAGTGTGTGGCACTTTTGAGTAGGGGGGATCTGTCCTCTTTAGCTGCCATGGTGCAAGCGCTGCAGACTCCTAGCACTCATATTACTTATGTGACAAGAAGTACACCAAGTGTGGTGGCACTTTTGAGTAGGAGGGGATCCGTCCTCTTTAGCTGCCATGGTGCAAGCGCTGCAGACTCCTAGCACTCGTGATACTTATGTGACAAGAAGTACACCTAGTGTGGCAGCCCTTTTGAGTAGGGGGGATCCGTCCTCTTTAGCTGCCATGGTGCAAGCGCTGCAGACCCCTAGCACTCGTGATACCTATGTGACAAGAAGTACACCTAGTGTGGTGGCCCTTTTGAGTAGGGGGGATCCGTCCCCTTTAGCTGCCATGGTGCAAGCGCTGCAGAACCCTAACACCCGTGATACTTATGTGACAAGAAGTACACCTAGTGTGGTGGCCCTTTTGAGTAGGGGGGGATCCGTCCTCTTTAGCTGCCATGTGGCAAGCGCTACAGAGCCCTAGCAACCGTGATACTTATATGACAAGAAGTACACCTAGTGTGGTGGCCCTTTTGAGTAGGGGGGATCCGTCCTCTTTAGCTGCCATGGTGCAAGCGCTGCAGAACCCTAACACCCGTGATACTTATGTGACAAGAAGTACACCTAGTGTGGTGGCCCTTTTGAGTAGGGGGGATCCGTCCTCTTTAGCTGCCATGTGGCAAGCGCTGCAGAGCCCTAGCAACCGTGATACTTATGTGACAAGAAGTACACCTAGTGTGGTGGCCTTTTGAGTAGGGGGGATCCGTCCTCTTTAGCTGCCATGGTGCAAGCGCTGCAGACCCCTAGCACTCGTGATACTTATGTGACAAGAAGTACACCTAGTGTGGCGGCACTTTTGAGTAGGGGGGATCCGTCCTCTTTAGCTGCCATGTGGCAAGTGCTGCAGACCCCTAGCAACCGTGATACTTATGTGACAAGAAGTACACCTAGTGTGGCGGCACTTTTGAGTAGGGGGGGATCCGTCCTCTGTAGCTGCCATGTGGCAAGTGCTGCAGACACCTAGCAACCGTGATACTTATGTGACAAGAAGTACACCTAGTGTGGTGGCCCTTTTGAGTAGGGGGGGAACCGTCATCTTTAGCTGCCATGTGGCAAGTGCTGCAGACCCCTAGCAACCGTGATACTTATGTGACAAGAAGTACACCTAGTGTGGTGGCCTTTTGAGTAGGGGGGATCCGTCCTCTTTAGCTGCCATGGTGCAAGCACTGTAGAACCCTAACACCCGTGGTACTTATGTGACAAGAAGTACACCTAGTTTGGCGGCACTTTTGAGTAGGGGTTATCCGTTCTCTTTAGCTGCCATAGTGCAAGCGCTGCAGACTCCTAGCAACCAAGATACTTCTTATGTGACAAGAAGTACACCTAGTGTGGCGGCACTTTTGAGTAGGGGGGATCCGTCCTCTTTAGCTGCCATGTGGCAAGTGCTGCAGACCCCTAGCAACCGTGATACTTATGTGACAAGAAGTACACCTAGTGTGGCGGCACTTTTGAGTAGGGGGGGATCCGTCCTATTTAGCTGCCATGTGGCAAGTGCTGCAGACACCTAGCAACCGTGATACTTATGTGACAAGAAGTACACCTAGTGTGGTGGCCCTTTTGAGTAGGGGGGGAACCGTCATCTTTAGCTGCCATGTGGCAAGTGCTGCAGACCCCTAGCAACCGTGATACTTATGTGACAAGAAGTACACCTAGTGTGGTGGCCTTTTGAGTAGGGGGGATCCGTCCTCTTTAGCTGCCATGGTGCAAGCACTGTAGAACCCTAACACCCGTGGTACTTATGTGACAAGAAGTACACCTAGTTTGGCGGCACTTTTGAGTAGGGGGGATCCGTCCTCTTTAGCTGCCATGTGGCAAGCGCTGCAGACACCTGGCACTCGTGATACTTATGTGACAAGAAGTACACCTAGTGTGGCGGCACTTTTGAGTAGGGGGGATCCGTCCTCTTTAGCTGCCATGGTGCAAGCGCTGCAGAACCCTAGCACTCGTGATACTTATGTGACAAGAAGTACACCTAGTGTGGTGGCCCTTTTGAGTAGGGGGGATCCGTCCTCTTTAGCTGCCATGGTGCAAGCGCTGCAGACTCCTAGCACTCATATTACTTATGTGACAAGAAGTACACCTAGTGTGGTGGCACTTTTGAGTAGGGGGGATCCGTCCTCTTTAGCTGCCATGGTGCAAGCGCTGCAGATTCCTAGCACTCATATTACTTATGTGACAAGAAGTATATCTAGTGTGGCGGCACTTTTGAGTAGGGGTTATCCGTCCTCTTTAGCTGCCATAGTGCAAGCGCTGCAGACTCCTAGCAACCAAGATACTTCTTATGTGACAAGAAGTACACCTAGTGTGGCGGCACTTTTGAGTAGGGGGGGATCCATCCTCTTTAGCTGCCATGGCGCAAGCACTGCAGAACCCTAACACCCGTGATACTTATGTGACAAGAAGTACACCTAGTGTGGCGGCACCTTTGAGTAGGGGGGATCCGTCCTCTTTAGCTGCCATGGCGCAAGCGCTGCAGACTCCTAGCAACCAAGATACTTCTTATGTGACAAGAAGTACACCTAGTGTGTCGGCACTTTTGAGTAGGGGGGATCCGTCCTCTTTAGCTGCCATGGTGCAAGCACTGCAGAATCCTAGCAACCAAGATACTTCTTATGTGACAAGAAGTACACCTAGTGTGGCGGCACTTTTGAGTAGGGGGGATCCGTCCTCTTTAGCTGCCATGGTGCAAGCACTGCAGAACCCTAGCAACCAAGATACTTCTTATGTGACAAGAAGTACGCATAGTGTGCCGGCACTTTTGAGTAGCGGGAGATCCGTCCTCTTTAACTGCCATGGTGCAAGCGCTGCAGACTCCTAGCAACCAAGATACTTCTTATGTGACAAGAAGTACACCTAGTGTGACGGCACTTTTGAGTAGTGGGGAGAGATCCGTCCTCTTTAGCTGCCATGGTGCAAGCGCTGCAGGCCCCTAGCACTCGTAATACTTATGTGACAAGAAATACACCTAGTGTGGCGGCACTTTTGAGTAGGGGGGATCCATCCTCTTTAGCTGCCATGTGGCAAGCGCTGCAGAGCCCTAACACCCGTGATACTTATGTGACAAGAAGTACACCTAGTGAGGTGGCCTTTTGAGTAGGGGGGATCCATCCTCTTTAGCTGCAATGGTGCAAGCACTGCAGAACCCTAACACCCGTGATACTTATGTGACAAGAAGTACACCTAGTGTGGTGGCCTTTTGAGTAGGGGGGATGCGTCCTCTTTAGCTGCCATGGTGTAAGCACTGCAGAACCCCAACACCCGTGATACTTATGTGACAAGAAGTACACCTAGTGTGGCGGCACTTTTGAGTAAGGGGGATCCGTCCTCTTTAGCTGCCATGGTGCAAGCACTGCAGAACCCTAGCAACCAAGATACTTCTTATGTGACAAGAAGTACACCTAGTGTGACGGCACTTTTGAGTAGTGGGGGGAGATCCGTCCTCTTTAGCTGCCATGGTGCAAGCGCTGCAGGCCCCTAGCACTCGTAATACTTATGTGACAAGAAATACACCTAGTGTGGCGGCACTTTTGAGTAAGGGGGATCCGTCCTCTTTAGCTGCCATGGTGCAAGCACTGCAGAACCCTAGCAACCAAGATACTTCTTATGTGACAAGAAGTACACCTAGTGTGACGGCACTTTTGAGTAGTGGGGGGAGATCCGTCCTCTTTAGCTGCCATGGTGCAAGCGCTGCAGGCCCCTAGCACTCGTAATACTTATGTGACAAGAAATACACCTAGTGTGGCGGCACTTTTGAGTAGGGGGGATCCGTCCTCTTTAGCTGCCGTGTGGCAAGCGCTGCAGAGCCCTAACACCCGTGATACTTATGTGACAAGAAGTACACCTAGTGTGGTGGCCTTTTGAGTAGGGGGGGATCCGTCCTCTTTAGCTGCCATGGTGCAAGCACTGTAGAACCCTAACACCCGTGGTACTTATGTGACAAGAAGTACACCTAGTTTGGCGGCACTTTTGAGTAGGGGTTTTCCGTCCTCTTTAGCTGCCATAGTGCAAGCGCTGCAGACTCCTAGCAACCAAGATACTTCTTATGTGACAAGAAGTACACCTAGTGTGGCGGCACTTTTGAGTAGGGGGGATCCGTCCTCTTTAGCTGCCATGTGGCAAGTGCTGCAGACCCCTAGCAACCGTGATACTTATGTGACAAGAAGTACACCTAGTGTGGCGGCACTTTTGAGTAGGGGGGGATCCGTCCTCTTTAGCTGCCATGTGGCAAGTGCTGCAGACACCTAGCAACCGTGATACTTATGTGACAAGAAGTACACCTAGTGTGGTGGCCCTTTTGAGTAGGGGGGGAACCGTCATCTTTAGCTGCCATGTGGCAAGTGCTGCAGACCCCTAGCAACCGTGATACTTATGTGACAAGAAGTACACCTAGTGTGGTGGCCTTTTGAGTAGGGGGGATCCATTCCTCTTTAGCTGCCATGGTGCAAGCACTGTAGAACCCTAACACCCGTGGTACTTATGTGACAAGAAGTACACCTAGTTTGGCGGCACTTTTGAGTAGGGGGGATCCGTCCTCTTTAGCTGCCATGTGGCAAGCGCTGCAGACACCTGGCACTCGTGATACTTATGTGACAAGAAGTACACCTAGTGTGGCGGCACTTTTGAGTAGGGGGGATCCGTCCTCTTTAGCTGCCATGGTGCAAGCGCTGCAGAACCCTAGCACTCGTGATACTTATGTGACAAGAAGTACACCTAGTGTGGTGGCCCTTTTGAGTAGGGGGGATCCGTCCTCTTTAGCTTCCATGGTGCAAGCGCTGCAGACTCCTAGCACTCATATTACTTATGTGACAAGAAGTACACCTAGTGTGGTGGCACTTTTGAGTAGGGGGGATCCGTCCTCTTTAGCTGCCATGGTGCAAGCGCTGCAGACTCCTAGCACTCATATTACTTATGTGACAAGAAGTACACCTAGTGTGGTGGCCTTTTGAGTAGGGGGGATCCGTCCTCTTTAGCTGCCATGGTGCAAGCGCTGCAGACCCCTAGCACTCGTGATACTTATGTGACAAGAAGTACACCTAGTGTGGCGGCACTTTTGAGTAGGGGGGATCCGTCCTCTTTAGCTGCCATGTGGCAAGTGCTGCAGACCCCTAGCAACCGTGATACTTATGTGACAAGAAGTACACCTAGTGTGGCGGCACTTTTGAGTAGGGGGGGATCCGTCCTCTTTAGCTGCCATGTGGCAAGTGCTGCAGACACCTAGCAACCGTGATACTTATGTGACAAGAAGTACACCTAGTGTGGTGGCCCTTTTGAGTAGGGGGGGAACCGTCATCTTTAGCTGCCATGTGGCAAGTGCTGCAGACCCCTAGCAACCGTGATACTTATGTGACAAGAAGTACACCTAGTGTGGTGGCCTTTTGAGTAGGGGGGATCCGTCCTCTTTAGCTGCCATGGTGCAAGCACTGTAGAACCCTAACACCCGTGGTACTTATGTGACAAGAAGTACACCTAGTTTGGCGGCACTTTTGAGTAGGGGTTATCCGTTCTCTTTAGCTGCCATAGTGCAAGCGCTGCAGACTCCTAGCAACCAAGATACTTCTTATGTGACAAGAAGTACACCTAGTGTGGCGGCACTTTTGAGTAGGGGGGATCCGTCCTCTTTAGCTGCCATGTGGCAAGTGCTGCAGACCCCTAGCAACCGTGATACTTATGTGACAAGAAGTACACCTAGTGTGGCGGCACTTTTGAGTAGGGGGGGATCCGTCCTATTTAGCTGCCATGTGGCAAGTGCTGCAGACACCTAGCAACCGTGATACTTATGTGACAAGAAGTACACCTAGTGTGGTGGCCCTTTTGAGTAGGGGGGGAACCGTCATCTTTAGCTGCCATGTGGCAAGTGCTGCAGACCCCTAGCAACCGTGATACTTATGTGACAAGAAGTACACCTAGTGTGGTGGCCTTTTGAGTAGGGGGGATCCGTCCTCTTTAGCTGCCATGGTGCAAGCACTGTAGAACCCTAACACCCGTGGTACTTATGTGACAAGAAGTACACCTAGTTTGGCGGCACTTTTGAGTAGGGGGGATCCGTCCTCTTTAGCTGCCATGTGGCAAGCGCTGCAGACACCTGGCACTCGTGATACTTATGTGACAAGAAGTACACCTAGTGTGGCGGCACTTTTGAGTAGGGGGGATCCGTCCTCTTTAGCTGCCATGGTGCAAGCGCTGCAGAACCCTAGCACTCGTGATACTTATGTGACAAGAAGTACACCTAGTGTGGTGGCCCTTTTGAGTAGGGGGGATCCGTCCTCTTTAGCTGCCATGGTGCAAGCGCTGCAGACTCCTAGCACTCATATTACTTATGTGACAAGAAGTACACCTAGTGTGGTGGCACTTTTGAGTAGGGGGGATCCGTCCTCTTTAGCTGCCATGGTGCAAGCGCTGCAGATTCCTAGCACTCATATTACTTATGTGACAAGAAGTATATCTAGTGTGGCGGCACTTTTGAGTAGGGGTTATCCGTCCTCTTTAGCTGCCATAGTGCAAGCGCTGCAGACTCCTAGCAACCAAGATACTTCTTATGTGACAAGAAGTACACCTAGTGTGGCGGCACTTTTGAGTAGGGGGGGATCCATCCTCTTTAGCTGCCATGGCGCAAGCACTGCAGAACCCTAACACCCGTGATACTTATGTGACAAGAAGTACACCTAGTGTGGCGGCACCTTTGAGTAGGGGGGATCCGTCCTCTTTAGCTGCCATGGCGCAAGCGCTGCAGACTCCTAGCAACCAAGATACTTCTTATGTGACAAGAAGTACACCTAGTGTGTCGGCACTTTTGAGTAGGGGGGATCCGTCCTCTTTAGCTGCCATGGTGCAAGCACTGCAGAATCCTAGCAACCAAGATACTTCTTATGTGACAAGAAGTACACCTAGTGTGGCGGCACTTTTGAGTAGGGGGGATCCGTCCTCTTTAGCTGCCATGGTGCAAGCACTGCAGAACCCTAGCAACCAAGATACTTCTTATGTGACAAGAAGTACGCATAGTGTGCCGGCACTTTTGAGTAGCGGGAGATCCGTCCTCTTTAACTGCCATGGTGCAAGCGCTGCAGACTCCTAGCAACCAAGATACTTCTTATGTGACAAGAAGTACACCTAGTGTGACGGCACTTTTGAGTAGTGGGGAGAGATCCGTCCTCTTTAGCTGCCATGGTGCAAGCGCTGCAGGCCCCTAGCACTCGTAATACTTATGTGACAAGAAATACACCTAGTGTGGCGGCACTTTTGAGTAGGGGGGATCCATCCTCTTTAGCTGCCATGTGGCAAGCGCTGCAGAGCCCTAACACCCGTGATACTTATGTGACAAGAAGTACACCTAGTGAGGTGGCCTTTTGAGTAGGGGGGATCCATCCTCTTTAGCTGCAATGGTGCAAGCACTGCAGAACCCTAACACCCGTGATACTTATGTGACAAGAAGTACACCTAGTGTGGTGGCCTTTTGAGTAGGGGGGATGCGTCCTCTTTAGCTGCCATGGTGTAAGCACTGCAGAACCCCAACACCCGTGATACTTATGTGACAAGAAGTACACCTAGTGTGGCGGCACTTTTGAGTAAGGGGGATCCGTCCTCTTTAGCTGCCATGGTGCAAGCACTGCAGAACCCTAGCAACCAAGATACTTCTTATGTGACAAGAAGTACACCTAGTGTGACGGCACTTTTGAGTAGTGGGGGGAGATCCGTCCTCTTTAGCTGCCATGGTGCAAGCGCTGCAGGCCCCTAGCACTCGTAATACTTATGTGACAAGAAATACACCTAGTGTGGCGGCACTTTTGAGTAAGGGGGATCCGTCCTCTTTAGCTGCCATGGTGCAAGCACTGCAGAACCCTAGCAACCAAGATACTTCTTATGTGACAAGAAGTACACCTAGTGTGACGGCACTTTTGAGTAGTGGGGGGAGATCCGTCCTCTTTAGCTGCCATGGTGCAAGCGCTGCAGGCCCCTAGCACTCGTAATACTTATGTGACAAGAAATACACCTAGTGTGGCGGCACTTTTGAGTAGGGGGGATCCGTCCTCTTTAGCTGCCGTGTGGCAAGCGCTGCAGAGCCCTAACACCCGTGATACTTATGTGACAAGAAGTACACCTAGTGTGGTGGCCTTTTGAGTAGGGGGGGATCCGTCCTCTTTAGCTGCCATGGTGCAAGCACTGTAGAACCCTAACACCCGTGGTACTTATGTGACAAGAAGTACACCTAGTTTGGCGGCACTTTTGAGTAGGGGTTTTCCGTCCTCTTTAGCTGCCATAGTGCAAGCGCTGCAGACTCCTAGCAACCAAGATACTTCTTATGTGACAAGAAGTACACCTAGTGTGGCGGCACTTTTGAGTAGGGGGGATCCGTCCTCTTTAGCTGCCATGTGGCAAGTGCTGCAGACCCCTAGCAACCGTGATACTTATGTGACAAGAAGTACACCTAGTGTGGCGGCACTTTTGAGTAGGGGGGGATCCGTCCTCTTTAGCTGCCATGTGGCAAGTGCTGCAGACACCTAGCAACCGTGATACTTATGTGACAAGAAGTACACCTAGTGTGGTGGCCCTTTTGAGTAGGGGGGGAACCGTCATCTTTAGCTGCCATGTGGCAAGTGCTGCAGACCCCTAGCAACCGTGATACTTATGTGACAAGAAGTACACCTAGTGTGGTGGCCTTTTGAGTAGGGGGGATCCATTCCTCTTTAGCTGCCATGGTGCAAGCACTGTAGAACCCTAACACCCGTGGTACTTATGTGACAAGAAGTACACCTAGTTTGGCGGCACTTTTGAGTAGGGGGGATCCGTCCTCTTTAGCTGCCATGTGGCAAGCGCTGCAGACACCTGGCACTCGTGATACTTATGTGACAAGAAGTACACCTAGTGTGGCGGCACTTTTGAGTAGGGGGGATCCGTCCTCTTTAGCTGCCATGGTGCAAGCGCTGCAGAACCCTAGCACTCGTGATACTTATGTGACAAGAAGTACACCTAGTGTGGTGGCCCTTTTGAGTAGGGGGGATCCGTCCTCTTTAGCTTCCATGGTGCAAGCGCTGCAGACTCCTAGCACTCATATTACTTATGTGACAAGAAGTACACCTAGTGTGGTGGCACTTTTGAGTAGGGGGGATCCGTCCTCTTTAGCTGCCATGGTGCAAGCGCTGCAGACTCCTAGCACTCATATTACTTATGTGACAAGAAGTATATCTAGTGTGGCGGCACTTTTGAGTAGGGGTTATCCGTCCTCTTTAGCTGCCATAGTGCAAGCGCTGCAGACTCCTAGCAACCAAGATACTTCTTATGTGACAAGAACTACACCTAGTGTGGCGGCACTTTTGAGTAGGGGGGGATCCATCCTCTTTAGCTGCCATGGCGCAAGCACTGCAGAACCCTAACACCCGTGATACTTATGTGACAAGAAGTACACCTAGTGTGGCGGCACTTTTGAGTAGGGGGGATCCGTCCTCTTTAGCTGCCATGGCGCAAGCGCTGCAGACTCCTAGCAACCAAGATACTTCTTATGTGACAAGAAGTACACCTAGTGTGTCGGCACTTTTGAGTAGGGGGGATCCGTCCTCTTTAGCTGCCATGGTGCAAGCACTGCAGAACCCTAGCAACCAAGATACTTCTTATGTGACAAGAAGTACACCTAGTGTGGCGGCACTTTTGAGTAGGGGGGATCCGTCCTCTTTAGCTGCCATGGTGCAAGCACTGCAGAACCCTAGCAACCACGATACTTCTTATGTGACAAGAAGTACACCTAGTGTGCCGGCACTTTTGAGTAGCGGGAGATCCGTCCTCTTTAACTGCCATGGTGCAAGCGCTGCAGACTCCTAGCAACCAAGATACTTCTTATGTGACAAGAAGTACACCTAGTGTGACGGCACTTTTGAGTAGTGGGGAGAGATCCGTCCTCTTTAGCTGCCATGGTGCAAGCGCTGCAGGCCCCTAGCACTCGTAATACTTATGTGACAAGAAATACACCTAGTGTGGCGGCACTTTTGAGTAGGGGGGATCCATCCTCTTTAGCTGCCATGTGGCAAGCGCTGCAGAGCCCTAACACCCGTGATACTTATGTGACAAGAAGTACACCTAGTGAGGTGGCCTTTTGAGTAGGGGGGATCCATCCTCTTTAGCTGCAATGGTGCAAGCACTGCAGAACCCTAACACCCGTGATACTTATGTGACAAGAAGTACACCTAATGTGGTGGCCTTTTGAGTAGGGGGATCCATCCTCTTTAGCTGCCATGGTGCAAGCACTGCAGACCCCTAGCACTCGTGATACTTATGTGACAAGAAGTACACCTAGTGTGGTGGCCTTTTGAGTAGGGGGGGATGCGTCCTCTTTAGCTGCCATGGTGCAAGCACTGCAGAACCCTAACACCCGTGATACTTATGTGACAAGAAGTACACCTAGTGTGGCGGCACTTTTGAGTAGGGGGGATCCGTCCTCTTTAGCTGCCATGGCGCAAGCACTGCAGAACCCTAACACCCGTGATACTTATGTGACAAGAAGTACACCTAGTGTGGTGGCCTTTTGAGTAGGGGGGATGCGTCCTCTTTAGCTGCCATGGTGCAAGCACTGCAGACCCCTAGCACTCGTGATACTTATGTGACAAGAAGTACACCTAGTGTGGTGGCCTTCTGAGTAGGGGGGATCCGTCCTCTTTAGCTGCCATGTGGCAAGCGCTGCAGACCCCTACCACTCGTGATACTTATGTGACAAGAAGTACACCTAGTGTGGTGGCCTTTTGAGTAGGGGGGATCCGTCCTCTTTAGCTGTCATGGTGCAAGCGCTGCAGACCCCTACCACTCGAGATACTTATGTGACAAGAAGTACACCTAGTGTGGTGGCCTTTTGAGTAGGGGGGATCCGTCCTCTTTAGCTGCCATGTGGCAAGCGCTGCAGAACCGTAACACTCGTGATACTTATGTGACAAGAAGTACACCTAGTGTGGCGGCACTTTTGAGTAGGAGGGGATCCGTCCTCTTTAGCTGCCATGTAGCAAGCGCTGCAGACCTTAGCAACCGTGATACTTATGTGACAAGAAGTACACCTAGTGTGGTGGCCTTTTGAGTAGGGGGGATCCGTCCTCTTTAGCTGCCATGTGGCAAGCGCTGCAGAACCGTAACACTCGTGATACTTATGTGACAAGAAGTACACCTAGTGTGGCGGCACTTTTGAGTAGGAGGGGATCCGTCCTCTTTAGCTGCCATGTGGCAAGCGCTGCAGAACCGTAACACTCGTGATACTTATGTGAAAAGAAGTACATCTAGTGTGGTGGCACTTTTGAGTAGGAGGGGATCCGTCCTCTTTAGCTGCCATGTAGCAAGCGCTGCAGACCTTAGCAACCGTGATACTTATGTGACAAGAAGTACACCTAGTGTGGCGGCACTTTTGAGTAGGAGGGGATCCGTCCTCTTTAGCTGCCATGTGGCAAGCGCTGCAGACCCCTAGCACTCGTGATACTTATGTGAAAAGAAGTACATCTAGTGTGGTGGCACTTTTGAGTAGGAGGGGATCCGTCCTCTTTAGCTGCCATGTAGCAAGCGCTGCAGACCTTAGCAACCGTGATACTTATGTGACAAGAAGTACACCTAGTGTGGTGGCCTTTTGAGTAGAGGGGATCCGTCCTCTTTAGCTGCCATGGTGCAAGCGCTGCAGACCCTACAACCGTGATACTTATGTGACAAGAAGTACACCTAGTGTGGTGGCCCTTTTGAGTAGGAGGGGATGCGTCCTCTTTAGCTGCCTAGTGGCAAGCGCTGCAGACCCTAGCAACCATGATACTTATGTGACAAGAAGTACACCTAGTGTGGTGGCCCTTTTGAGTTGGAGGGGATCCGTCCTCTTTAGCTGCCATGTAGCAAGCGCTGCAGACCTTAGCAACCGTGATACTTATGTGACAAGAAGTACACCTAGTGTGGTGGCCTTTTGAGTAGGGGGGATCCGTCCTCTTTAGCTGCCATGGTGCAAGTGCTGCAGACCCCTAGCAACCATGATACTTATGTGACAAGAAGTACACCTAGTGTGGTGGCCCTTTTGAGTAGGGGAGATCCGTCCTCTTTAGCTGCCATGGTGCAAGCGCTGCAGACTCCTAGCACTCATATTACTTATGTGACAAGAAGTACACCTAGTGTGGTGGCACTTTTGAGTAGGGGGGATCCGTCCTCTTTAGCTGCCATAGTGCAAGCGCTGCAGACTCCTAGCACTCGTGATACTTATGTGACAAGAAGTACACCTAGTGTGGTGGCCCTTTTGAGTAGGGGGGATCCGTCCTCTTTAGCTGCCATGGCGCAAGCGCTGCAGACCCCTAGCACTCGTGATACCTATGTGACAAGAAGTACACCTAGTGTGTGGCACTTTTGAGTAGGGGGGATCTGTCCTCTTTAGCTGCCATGGTGCAAGCGCTGCAGACTCCTAGCACTCATATTACTTATGTGACAAGAAGTACACCAAGTGTGGTGGCACTTTTGAGTAGGAGGGGATCCGTCCTCTTTAGCTGCCATGGTGCAAGCGCTGCAGACTCCTAGCACTCGTGATACTTATGTGACAAGAAGTACACCTAGTGTGGCAGCCCTTTTGAGTAGGGGGGATCCGTCCTCTTTAGCTGCCATGGTGCAAGCGCTGCAGACCCCTAGCACTCGTGATACCTATGTGACAAGAAGTACACCTAGTGTGGTGGCCCTTTTGAGTAGGGGGGATCCGTCCCCTTTAGCTGCCATGGTGCAAGCGCTGCAGAACCCTAACACCCGTGATACTTATGTGACAAGAAGTACACCTAGTGTGGTGGCCCTTTTGAGTAGGGGGGGATCCGTCCTCTTTAGCTGCCATGTGGCAAGCGCTACAGAGCCCTAGCAACCGTGATACTTATATGACAAGAAGTACACCTAGTGTGGTGGCCCTTTTGAGTAGGGGGGATCCGTCCTCTTTAGCTGCCATGGTGCAAGCGCTGCAGAACCCTAACACCCGTGATACTTATGTGACAAGAAGTACACCTAGTGTGGTGGCCCTTTTGAGTAGGGGGGATCCGTCCTCTTTAGCTGCCATGTGGCAAGCGCTGCAGAGCCCTAGCAACCGTGATACTTATGTGACAAGAAGTACACCTAGTGTGGTGGCCTTTTGAGTAGGGGGGATCCGTCCTCTTTAGCTGCCATGGTGCAAGCGCTGCAGACCCCTAGCACTCGTGATACTTATGTGACAAGAAGTACACCTAGTGTGGCGGCACTTTTGAGTAGGGGGGATCCGTCCTCTTTAGCTGCCATGTGGCAAGTGCTGCAGACCCCTAGCAACCGTGATACTTATGTGACAAGAAGTACACCTAGTGTGGCGGCACTTTTGAGTAGGGGGGGATCCGTCCTCTTTAGCTGCCATGTGGCAAGTGCTGCAGACACCTAGCAACCGTGATACTTATGTGACAAGAAGTACACCTAGTGTGGTGGCCCTTTTGAGTAGGGGGGGAACCGTCATCTTTAGCTGCCATGTGGCAAGTGCTGCAGACCCCTAGCAACCGTGATACTTATGTGACAAGAAGTACACCTAGTGTGGTGGCCTTTTGAGTAGGGGGGATCCGTCCTCTTTAGCTGCCATGGTGCAAGCACTGTAGAACCCTAACACCCGTGGTACTTATGTGACAAGAAGTACACCTAGTTTGGCGGCACTTTTGAGTAGGGGTTATCCGTTCTCTTTAGCTGCCATAGTGCAAGCGCTGCAGACTCCTAGCAACCAAGATACTTCTTATGTGACAAGAAGTACACCTAGTGTGGCGGCACTTTTGAGTAGGGGGGATCCGTCCTCTTTAGCTGCCATGTGGCAAGTGCTGCAGACCCCTAGCAACCGTGATACTTATGTGACAAGAAGTACACCTAGTGTGGCGGCACTTTTGAGTAGGGGGGGATCCGTCCTATTTAGCTGCCATGTGGCAAGTGCTGCAGACACCTAGCAACCGTGATACTTATGTGACAAGAAGTACACCTAGTGTGGTGGCCCTTTTGAGTAGGGGGGGAACCGTCATCTTTAGCTGCCATGTGGCAAGTGCTGCAGACCCCTAGCAACCGTGATACTTATGTGACAAGAAGTACACCTAGTGTGGTGGCCTTTTGAGTAGGGGGGATCCGTCCTCTTTAGCTGCCATGGTGCAAGCACTGTAGAACCCTAACACCCGTGGTACTTATGTGACAAGAAGTACACCTAGTTTGGCGGCACTTTTGAGTAGGGGGGATCCGTCCTCTTTAGCTGCCATGTGGCAAGCGCTGCAGACACCTGGCACTCGTGATACTTATGTGACAAGAAGTACACCTAGTGTGGCGGCACTTTTGAGTAGGGGGGATCCGTCCTCTTTAGCTGCCATGGTGCAAGCGCTGCAGAACCCTAGCACTCGTGATACTTATGTGACAAGAAGTACACCTAGTGTGGTGGCCCTTTTGAGTAGGGGGGATCCGTCCTCTTTAGCTGCCATGGTGCAAGCGCTGCAGACTCCTAGCACTCATATTACTTATGTGACAAGAAGTACACCTAGTGTGGTGGCACTTTTGAGTAGGGGGGATCCGTCCTCTTTAGCTGCCATGGTGCAAGCGCTGCAGATTCCTAGCACTCATATTACTTATGTGACAAGAAGTATATCTAGTGTGGCGGCACTTTTGAGTAGGGGTTATCCGTCCTCTTTAGCTGCCATAGTGCAAGCGCTGCAGACTCCTAGCAACCAAGATACTTCTTATGTGACAAGAAGTACACCTAGTGTGGCGGCACTTTTGAGTAGGGGGGGATCCATCCTCTTTAGCTGCCATGGCGCAAGCACTGCAGAACCCTAACACCCGTGATACTTATGTGACAAGAAGTACACCTAGTGTGGCGGCACCTTTGAGTAGGGGGGATCCGTCCTCTTTAGCTGCCATGGCGCAAGCGCTGCAGACTCCTAGCAACCAAGATACTTCTTATGTGACAAGAAGTACACCTAGTGTGTCGGCACTTTTGAGTAGGGGGGATCCGTCCTCTTTAGCTGCCATGGTGCAAGCACTGCAGAATCCTAGCAACCAAGATACTTCTTATGTGACAAGAAGTACACCTAGTGTGGCGGCACTTTTGAGTAGGGGGGATCCGTCCTCTTTAGCTGCCATGGTGCAAGCACTGCAGAACCCTAGCAACCAAGATACTTCTTATGTGACAAGAAGTACGCATAGTGTGCCGGCACTTTTGAGTAGCGGGAGATCCGTCCTCTTTAACTACCATGGTGCAAGCGCTGCAGACTCCTAGCAACCAAGATACTTCTTATGTGACAAGAAGTACACCTAGTGTGACGGCACTTTTGAGTAGTGGGGAGAGATCCGTCCTCTTTAGCTGCCATGGTGCAAGCGCTGCAGGCCCCTAGCACTCGTAATACTTATGTGACAAGAAATACACCTAGTGTGGCGGCACTTTTGAGTAGGGGGGATCCATCCTCTTTAGCTGCCATGTGGCAAGCGCTGCAGAGCCCTAACACCCGTGATACTTATGTGACAAGAAGTACACCTAGTGAGGTGGCCTTTTGAGTAGGGGGGATCCATCCTCTTTAGCTGCAATGGTGCAAGCACTGCAGAACCCTAACACCCGTGATACTTATGTGACAAGAAGTACACCTAGTGTGGTGGCCTTTTGAGTAGGGGGGATGCGTCCTCTTTAGCTGCCATGGTGTAAGCACTGCAGAACCCCAACACCCGTGATACTTATGTGACAAGAAGTACACCTAGTGTGGCGGCACTTTTGAGTAAGGGGGATCCGTCCTCTTTAGCTGCCATGGTGCAAGCACTGCAGAACCCTAGCAACCAAGATACTTCTTATGTGACAAGAAGTACACCTAGTGTGACGGCACTTTTGAGTAGTGGGGGGAGATCCGTCCTCTTTAGCTGCCATGGTGCAAGCGCTGCAGGCCCCTAGCACTCGTAATACTTATGTGACAAGAAATACACCTAGTGTGGCGGCACTTTTGAGTAAGGGGGATCCGTCCTCTTTAGCTGCCATGGTGCAAGCACTGCAGAACCCTAGCAACCAAGATACTTCTTATGTGACAAGAAGTACACCTAGTGTGACGGCACTTTTGAGTAGTGGGGGGAGATCCGTCCTCTTTAGCTGCCATGGTGCAAGCGCTGCAGGCCCCTAGCACTCGTAATACTTATGTGACAAGAAATACACCTAGTGTGGCGGCACTTTTGAGTAGGGGGGATCCGTCCTCTTTAGCTGCCGTGTGGCAAGCGCTGCAGAGCCCTAACACCCGTGATACTTATGTGACAAGAAGTACACCTAGTGTGGTGGCCTTTTGAGTAGGGGGGGATCCGTCCTCTTTAGCTGCCATGGTGCAAGCACTGTAGAACCCTAACACCCGTGGTACTTATGTGACAAGAAGTACACCTAGTTTGGCGGCACTTTTGAGTAGGGGTTTTCCGTCCTCTTTAGCTGCCATAGTGCAAGCGCTGCAGACTCCTAGCAACCAAGATACTTCTTATGTGACAAGAAGTACACCTAGTGTGGCGGCACTTTTGAGTAGGGGGGATCCGTCCTCTTTAGCTGCCATGTGGCAAGTGCTGCAGACCCCTAGCAACCGTGATACTTATGTGACAAGAAGTACACCTAGTGTGGCGGCACTTTTGAGTAGGGGGGGATCCGTCCTCTTTAGCTGCCATGTGGCAAGTGCTGCAGACACCTAGCAACCGTGATACTTATGTGACAAGAAGTACACCTAGTGTGGTGGCCCTTTTGAGTAGGGGGGGAACCGTCATCTTTAGCTGCCATGTGGCAAGTGCTGCAGACCCCTAGCAACCGTGATACTTATGTGACAAGAAGTACACCTAGTGTGGTGGCCTTTTGAGTAGGGGGGATCCATTCCTCTTTAGCTGCCATGGTGCAAGCACTGTAGAACCCTAACACCCGTGGTACTTATGTGACAAGAAGTACACCTAGTTTGGCGGCACTTTTGAGTAGGGGGGATCCGTCCTCTTTAGCTGCCATGTGGCAAGCGCTGCAGACACCTGGCACTCGTGATACTTATGTGACAAGAAGTACACCTAGTGTGGCGGCACTTTTGAGTAGGGGGGATCCGTCCTCTTTAGCTGCCATGGTGCAAGCGCTGCAGAACCCTAGCACTCGTGATACTTATGTGACAAGAAGTACACCTAGTGTGGTGGCCCTTTTGAGTAGGGGGGATCCGTCCTCTTTAGCTTCCATGGTGCAAGCGCTGCAGACTCCTAGCACTCATATTACTTATGTGACAAGAAGTACACCTAGTGTGGTGGCACTTTTGAGTAGGGGGGATCCGTCCTCTTTAGCTGCCATGGTGCAAGCGCTGCAGACTCCTAGCACTCATATTACTTATGTGACAAGAAGTATATCTAGTGTGGCGGCACTTTTGAGTAGGGGTTATCCGTCCTCTTTAGCTGCCATAGTGCAAGCGCTGCAGACTCCTAGCAACCAAGATACTTCTTATGTGACAAGAACTACACCTAGTGTGGCGGCACTTTTGAGTAGGGGGGGATCCATCCTCTTTAGCTGCCATGGCGCAAGCACTGCAGAACCCTAACACCCGTGATACTTATGTGACAAGAAGTACACCTAGTGTGGCGGCACTTTTGAGTAGGGGGGATCCGTCCTCTTTAGCTGCCATGGCGCAAGCGCTGCAGACTCCTAGCAACCAAGATACTTCTTATGTGACAAGAAGTACACCTAGTGTGTCGGCACTTTTGAGTAGGGGGGATCCGTCCTCTTTAGCTGCCATGGTGCAAGCACTGCAGAACCCTAGCAACCAAGATACTTCTTATGTGACAAGAAGTACACCTAGTGTGGCGGCACTTTTGAGTAGGGGGGATCCGTCCTCTTTAGCTGCCATGGTGCAAGCACTGCAGAGCCCTAGCAACCACGATACTTCTTATGTGACAAGAAGTACACCTAGTGTGCCGGCACTTTTGAGTAGCGGGAGATCCGTCCTCTTTAACTGCCATGGTGCAAGCGCTGCAGACTCCTAGCAACCAAGATACTTCTTATGTGACAAGAAGTACACCTAGTGTGACGGCACTTTTGAGTAGTGGGGAGAGATCCGTCCTCTTTAGCTGCCATGGTGCAAGCGCTGCAGGCCCCTAGCACTCGTAATACTTATGTGACAAGAAATACACCTAGTGTGGCGGCACTTTTGAGTAGGGGGGATCCATCCTCTTTAGCTGCCATGTGGCAAG
Organism: Mantis religiosa; assembly: GCA_030765055.1. Classification (NCBI taxonomy): domain Eukaryota; kingdom Metazoa; phylum Arthropoda; class Insecta; order Mantodea; family Mantidae; genus Mantis; species Mantis religiosa. Next base: position 152,657,297 of record CM060958.1, on the reverse strand, counting down.
CGCTGCAGAGCCCTAACACCCGTGATACTTATGTGACAAGAAGTACACCTAGTGAGGTGGCCTTTTGAGTAGGGGGGATCCATCCTCTTTAGCTGCAATGGTGCAAGCACTGCAGAACCCTAACACCCGTGATACTTATGTGACAAGAAGTACACCTAATGTGGTGGCCTTTTGAGTAGGGGGATCCATCCTCTTTAGCTGCCATGGTGCAAGCACTGCAGACCCCTAGCACTCGTGATACTTATGTGACAAGAAGTACACCTAGTGTGGTGGCCTTTTGAGTAGGGGGGGATGCGTCCTCTTTAGCTGCCATGGTGCAAGCACTGCAGAACCCTAACACCCGTGATACTTATGTGACAAGAAGTACACCTAGTGTGGCGGCACTTTTGAGTAGGGGGGATCCGTCCTCTTTAGCTGCCATGGCGCAAGCACTGCAGAACCCTAACACCCGTGATACTTATGTGACAAGAAGTACACCTAGTGTGGTGGCCTTTTGAGTAGGGGGGATGCGTCCTCTTTAGCTGCCATGGTGCAAGCACTGCAGACCCCTAGCACTCGTGATACTTATGTGACAAGAAGTACACCTAGTGTGGTGGCCTTCTGAGTAGGGGGGATCCGTCCTCTTTAGCTGCCATGTGGCAAGCGCTGCAGACCCCTACCACTCGTGATACTTATGTGACAAGAAGTACACCTAGTGTGGTGGCCTTTTGAGTAGGGGGGATCCGTCCTCTTTAGCTGTCATGGTGCAAGCGCTGCAGACCCCTACCACTCGAGATACTTATGTGACAAGAAGTACACCTAGTGTGGTGGCCTTTTGAGTAGGGGGGATCCGTCCTCTTTAGCTGCCATGTGGCAAGCGCTGCAGAACCGTAACACTCGTGATACTTATGTGACAAGAAGTACACCTAGTGTGGCGGCACTTTTGAGTAGGAGGGGATCCGTCCTCTTTAGCTGCCATGTAGCAAGCGCTGCAGACCTTAGCAACCGTGATACTAATGTGACAAGAAGTACACCTAGTGTGGTGGCCTTTTGAGTAGGGGGGATCCGTCCTCTTTAGCTGCCATGTGGCAAGCGCTGCAGAACCGTAACACTCGTGATACTTATGTGACAAGAAGTACACCTAGTGTGGCGGCACTTTTGAGTAGGAGGGGATCCGTCCTCTTTAGCTGCCATGTGGCAAGCGCTGCAGAACCGTAACACTCGTGATACTTATGTGAAAAGAAGTACATCTAGTGTGGTGGCACTTTTGAGTAGGAGGGGATCCGTCCTCTTTAGCTGCCATGTAGCAAGCGCTGCAGACCTTAGCAACCGTGATACTTATGTGACAAGAAGTGCACCTAGTGTGGCGGCACTTTTGAGTAGGAGGGGATCCGTCCTCTTTAGCTGCCATGTGGCAAGCGCTGCAGACCCCTAGCACTCGTGATACTTATGTGAAAAGAAGTACATCAAGTGTGGTGGCACTTTTGAGTAGGAGGGGATCCGTCCTCTTTAGCTGCCATGTAGCAAGCGCTGCAGACCTTAGCAACCGTGATACTTATGTGACAAGAAGTACACCTAGTGTGGTGGCCTTTTGAGTAGAGGGGATCCGTCCTCTTTAGCTGCCATGGTGCAAGCGCTGCAGACCCTACAACCGTGATACTTATGTGACAAGAAGTACACCTAGTGTGGTGGCCCTTTTGAGTAGGAGGGGATGCGTCCTCTTTAGCTGCCTAGTGGCAAGCGCTGCAGACCCTAGCAACCATGATACTTATGTGACAAGAAGTACACCTAGTGTGGTGGCCCTTTTGAGTTGGAGGGGATCCGTCCTCTTTAGCTGCCATGTAGCAAGCGCTGCAGACCTTAGCAACCGTGATACTTATGTGACAAGAAGTACACCTAGTGTGGTGGCCTTTTGAGTAGGGGGGATCCGTCCTCTTTAGCTGCCATGGTGCAAGTGCTGCAGACCCCTAGCAACCATGATACTTATGTGACAAGAAGTACACCTAGTGTGGTGGCCCTTTTGAGTAGGGGAGATCCGTCCTCTTTAGCTGCCATGGTGCAAGCGCTGCAGACTCCTAGCACTCATATTACTTATGTGACAAGAAGTACACCTAGTGTGGTGGCACTTTTGAGTAGGGGGGATCCGTCCTCTTTAGCTGCCATAGTGCAAGCGCTGCAGACTCCTAGCACTCGTGATACTTATGTGACAAGAAGTACACCTAGTGTGGTGGCCCTTTTGAGTAGGGGGGATCCGTCCTCTTTAGCTGCCATGGCGCAAGCGCTGCAGACCCCTAGCACTCGTGATACCTATGTGACAAGAAGTACACCTAGTGTGTGGCACTTTTGAGTAGGGGGGATCCGTCCTCTTTAGCTGCCATGGTGCAAGCGCTGCAGACTCCTAGCACTCATATTACTTATGTGACAAGAAGTACACCAAGTGTGGTGGCACTTTTGAGTAGGAGGGGATCCGTCCTCTTTAGCTGCCATGGTGCAAGCGCTGCAGACTCCTAGCACTCGTGATACTTATGTGACAAGAAGTACACCTAGTGTGGCAGCCCTTTTGAGTAGGGGGGATCCGTCCTCTTTAGCTGCCATGGTGCAAGCGCTGCAGACCCCTAGCACTCGTGATACCTATGTGACAAGAAGTACACCTAGTGTGGTGGCCCTTTTGAGTAGGGGGGATCCGTCCCCTTTAGCTGCCATGGTGCAAGCGCTGCAGAACCCTAACACCCGTGATACTTATGTGACAAGAAGTACACCTAGTGTGGTGGCCCTTTTGAGTAGGGGGGGATCCGTCCTCTTTAGCTGCCATGTGGCAAGCGCTACAGAGCCCTAGCAACCGTGATACTTATATGACAAGAAGTACACCTAGTGTGGTGGCCCTTTTGAGTAGGGGGGATCCGTCCTCTTTAGCTGCCATGGTGCAAGCGCTGCAGAACCCTAACACCCGTGATACTTATGTGACAAGAAGTACACCTAGTGTGGTGGCCCTTTTGAGTAGGGGGGATCCGTCCTCTTTAGCTGCCATGTGGCAAGCGCTGCAGAGGCCTAGCAACCGTGATACTTATGTGACAAGAAGTACACCTAGTGTGGTGGCCTTTTGAGTAGGGGGGATCCGTCCTCTTTAGCTGCCATGGTGCAAGCGCTGCAGACCCCTAGCACTCGTGATACTTATGTGACAAGAAGTACACCTAGTGTGGCGGCACTTTTGAGTAGGGGGGATCCGTCCTCTTTAGCTGCCATGTGGCAAGTGCTGCAGACCCCTAGCAACCGTGATACTTATGTGACAAGAAGTACACCTAGTGTGGCGGCACTTTTGAGTAGGGGGGGATCCGTCCTCTTTAGCTGCCATGTGGCAAGTGCTGCAGACACCTAGCAACCGTGATACTTATGTGACAAGAAGTACACCTAGTGTGGTGGCCCTTTTGAGTAGGGGGGGAACCGTCATCTTTAGCTGCCATGTGGCAAGTGCTGCAGACCCCTAGCAACCGTGATACTTATGTGACAAGAAGTACACCTAGTGTGGTGGCCTTTTGAGTAGGGGGGATCCGTCCTCTTTAGCTGCCATGGTGCAAGCACTGTAGAACCCTAACACCCGTGGTACTTATGTGACAAGAAGTACACCTAGTTTGGCGGCACTTTTGAGTAGGGGTTATCCGTTCTCTTTAGCTGCCATAGTGCAAGCGCTGCAGACTCCTAGCAACCAAGATACTTCTTATGTGACAAGAAGTACACCTAGTGTGGCGGCACTTTTGAGTAGGGGGGATCCGTCCTCTTTAGCTGCCATGTGGCAAGTGCTGCAGACCCCTAGCAACCGTGATACTTATGTGACAAGAAGTACACCTAGTGTGGCGGCACTTTTGAGTAGGGGGGGATCCGTCCTATTTAGCTGCCATGTGGCAAGTGCTGCAGACACCTAGCAACCGTGATACTTATGTGACAAGAAGTACACCTAGTGTGGTGGCCCTTTTGAGTAGGGGGGGAACCGTCATCTTTAGCTGCCATGTGGCAAGTGCTGCAGACCCCTAGCAACCGTGATACTTATGTGACAAGAAGTACACCTAGTGTGGTGGCCTTTTGAGTAGGGGGGATCCGTCCTCTTTAGCTGCCATGGTGCAAGCACTGTAGAACCCTAACACCCGTGGTACTTATGTGACAAGAAGTACACCTAGTTTGGCGGCACTTTTGAGTAGGGGGGATCCGTCCTCTTTAGCTGCCATGTGGCAAGCGCTGCAGACACCTGGCACTCGTGATACTTATGTGACAAGAAGTACACCTAGTGTGGCGGCACTTTTGAGTAGGGGGGATCCGTCCTCTTTAGCTGCCATGGTGCAAGCGCTGCAGAACCCTAGCACTCGTGATACTTATGTGACAAGAAGTACACCTAGTGTGGTGGCCCTTTTGAGTAGGGGGGATCCGTCCTCTTTAGCTGCCATGGTGCAAGCGCTGCAGACTCCTAGCACTCATATTACTTATGTGACAAGAAGTACACCTAGTGTGGTGGCACTTTTGAGTAGGGGGGATCCGTCCTCTTTAGCTGCCATGGTGCAAGCGCTGCAGATTCCTAGCACTCATATTACTTATGTGACAAGAAGTATATCTAGTGTGGCGGCACTTTTGAGTAGGGGTTATCCGTCCTCTTTAGCTGCCATAGTGCAAGCGCTGCAGACTCCTAGCAACCAAGATACTTCTTATGTGACAAGAAGTACACCTAGTGTGGCGGCACTTTTGAGTAGGGGGGGATCCATCCTCTTTAGCTGCCATGGCGCAAGCACTGCAGAACCCTAACACCCGTGATACTTATGTGACAAGAAGTACACCTAGTGTGGCGGCACTTTTGAGTAGGGGGGATCCGTCCTCTTTAGCTGCCATGGCGCAAGCGCTGCAGACTCCTAGCAACCAAGATACTTCTTATGTGACAAGAAGTACACCTAGTGTGTCGGCACTTTTGAGTAGGGGGGATCCGTCCTCTTTAGCTGCCATGGTGCAAGCACTGCAGAATCCTAGCAACCAAGATACTTCTTATGTGACAAGAAGTACACCTAGTGTGGCGGCACTTTTGAGTAGGGGGGATCCGTCCTCTTTAGCTGCCATGGTGCAAGCACTGCAGAACCCTAGCAACCAAGATACTTCTTATGTGACAAGAAGTACGCATAGTGTGCCGGCACTTTTGAGTAGCGGGAGATCCGTCCTCTTTAACTGCCATGGTGCAAGCGCTGCAGACTCCTAGCAACCAAGATACTTCTTATGTGACAAGAAGTACACCTAGTCTGACGGCACTTTTGAGTAGTGGGGAGAGATCCGTCCTCTTTAGCTGCCATGGTGCAAGCGCTGCAGGCCCCTAGCACTCGTAATACTTATGTGACAAGAAATACACCTAGTGTGGCGGCACTTTTGAGTAGGGGGGATCCATCCTCTTTAGCTGCCATGTGGCAAGCGCTGCAGAGCCCTAACACCCGTGATACTTATGTGACAAGAAGTACACCTAGTGAGGTGGCCTTTTGAGTAGGGGGGATCCATCCTCTTTAGCTGCAATGGTGCAAGCACTGCAGAACCCTAACACCCGTGATACTTATGTGACAAGAAGTACACCTAGTGTGGTGGCCTTTTGAGTAGGGGGGATGCGTCCTCTTTAGCTGCCATGGTGTAAGCACTGCAGAACCCCAACACCCGTGATACTTATGTGACAAGAAGTACACCTAGTGTGGCGGCACTTTTGAGTAAGGGGGATCCGTCCTCTTTAGCTGCCATGGTGCAAGCACTGCAGAACCCTAGCAACCAAGATACTTCTTATGTGACAAGAAGTACACCTAGTGTGACGGCACTTTTGAGTAGTGGGGGGAGATCCGTCCTCTTTAGCTGCCATGGTGCAAGCGCTGCAGGCCCCTAGCACTCGTAATACTTATGTGACAAGAAATACACCTAGTGTGGCGGCACTTTTGAGTAAGGGGGATCCGTCCTCTTTAGCTGCCATGGTGCAAGCACTGCAGAACCCTAGCAACCAAGATACTTCTTATGTGACAAGAAGTACACCTAGTGTGACGGCACTTTTGAGTAGTGGGGGGAGATCCGTCCTCTTTAGCTGCCATGGTGCAAGCGCTGCAGGCCCCTAGCACTCGTAATACTTATGTGACAAGAAATACACCTAGTGTGGCGGCACTTTTGAGTAGGGGGGATCCGTCCTCTTTAGCTGCCGTGTGGCAAGCGCTGCAGAGCCCTAACACCCGTGATACTTATGTGACAAGAAGTACACCTAGTGTGGTGGCCTTTTGAGTAGGGGGGGATCCGTCCTCTTTAGCTGCCATGGTGCAAGCACTGTAGAACCCTAACACCCGTGGTACTTATGTGACAAGAAGTACACCTAGTTTGGCGGCACTTTTGAGTAGGGGTTTTCCGTCCTCTTTAGCTGCCATAGTGCAAGCGCTGCAGACTCCTAGCAACCAAGATACTTCTTATGTGACAAGAAGTACACCTAGTGTGGCGGCACTTTTGAGTAGGGGGGATCCGTCCTCTTTAGCTGCCATGTGGCAAGTGCTGCAGACCCCTAGCAACCGTGATACTTATGTGACAAGAAGTACACCTAGTGTGGCGGCACTTTTGAGTAGGGGGGGATCCGTCCTCTTTAGCTGCCATGTGGCAAGTGCTGCAGACACCTAGCAACCGTGATACTTATGTGACAAGAAGTACACCTAGTGTGGTGGCCCTTTTGAGTAGGGGGGGAACCGTCATCTTTAGCTGCCATGTGGCAAGTGCTGCAGACCCCTAGCAACCGTGATACTTATGTGACAAGAAGTACACCTAGTGTGGTGGCCTTTTGAGTAGGGGGGATCCATTCCTCTTTAGCTGCCATGGTGCAAGCACTGTAGAACCCTAACACCCGTGGTACTTATGTGACAAGAAGTACACCTAGTTTGGCGGCACTTTTGAGTAGGGGGGATCCGTCCTCTTTAGCTGCCATGTGGCAAGCGCTGCAGACACCTGGCACTCGTGATACTTATGTGACAAGAAGTACACCTAGTGTGGCGGCACTTTTGAGTAGGGGGGATCCGTCCTCTTTAGCTGCCATGGTGCAAGCGCTGCAGAACCCTAGCACTCGTGATACTTATGTGACAAGAAGTACACCTAGTGTGGTGGCCCTTTTGAGTAGGGGGGATCCGTCCTCTTTAGCTTCCATGGTGCAAGCGCTGCAGACTCCTAGCACTCATATTACTTATGTGACAAGAAGTACACCTAGTGTGGTGGCACTTTTGAGTAGGGGGGATCCGTCCTCTTTAGCTGCCATGGTGCAAGCGCTGCAGACTCCTAGCACTCATATTACTTATGTGACAAGAAGTATATCTAGTGTGGCGGCACTTTTGAGTAGGGGTTATCCGTCCTCTTTAGCTGCCATAGTGCAAGCGCTGCAGACTCCTAGCAACCAAGATACTTCTTATGTGACAAGAACTACACCTAGTGTGGCGGCACTTTTGAGTAGGGGGGGATCCACCTCTTTAGCTGCCATGGCGCAAGCACTGCAGAACCCTAACACCCGTGATACTTATGTGACAAGAAGTACACCTAGTGTGGCGGCACTTTTGAGTAGGGGGGATCCGTCCTCTTTAGCTGCCATGGCGCAAGCGCTGCAGACTCCTAGCAACCAAGATACTTCTTATGTGACAAGAAGTACACCTAGTGTGTCGGCACTTTTGAGTAGGGGGGATCCGTCCTCTTTAGCTGCCATGGTGCAAGCACTGCAGAACCCTAGCAACCAAGATACTTCTTATGTGACAAGAAGTACACCTAGTGTGGCGGCACTTTTGAGTAGGGGGGATCCGTCCTCTTTAGCTGCCATGGTGCAAGCACTGCAGAACCCTAGCAACCACGATACTTCTTATGTGACAAGAAGTACACCTAGTGTGCCGGCACTTTTGAGTAGCGGGAGATCCGTCCTCTTTAACTGCCATGGTGCAAGCGCTGCAGACTCCTAGCAACCAAGATACTTCTTATGTGACAAGAAGTACACCTAGTGTGACGGCACTTTTGAGTAGTGGGGAGAGATCCGTCCTCTTTAGCTGCCATGGTGCAAGCGCTGCAGGCCCCTAGCACTCGTAATACTTATGTGACAAGAAATACACCTAGTGTGGCGGCACTTTTGAGTAGGGGGGATCCATCCTCTTTAGCTGCCATGTGGCAAGCGCTGCAGAGCCCTAACACCCGTGATACTTATGTGACAAGAAGTACACCTAGTGAGGTGGCCTTTTGAGTAGGGGGGATCCATCCTCTTTAGCTGCAATGGTGCAAGCACTGCAGAACCCTAACACCCGTGATACTTATGTGACAAGAAGTACACCTAATGTGGTGGCCTTTTGAGTAGGGGGATCCATCCTCTTTAGCTGCCATGGTGCAAGCACTGCAGACCCCTAGCACTCGTGATACTTATGTGACAAGAAGTACACCTAGTGTGGTGGCCTTTTGAGTAGGGGGGGATGCGTCCTCTTTAGCTGCCATGGTGCAAGCACTGCAGAACCCTAACACCCGTGATACTTATGTGACAAGAAGTACACCTAGTGTGGCGGCACTTTTGAGTAGGGGGGATCCGTCCTCTTTAGCTGCCATGGCGCAAGCACTGCAGAACCCTAACACCCGTGATACTTATGTGACAAGAAGTACACCTAGTGTGGCGGCACTTTTGAGTAGGGGGGATCCGTCCTCTTTAGCTGCCATGGGGCAAGCGCTGCAGACTCCTAGCAACCAAGATACTTCTTATGTGACAAGAAGTACACCTAGTGTGTCGGCACTTTTGAGTAGGGGGGATCCGTCCTCTTTAGCTGCCATGGTGCAAGCACTGCAGAATCCTAGCAACCAAGATACTTCTTATGTGACAAGAAGTACACCTAGTGTGGCGGCACTTTTGAGTAGGGGGGATCCGTCCTCTTTAGCTGCCATGGTGCAAGCACTGCAGAACCCTAGCAACCAAGATACTTCTTATGTGACAAGAAGTACGCATAGTGTGCCGGCACTTTTGAGTAGCGGGAGATCCGTCCTCTTTAACTGCCATGGTGCAAGCGCTGCAGACTCCTAGCAACCAAGATACTTCTTATGTGACAAGAAGTACACCTAGTGTGACGGCACTTTTGAGTAGTGGGGAGAGATCCGTCCTCTTTAGCTGCCATGGTGCAAGCGCTGCAGGCCCCTAGCACTCGTAATACTTATGTGACAAGAAATACACCTAGTGTGGCGGCACTTTTGAGTAGGGGGGATCCATCCTCTTTAGCTGCCATGTGGCAAGCGCTGCAGAGCCCTAACACCCGTGATACTTATGTGACAAGAAGTACACCTAGTGAGGTGGCCTTTTGAGTAGGGGGGATCCATCCTCTTTAGCTGCAATGGTGCAAGCACTGCAGAACCCTAACACCCGTGATACTTATGTGACAAGAAGTACACCTAGTGTGGTGGCCTTTTGAGTAGGGGGGATGCGTCCTCTTTAGCTGCCATGGTGTAAGCACTGCAGAACCCCAACACCCGTGATACTTATGTGACAAGAAGTACACCTAGTGTGGCGGCACTTTTGAGTAAGGGGGATCCGTCCTCTTTAGCTGCCATGGTGCAAGCACTGCAGAACCCTAGCAACCAAGATACTTCTTATGTGACAAGAAGTACACCTAGTGTGACGGCACTTTTGAGTAGTGGGGGGAGATCCGTCCTCTTTAGCTGCCATGGTGCAAGCGCTGCAGGCCCCTAGCACTCGTAATACTTATGTGACAAGAAATACACCTAGTGTGGCGGCACTTTTGAGTAAGGGGGATCCGTCCTCTTTAGCTGCCATGGTGCAAGCACTGCAGAACCCTAGCAACCAAGATACTTCTTATGTGACAAGAAGTACACCTAGTGTGACGGCACTTTTGAGTAGTGGGGGGAGATCCGTCCTCTTTAGCTGCCATGGTGCAAGCGCTGCAGGCCCCTAGCACTCGTAATACTTATGTGACAAGAAATACACCTAGTGTGGCGGCACTTTTGAGTAGGGGGGATCCGTCCTCTTTAGCTGCCGTGTGGCAAGCGCTGCAGAGCCCTAACACCCGTGATACTTATGTGACAAGAAGTACACCTAGTGTGGTGGCCTTTTGAGTAGGGGGGGATCCGTCCTCTTTAGCTGCCATGGTGCAAGCACTGTAGAACCCTAACACCCGTGGTACTTATGTGACAAGAAGTACACCTAGTTTGGCGGCACTTTTGAGTAGGGGTTTTCCGTCCTCTTTAGCTGCCATAGTGCAAGCGCTGCAGACTCCTAGCAACCAAGATACTTCTTATGTGACAAGAAGTACACCTAGTGTGGCGGCACTTTTGAGTAGGGGGGATCCGTCCTCTTTAGCTGCCATGTGGCAAGTGCTGCAGACCCCTAGCAACCGTGATACTTATGTGACAAGAAGTACACCTAGTGTGGCGGCACTTTTGAGTAGGGGGGGATCCGTCCTCTTTAGCTGCCATGTGGCAAGTGCTGCAGACACCTAGCAACCGTGATACTTATGTGACAAGAAGTACACCTAGTGTGGTGGCCCTTTTGAGTAGGGGGGGAACCGTCATCTTTAGCTGCCATGTGGCAAGTGCTGCAGACCCCTAGCAACCGTGATACTTATGTGACAAGAAGTACACCTAGTGTGGTGGCCTTTTGAGTAGGGGGGATCCATTCCTCTTTAGCTGCCATGGTGCAAGCACTGTAGAACCCTAACACCCGTGGTACTTATGTGACAAGAAGTACACCTAGTTTGGCGGCACTTTTGAGTAGGGGGGATCCGTCCTCTTTAGCTGCCATGTGGCAAGCGCTGCAGACACCTGGCACTCGTGATACTTATGTGACAAGAAGTACACCTAGTGTGGCGGCACTTTTGAGTAGGGGGGATCCGTCCTCTTTAGCTGCCATGGTGCAAGCGCTGCAGAACCCTAGCACTCGTGATACTTATGTGACAAGAAGTACACCTAGTGTGGTGGCCCTTTTGAGTAGGGGGGATCCGTCCTCTTTAGCTTCCATGGTGCAAGCGCTGCAGACTCCTAGCACTCATATTACTTATGTGACAAGAAGTACACCTAGTGTGGTGGCACTTTTGAGTAGGGGGGATCCGTCCTCTTTAGCTGCCATGGTGCAAGCGCTGCAGACTCCTAGCACTCATATTACTTATGTGACAAGAAGTATATCTAGTGTGGCGGCACTTTTGAGTAGGGGTTATCCGTCCTCTTTAGCTGCCATAGTGCAAGCGCTGCAGACTCCTAGCAACCAAGATACTTCTTATGTGACAAGAACTACACCTAGTGTGGCGGCACTTTTGAGTAGGGGGGGATCCATCCTCTTTAGCTGCCATGGCGCAAGCACTGCAGAACCCTAACACCCGTGATACTTATGTGACAAGAAGTACACCTAGTGTGGCGGCACTTTTGAGTAGGGGGGATCCGTCCTCTTTAGCTGCCATGGCGCAAGCGCTGCAGACTCCTAGCAACCAAGATACTTCTTATGTGACAAGAAGTACACCTAGTGTGTCGGCACTTTTGAGTAGGGGGGATCCGTCCTCTTTAGCTGCCATGGTGCAAGCACTGCAGAACCCTAGCAACCAAGATACTTCTTATGTGACAAGAAGTACACCTAGTGTGGCGGCACTTTTGAGTAGGGGGGATCCGTCCTCTTTAGCTGCCATGGTGCAAGCACTGCAGAACCCTAGCAACCACGATACTTCTTATGTGACAAGAAGTACACCTAGTGTGCCGGCACTTTTGAGTAGCGGGAGATCCGTCCTCTTTAACTGCCATGGTGCAAGCGCTGCAGACTCCTAGCAACCAAGATACTTCTTATGTGACAAGAAGTACACCTAGTGTGACGGCACTTTTGAGTAGTGGGGAGAGATCCGTCCTCTTTAGCTGCCATGGTGCAAGCGCTGCAGGCCCCTATCACTCGTAATACTTATGTGACAAGAAATACACCTAGTGTGGCGGCACTTTTGAGTAGGGGGGATCCATCCTCTTTAGCTGCCATGTGGCAAGCGCTGCAGAGCCCTAACACCCGTGATACTTATGTGACAAGAAGTACACCTAGTGAGGTGGCCTTTTGAGTAGGGGGGATCCATCCTCTTTAGCTGCAATGGTGCAAGCACTGCAGAACCCTAACACCCGTGATACTTATGTGACAAGAAGTACACCTAATGTGGTGGCCTTTTGAGTAGGGGGATCCATCCTCTTTAGCTGCCATGGTGCAAGCACTGCAGACCCCTAGCACTCGTGATACTTATGTGACAAGAAGTACACCTAGTGTGGTGGCCTTTTGAGTAGGGGGGGATGCGTCCTCTTTAGCTGCCATGGTGCAAGCACTGCAGAACCCTAACACCCGTGATACTTATGTGACAAGAAGTACACCTAGTGTGGCGGCACTTTTGAGTAGGGGGGATCCGTCCTCTTTAGCTGCCATGGCGCAAGCACTGCAGAACCCTAACACCCGTGATACTTATGTGACAAGAAGTACACCTAGTGTGGTGGCCTTTTGAGTAGGGGGGATGCGTCCTCTTTAGCTGCCATGGTGCAAGCACTGCAGACCCCTAGCACTCGTGATACTTATGTGACAAGAAGTACACCTAGTGTGGTGGCCTTCTGAGTAGGGGGGATCCGTCCTCTTTAGCTGCCATGTGGCAAGCGCTGCAGACCCCTACCACTCGTGATACTTATGTGACAAGAAGTACACCTAGTGTGGTGGCCTTTTGAGTAGGGGGGATCCGTCCTCTTTAGCTGTCATGGTGCAAGCGCTGCAGACCCCTACCACTCGAGATACTTATGTGACAAGAAGTACACCTAGTGTGGTGGCCTTTTGAGTAGGGGGGATCCGTCCTCTTTAGCTGCCATGTGGCAAGCGCTGCAGAACCGTAACACTCGTGATACTTATGTGACAAGAAGTACACCTAGTGTGGCGGCACTTTTGAGTAGGAGGGGATCCGTCCCCTTTAGCTGCCATGTAGCAAGCGCTGCAGACCTTAGCAACCGTGATACTTATGTGACAAGAAGTACACCTAGTGTGGTGGCCTTTTGAGTAGGGGGATCCGTCCTCTTTAGCTGCCATGTGGCAAGCGCTGCAGAACCGTAACACTCGTGATACTTATGTGACAAGAAGTACACCTAGTGTGGCGGCACTTTTGAGTAGGAGGGGATCCGTCCTCTTTAGCTGCCATGTGGCAAGCGCTGCAGAACCGTAACACTCGTGATACTTATGTGAAAAGAAGTACATCTAGTGTGGTGGCACTTTTGAGTAGGAGGGGATCCGTCCTCTTTAGCTGCCATGTAGCAAGCGCTGCAGACCTTAGCAACCGTGATACTTATGTGACAAGAAGTGCACCTAGTGTGGCGGCACTTTTGAGTAGGAGGGGATCCGTCCTCTTTAGCTGCCATGTGGCAAGCGCTGCAGACCCCTAGCACTCGTGATACTTATGTGAAAAGAAGTACATCTAGTGTGGTGGCACTTTTGAGTAGGAGGGGATCCGTCCTCTTTAGCTGCCATGTAGCAAGCGCTGCAGACCTTAGCAACCGTGATACTTATGTGACAAGAAGTACACCTAGTGTGGTGGCCTTTTGAGTAGAGGGGATCCGTCCTCTTTAGCTGCCATGGTGCAAGCGCTGCAGACCCTACAACCGTGATACTTATGTGACAAGAAGTACACCTAGTGTGGTGGCCCTTTTGAGTAGGAGGGGATGCGTCCTCTTTAGCTGCCTAGTGGCAAGCGCTGCAGACCCTAGCAACCATGATACTTATGTGACAAGAAGTACACCTAGTGTGGTGGCCCTTTTGAGTTGGAGGGGATCCGTCCTCTTTAGCTGCCATGTAGCAAGCGCTGCAGACCTTAGCAACCGTGATACTTATGTGACAAGAAGTACACCTAGTGTGGTGGCCTTTTGAGTAGGGGGGATCCGTCCTCTTTAGCTGCCATGGTGCAAGTGCTGCAGACCCCTAGCAACCATGATACTTATGTGACAAGAAGTACACCTAGTGTGGTGGCCCTTTTGAGTAGGGGGGATCCGTCCTCTTTAGCTGCCATGGTGCAAGCGCTGCAGACTCCTAGCAGTCGTGATACTTATGTGACAAGAAGTACACCTAGTGTGGTGGCACTTTTGAGTAGGGGGGATCCGTCCTCTTTAGCTGCCATAGTGCAAGCGCTGCAGACTCCTAGCACTCGTGATACTTATGTGACAAGAAGTACACCTAGTGTGGTGGCCCTTTTGAGTAGGGGGGATCCGTCCTCTTTAGCTGCCATGGCGCAAGCGCTGCAGACCCCTAGCACTCGTGATACCTATGTGACAAGAAGTACACCTAGTGTGTGGCACTTTTGAGTAGGGGGGATCCGTCCTCTTTAGCTGCCATGGTGCAAGCGCTGCAGACTCCTAGCACTCATATTACTTATGTGACAAGAAGTACACCTAGTGTGGTGGCACTTTTGAGTAGGGGGGATCCGTCCTCTTTAGCTGCCATGGTGCAAGCGCTGCAGACTCCCAGCACTCATATTACTTATGTGACAAGAAGTACACCTAGTGTGGTGGCACTTTTGAGTAGGAGGGGATCCGTCCTCTTTAGCTGCCATGGTGCAAGCGCTGCAGACTCCTAGCACTCGTGATACTTATGTGACAAGAAGTACACCTAGTGTGGCAGCCCTTTTGAGTAGGGGGGATCCGTCCTCTTTAGCTGCCATGGTGCAAGCGCTGCAGACCCCTAGCACTCGTGATACCTATGTGACAAGAAGTACACCTGGTGTGGTGGCCCTTTTGAGTAGGGGGGGATGCGTCCTCTTTAGCTGCCATGGTGCAAGCACTGCAGAACCCTAACACCCGTGATACTTATGTGACAAGAAGTACACCTAGTGTGGCGGCACTTTTGAGTAGGGGGGATCCGTCCTCTTTAGCTGCCATGGCGCAAGCACTGCAGAACCCTAACACCCGTGATACTTATGTGACAAGAAGTACACCTAGTGTGGTGGCCTTTTGAGTAGGGGGGATGCGTCCTCTTTAGCTGCCATGGTGCAAGCACTGCAGAACCTAGCAACCAAGATACTTCTTATGTGACAAGAAGTACACCTAGTGTGGCGGCACTTTTGAATAGGGGGAATCCGTCCTCTTTAGCTGCCATGGTGCAAGCACTGCAGACCCCTAGCACTCGTGATACTTATGTGACAAGAAGTACACCTAGTGTGGTGGCCTTTTGAGTAGGGGGGATCCGTCCTCTTTAGCTGCCATGTGGCAAGCGCTGCAGACCCCTAGCACTCGTGATACTTATGTGACAAGAAGTACACCTAGTGTGGTGGCCCTTTTGAGTAGGGGGGGATCCGTCCTCTTTAGCTGTCATGGTGCAAGCGCTGCAGACCCCTACCACTCGTGATACTTATGTGACAAGAAGTACACCTAGTGTGGTGGCCTTTTGAGTAGGGGGGATCCGTCCTCTTTAGCTGCCATGTGGCAAGCGCTGCAGAACCGTAACACTCGTGATACTTATGTGACAAGAAGTACACCTAGTGTGGCGGCACTTTTGAGTAGGAGGGGATCCGTCCTCTTTAGCTGCCATGTAGCAAGCGCTGCAGACCTTAGCAACCGTGATACTTATGTGACAAGAAGTACACCTAGTGTGGTGGCCTTTTGAGTAGGGGGGATCCGTCCTCTTTAGCTGCCATGTGGCAAGCGCTGCAGAACCGTAACACTCGTGATACTTATGTGACAAGAAGTACACCTAGTGTGGCGGCACTTTTGAGTAGGAGGGGATCCGTTCTCTTTAGCTGCCATGTGGCAAGCGCTGCAGAACCGTAACACTCGTGATACTTATGTGAAAAGAAGTACATCTAGTGTGGTGGCACTTTTGAGTAGGAGGGGATCCGTCCTCTTTAGCTGCCATGTGGCAAGCGCTGCAGACCCCTAGCACTCGTGATACTTATGTGAAAAGAAGTACATCTCGTGTGGTGGCACTTTTGAGTAGGAGGGGATCCGTCCTCTTTAGCTGCCATGTAGCAAGCGCTGCAGACCTTAGCAACCGTGATACTTATGTGACAAGAAGTACACCTAGTGTGGTGGCCTTTTGAGTAGAGGGGATCCGTCCTCTTTAGCTGCCATGGTGCAAGCGCTGCAGACCCTACAACCGTGATACTTATGTGACAAGAAGTACACCTAGTGTGGTGGCCCTTTTGAGTAGGAGGGGATGCGTCCTCTTTAGCTGCCTAGTGGCAAGCGCTGCAGACCCTAGCAACCATGATACTTATGTGACAAGAAGTACACCTAGTGTGGTGGCCCTTTTGAGTTGGAGGGGATCCGTCCTCTTTAGCTGCCATGTAGCAAGCGCTGCAGACCTTAGCAACCGTGATACTTATGTGACAAGAAGTACACCTAGTGTGGTGGCCTTTTGAGTAGGGGGGATCCGTCCTCTTTAGCTGCCATGGTGCAAGTGCTGCAGACCCCTAGCAACCATGATACTTATGTGACAAGAAGTACACCTAGTGTGGTGGCCCTTTTGAGTAGGGGGGATCCGTCCTCTTTAGCTGCCATGGTGCAAGCGCTGCAGACTCCTAGCACTCGTGATACTTATGTGACAAGAAGTACACCTAGTGTGGTGGCACTTTTGAGTAGGGGGGATCCGTCCTCTTTAGCTGCCATAGTGCAAGCGCTGCAGACTCCTAGCACTCGTGATACTTATGTGACAAGAAGTACACCTAGTGTGGTGGCCCTTTTGATTAGGGGGGATCCGTCCTCTTTAGCTGCCATGGCGCAAGCGCTGCAGACCCCTAGCACTCGTGATACCTATGTGACAAGAAGTACACCTAGTGTGTGGCACTTTTGAGTAGGGGGGATCCGTCCTCTTTAGCTGCCATGGTGCAAGCGCTGCAGACTCCTAGCACTCATATTACTTATGTGACAAGAAGTACACCTAGTGTGGTGGCACTTTTGAGTAGGGGGGATCCGTCCTCTTTAGCTGCCATGGTGCAAGCGCTGCAGACTCCTAGCACTCATATTACTTATGTGACAAGAAGTACACCTAGTGTGGTGGCACTTTTGAGTAGGAGGGGATCCGTCCTCTTTAGCTGCCATAGTGCAAGCGCTGCAGACTCCTAGCACTCATATTACTTATGTGACAAGAAGTACACCTAGTGTGGTGGCACTTTTGAGTAGGAGGGGATCCATCCTCTTTAGCTGTCATGGTGCAAGCGCTGCAGACTCCTAGCACTCGTGATACTTATGTGACAAGAAGTACACCTAGTGTGGCAGCCCTTTTGAGTAGGGGGGATCCGTCCTCTTTAGCTGCCATGGTGCAAGCGCTGCAGACCCCTAGCACTCGGGATACCTATGTGACAAGAAGTACACCTAGTGTGGTGGCCCTTTTGAGTAGGGGGGGATGCGTCCTCTTTAGCTGCCATGGTGCAAGCACTGCAGAACCCTAACACCCGTGATACTTATGTGACAAGAAGTACACCTAGTGTGGCGGCACTTTTGAGTAGGGGGGATCCGTCCTCTTTAGCTGCCATGGCGCAAGCACTGCAGAACCCTAACACCCGTGATACTTATGTGACAAGAAGTACACCTAGTGTGGTGGCCTTTTGAGTAGGGGGGATGCGTCCTCTTTAGCTGCCATGGTGCAAGCACTGCAGACCCTAGCAACCAAGATACTTCTTATGTGACAAGAAGTACACCTAGTGTGGCGGCACTTTTGAGTAGGGGGAATCCGTCCTCTTTAGCTGCCATGGTGCAAGCACTGCAGACCCCTAGCACTCGTGATACTTATGTGACAAGAAGTACACCTAGTGTGGTGGCCTTTTGAGTAGGGGGGATCCGTCCTCTTTAGCTGCCATGTGGCAAGCGCTGCAGACCCCTAGCACTCGTGATACTTATGTGACAAGAAGTACACCTAGTGTGGTGGCCCTTTTGAGTAGGGGGGATCCGTCCTCTTTAGCTGTCATGGTGCAAGCGCTGCAGACCCCTACCACTCGTGATACTTATGTGACAAGAAGTACACCTAGTGTGGTGGCCTTTTGAGTAGGGGGGATCCGTCCTCTTTAGCTGCCATGTGGCAAGCGCTGCAGAACCGTAACACTCGTGATACTTATGTGACAAGAAGTACACCTAGTGTGGCGGCACTTTTGAGTAGGAGGGGATCCGTCCTCTTTAGCTGCCATGTAGCAAGCGCTGCAGACCTTAGCAACCGTGATACTTATGTGACAAGAAGTACACCTAGTGTGGTGGCCTTTTGAGTAGGGGGGATCCGTCCTCTTTAGCTGCCATGTGGCAAGCGCTGCAGAACCGTAACACTCGTGATACTTATGTGACAAGAAGTACACCTAGTGTGGCGGCACTTTTGAGTAGGAGGGGATCCGTTCTCTTTAGCTGCCATGTGGCAAGCGCTGCAGAACCGTAACACTCGTGATACTTATGTGAAAAGAAGTACATCTAGTGTGGTGGCACTTTTGAGTAGGAGGGGATCCGTCCTCTTTAGCTGCCATGTGGCAAGCGCTGCAGACCCCTAGCACTCGTGATACTTATGTGAAAAGAAGTACATCTCGTGTGGTGGCACTTTTGAGTAGGAGGGGATCCGTCCTCTTTAGCTGCCATGTAGCAAGCGCTGCAGACCTTAGCAACCGTGATACTTATGTGACAAGAAGTACACCTAGTGTGGTGGCCTTTTGAGTAGAGGGGATCCGTCCTCTTTAGCTGCCATGGTGCAAGCGCTGCAGACCCTACAACCGTGATACTTATGTGACAAGAAGTACACCTAGTGTGGTGGCCCTTTTGAGTAGGAGGGGATGCGTCCTCTTTAGCTGCCTAGTGGCAAGCGCTGCAGACCCTAGCAACCATGATACTTATGTGACAAGAAGTACACCTAGTGTGGTGGCCCTTTTGAGTTGGAGGGGATCCGTCCTCTTTAGCTGCCATGTAGCAAGCGCTGCAGACCTTAGCAACCGTGATACTTATGTGACAAGAAGTACACCTGGTGTGGTGGCCTTTTGAGTAGGGGGGATCCGTCCTCTTTAGCTGCCATGGTGCAAGTGCTGCAGACCCCTAGCAACCATGATACTTATGTGACAAGAAGTACACCTAGTGTGGTGGCCCTTTTGAGTAGGGGGGATCCGTCCTCTTTAGCTGCCATGGTGCAAGCGCTGCAGACTCCTAGCACTCATATTACTTATGTGACAAGAAGTACACCTAGTGTGGTGGCACTTTTGAGTAGGGGGGATCCGTCCTCTTTAGCTGCCATAGTGCAAGCGCTGCAGACTCCTAGCACTCGTGATACTTATGTGACAAGAAGTACACCTAGTGTGGTGGCCCTTTTGAGTAGGGGGGATCCGTCCTCTTTAGCTGCCATGGCGCAAGCGCTGCAGACCCCTAGCACTCGTGATACCTATGTGACAAGAAGTACACCTAGTGTGTGGCACTTTTGAGTAGGGGGGATCCGTCCTCTTTAGCTGCCATGGTGCAAGCGCTGCAGACTCCTAGCACTCATATTACTTATGTGACAAGAAGTACACCTAGTGTGGTGGCACTTTTGAGTAGGGGGGATCCGTCCTCTTTAGCTGCCATGGTGCAAGCGCTGCAGACTCCTAGCACTCATATTACTTATGTGACAAGAAGTACACCTAGTGTGGTGGCACTTTTGAGTAGGAGGGGATCCGTCCTCTTTAGCTGCCATGGTGCAAGCGCTGCAGACTCCTAGCACTCGTGATACTTATGTGACAAGAAGTACACCTAGTGTGGCAGCCCTTTTGAGTAGGGGGGATCCGTCCTCTTTAGCTGCCATGGTGCAAGCGCTGCAGACCCCTAGCACTCGTGATACCTATGTGACAAGAAGTACACCTAGTGTGGTGGCCCTTTTGAGTAGGGGGGATCCGTCCCCTTTAGCTGCCATGGTGCAAGCGCTGCAGAACCCTAACACCCGTGATACTTATGTGACAAGAAGTACACCTAGTGTGGTGGCCCTTTTGAGTAGGGGGGGATCCGTCCTCTTTAGCTGCCATGTGGCAAGCGCTGCAGAGCCCTAGCAACCGTGATACTTATGTGACAAGAAGTACACCTAGTGTGGTGGCCCTTTTGAGTAGGGGGGATCCGTCCTCTTTAGCTGCCATGGTGCAAGCGCTGCAGAACCCTAACACCCGTGATACTTATGTGACAAGAAGTACACCTAGTGTGGTGGCCCTTTTGAGTAGGGGGGATCGGTCCTCTTTAGCTGCCATGTGGCAAGCGCTGCAGAGCCCTAGCAACCGTGATACTTATGTGACAAGAAGTACACCTAGTGTGGTGGCCTTTTGAGTAGGGGGGATCCGTCCTCTTTAGCTGCCATGGTGCAAGCGCTGCAGACCCCTAGCACTCGTGATACTTATGTGACAAGAAGTACACCTAGTGTGGCGGCACTTTTGAGTAGGGGGGATCCGTCCTCTTTAGCTGCCATGGTGCAAGCGCTGCAGACCCCTAGCACTCTTGATACCTATGTGTCAAGAAGTACACCTAGTGTGGCGGCACTTTTGAGTAGGGGTTATCCGTCCTCTTTAGCTGCCATGGTGCAAGCGCTGCAGACCCCTAGCACTCGTGATACTTGTGTGACAAACAGTACACCTAGTGTGGCGGCACTTTTGAGTAGGGGTTATCCGTCCTCTTTAGCTGCCATGGTGCAAGCGCTGCAGACCTCTAGCACTCGTGATACTTATGTGACAAGAAGTACACCTAGTGTGGCGGCACTTTTGAGTAGGGGTTATCCGTCCTCTTTAGCTGCCATGGTGCAAGCGCTGCAGACCCCTAGCACTCGTGATACTTATGTGACAAGAAGTACACCTAGTGTGGTGGCGCTTTTGAGTAGGAGGGGATCCATCCTGTTTAGCTGCCATGGTGCAAGCGCTGCAGACCCCTAGCACTCGTGATACTTATGTGACAAGAAGTACACTTAGTGTGGCAGCTCTTTTGAGTATGAGGGTATCCGTCCTCTTTAGCTGCCATGGTGCAAGCGCTTCAGACCCCTAGCACTCGTGATACTTATGTGACAAGAAGTACACCTAGTGTGGCAGCCCTTTTGAGTATGAGGGGATCCGTCCTCTTTAGCTGCCATGGAGCAAGCGCTTCAGGCCCCTACCACTCATATTACTTATGTGACAAGAAGTACACCTAGTGTGGTGGCCCTTTTGAGTAGGGGGGGATCCATCCTCTTTAGCTGCCATGGTGCAAGCGCTGCAGACCCCTAGCACTCGTGATACTTATGTGACAAGAAGTACACCTAGTGTGGTGGCCCTTTTGAGTAGGGGGGATCCATCGTCTTTAGCTGCCATGGTGCAAGCATTGCAGACCCCTAGCACTCGTGATAGTTATGGGACAAGAAGTACACCTAGTGTGGCAGCCCTTTTGAGTATGAGGGGATCCGTCCTCTTTAGCTGCCATGGTGCAAGCGCTTCAGACCCCTAGCACTTGTGATACTTATGTGACAAGAAGTACAACTAGTGTGGCAGCCGTTTTGAGTAGGAGGGGATCCGTCCCCTTCAGCTGCTGTGGTGTGATCGCTGCAAACCCCAAGCACTCATGGTACCTCTGACATTACTAGAGGTACCTCGGACCAAACATTTGAGCCCCTCCCGAATGGGAGTCGTTCAGATTGGGTTGGAATCAAGGTGGCAGTGGTTCCCGATACCCATGGGAGATTGGGTACCTCCGGCCAGGCTACGGCTGTCTGCAGGGGCAGATTGTTGCCTAAGAAGTCCTGGGTACTATGCCTGCTAAGCACAGTAGAAGGTGTGCTAGATCACCAGGCGGCCCCACTGAGATTATCGGTAGTCTTCCCCGTAGGATTGGTGCGCATAAGTGGCACATCTACTTCCATCTGTCTTGATGAGTGAGTGAGTGATGATGAGTATAAGGGCGCTCAACTACAGAGGTCATCAGCGCCCTTTTTAAAAGAAACTGGTCATGGCAAAAGCCAGATATAAATTATTCTAAAACAGTATAAATATGTTAAAAAAGACAAAAAATACATACGCGTTGAAAAAAAAAAAAATAAAAATGTCATCCAAAAACCATAAATTCTATTTGCTAAATCCTAAAATCGAATCTCGAAAAGAATCTAAAAACCTTCTCCACTACTGCGTGATCGTCCGCTAGCATTTCTGCAAAGCTGACCGGCAGCTGCAGAGACGTCCTAAGGTCTGCTAGGTGAAAACACTCTAGCAGCACGTGTCGTACAGACAACGCTTCATTGCAAAACGGACACAGTGGAGAAGGCTCCTTTTTAAAAAGAAAACTATGAGTAAAAAAGCAGTGCCCAATTCGTAACCGAGCCAAACTCACCTCCTCGCGACGAGATGACCGACAGGAGGTAACCCAGGGAATCGGAAGTTCTTTGACAGATCTAAGTTTATTATTGCGGAGAGCAGACCACTCTTCCTGCCAGCAGGTTTGCACAACTCTCCGCAATTCGGCCCTAAAGTCTTCCGATGTCACAGATGGTATTCGAACCCTGGACTTCATGATAGCCGTCTTGGCTGCTGAATCCGCCATTTCATTCCCCCGCAAGCCCACGTGACCAGGGATCCATGCACACACCACGTTAACGCCAGAAGCGTGTAAAACGTGGAGGGCATCCTGTATAC
Source organism: Mantis religiosa (assembly GCA_030765055.1). Lineage (NCBI taxonomy): Eukaryota > Metazoa > Arthropoda > Insecta > Mantodea > Mantidae > Mantis > Mantis religiosa. The sequence goes on along the minus strand of CM060958.1, from coordinate 152,634,732 downwards.
GCTGCACAATAGGGTGGTAGTTGTACAGCTGCCGTAGGCTTTGAAGTGCACTGAGGGAATCACTCAGGATTAAGCAGTCCCCCAACTTTCATCGGCGTACGTGTAAAATACTCCGGTATATTGCATAAAGCTCTGCAGTAAAAATGGAAGTGCTAGTGTGGAATCCGAATGTATACGGTTTGGTTCCACACACGTAAGCCCAACCAACACCATTTGAGTTCTTGGAGCCATCAGTATAAATTACAAAATGGTCCTCATATTGCGATAAAAATTCTAAAAAACATGTGCGGATACTAGACATAGACATGGTAGATTTATCATATTTAGTCATGCCCAGATCAACCGGGGACGCTCTGCACAACCAAGGAGGGTATGTCCTCTCCCCCCTAGGATACATCTTAGGCATGTCAGTATCAAGATGTCTAAGGAGCTCCCGGAAACGAAAACCAGGTGGCTTTGGTTTAATAGTAGTGTTCCTATAACGCACGTCCATGAAGGTATTAAAGAACGGCGTAAACGATGGATGTGTGGGCATGCAATTAAGTCCACAGCCATAATTCGCTAATAACATGTTGCGCCTGTACTGCAGAGGAGGTTCTGCAGACTCAGCATACAGGGTTATAACTCGGCTCGTTGGAAATGCCCCAACTGCTATACGTATGCCACAATTATGGACTGTGTCTAATCTCTTCAGCACAGATGGTCGTGCTGAGCCATAAACGATACTACCATAGTCTAATTTGGAACGGATGAGTGCCCGATAAAGTCGCAATAACACTGCGCGATCCGCTCCCCACGATTTTCCACTTAGTACCCGCAAGATATTTAAAGATCGGTCACATCGTGCTTTCAGTTGTGCTATATGCGATGACCAACTAAGTTTTCTATCAAATATCAATCCAAGGAACCTCGTCTCATCTGCAAAAGGTAGTAGATCAGCGCCTAGCCGGAGCCTTGGAGGTAGTCGACTCTGCTGACGCCAGAAGTTAACACAGATGGTTTTCTCAGCGGAAAATCGGAAACCGTTTTTTAAACTCCAACTCTTAAGGTTGTCCAAGGTGGTCTGAAGACGGCGCTCTAAAAACGGAGTGCGCTGAGATGTACAGTAGACGGCAAAGTCGTCTACAAATAGGCATGACGAGACACCTGGAGGTACACATTTCGAGATAGAATTAATCGCAATAGCAAACAACGTAACACTTAGTACCGATCCCTGTGGTACACCGTTCTCTTGAACAAAAAGGTTCGAAAAAACCGAGCCAACCCTTACTCGGAATACGCGGTCTTTCAGGAATTCCTGAAGTAAGAGTGGTAGGCGTCCACGTATATTCCAGGTGTGCAGAGTACGTAGCAACCCTGCCCGCCAACACATATCATAAGCCTTTTCGAGGTCAAAAAATATTCCGACTGTTTGACAGTTCTTAAGAAATCCGTTCATAATCTGTGTCGACATGGACACAAGGTGATCCACTGTTGAACGGCGTCGTCGAAAACTGCACTGGATGTTATTCAGTAGGTTGTGCGTTTCCAGCCACCATACCAACCGCCCATTTATCATGCGTTCCATCACCTTGCATACGCAACTGGTGAGGGAAATAGGGCGGTAGCTAGAAGGGAGGTGACGGTCCTTGCCAGCTTTCAAGATAGGTATAATGGTAGCTTCTCGCCACTTTTCAGGAAACGTGGCATCAACCCAAACACGGTTATAGACCTCGAGCAGGAATGCCTTACCTTCAGGTGAGAGATGTTGTAACATTTGAACGTGGATTCCGTCCGGTCCTGGTGCTGTCAGTCGCGATGACGAAAGAGCGTGTTCTAACTCTGCCAAGATGAAGAGGCGGTTATAGTCTTCAAGGTTTCTGGAACTAAACACGAAACCTTGAGATTCTACCTGAGTCTTAATTGAGATAAACTCAGGAGCATAATTGCATGAGCTAGACACCTGAGCGAAAGCACAGCCGAAGGTGTTAGCCACAACAAACGGATCAACAACAACTCCTGCAGTTGTTTTCAGACCAGCGATTGGCAGGTGGGTTGATTTTCCGGCCATGCGCCTTAATTTATCCCATACAACAGATGAGGGTGTACATCTGTTAAAAGATGATACAAATTTGTTCCATGAGGTCTTTTTGCTATCCTTAATTATTTGCCTAGATTTTGCACGCACTTTCTTGTACTCAATTAGATTACTTAGGGTAGGGTGTCGTTGGAATACCCTTAGAGCACGTCTACGAGCACGAATAGCATTCCGGCAGTCGTTGGTCCACCATGGGACAGGAAATCGACCGGGTTGGGTAGCTGAACGTGGAATAGACTGTTCTGCAGCGGAAAGAATTTTCTCTGTGAGATGATCGACTAAATCATTCACAGAATCGTGCTCGTTATATTCAAAGACAGCCAACTGGGTGTAAAGATTCCAGTTGGCACGATCAAAGCACCATCTAGGGATACCCGAGGGAGACACATCTTGTGCTAAGAGACTAAGAAGACATGGAAAGTGGTCGCTGGAATGTAAATCAGAGATGACATTCCACTGTAATGAAACAGCTAACTGGGATGAACACACTGCCAAATCGATGTGCGAATAGGTGTTAAACGCGTCTGAGAGGAATGTGGGCTCTCCGGTGTTCAGGAGAACCAAGTTATTGCTCTCCAGGAATTTTGCAATGAGGTTGCCTCTCGAACATGCCCGATTTGAGCCCCAAAGTGGGTGATGGGCATTAAAGTCTCCAACTATTAGAAATGGTGTTGAAAGTTGGGAAGCCAGATCTTCAAGGTCAATTAACGAGAGGTCATCTGATGGCGGGAGATATACAGTGCAAATGCAAAATTCGATTGATGGCAGCTTAATCCTTACAGCTACAGATTGTAAATCAGACTGTAGCTGTAACGGATCTACAAATATGTCATCCCTGAGGAGCATCATAGTACCCCCGTGTGCAGGAATGCCCTCTTCTGTTTCAACATCACACCTCAGTGGTGTGTAGCGTCTGATTTTAAAGTTGTCTTGTGGTTGTAGCTTAGTCTCTTGTAAGCATACCACTAAGGGGTGATGCTTACTGAGCAAAAGTTCCAATTCTGGTCAATGCGCTCTTAATCCTCGTATGTTCCATTGTAGGATAGCCATTGGAACTATGGGATATAAGATGTAAAGGTAGTCTAAATTAAGAGGACTTCATGGGTGGCCGAATCAATTTGCCCTTTTTCTTTGATGTAGGGCTAGTTTCGGCAGGTTTATCCTGCCTCTTCTTTGCTGCAGATGTAGCAGCGTGGTCAGCTGTTTCTTGCTCCATATCCTCTATGGAAGAGGACGGTTTTCCTTCTACAACCTTCGATTCGAGGGGCTCGAAGCGATTGGAAATTCCGACCGACGTAGATGACGGTCGCCGGTCGTAGTCCTCCCCAGAAGATGACTCCGACGATGATCTCGGAGACGCTCTAGGGCTACGTTTCTTGGACTTTTCTGGAGCAGACTTTGTGCTTTCTTTCAGGAAGGCAGTTCTATCATACTGCGTCTTGAACTTGATCTCTGGTGCTTGGTATACAATGGGCAATTTCGTCCTGTTGTTAGACGTGGATGCTTTGTCAGGCGACTTCACTGACTTGTTATTTTCAGTAGTCTGTGTTCTCGGAGTTTTAGATGGTGTTACTGATGCTCTTGGTTGCAATCTAGGCATTAGAACTTTCTCGGATATTGTTGCCCCGTTTATATCAGATGTTTGGGTACCAGCCTCCCGTTTCGGTGACGGAGTAGCCGCCACAGAGCTATAGGTACGGGAGGTGGTTGAAGAGGGCTTGAGGATACATAGAAGTTTCCGGGCTTCCGAAAAGGAAACCTTTTTCTTAACCCGGATCTCCTGAATAGCTCGCTCTTCAATATAACGGGGACATTCTCGTGAACTTGATGGATGTTCACCGCTACAATTTACGCATGCTGGAGATGATGTACATGCATTTTCATGGATGCCGGCTCCGCAGCTGACACATGTAGGTGCGCCTTTACAGAATGCACTAGTGTGACCGAACCGCTGACATTGGTAGCATCTCAGAGGGTTAGGTATGTATGGTCTAACCTCAATCACTTCATATCCTGCCCTGATCCTTTGAGGGAGATCTACCCGATCAAAGGTCAGGAACAGGGTACGAGTGGGAACCATATCCCCTCGTTCTCTCCTTTGGACACGATAGACTGCAGTTACGCCTTGTTCCTGGAGGTTCTCCTGAATATCCTCGTTGGACATTCCATCCAATGCGCTAGTGTTTACAACACCGCGTGAGGTATTCAGGGTCCTATGCATCTCCACTTTGACTGGATAACTGCCCAGCATGTTGGCTTTCAGTATCTTTGCTGCCTGGGATGCTGTAGTTGCTTCCACCAGCAGCGTGCCATTTCTGGATTTTGTACATGATTTAACAGCACCAGCTATTTTGTCAAGACCTTTCTGTATAATAAACGGATTAACCGTAGAAAACGTTCTACCTTCCTCCGTTCGTTTAATAACTAAGTAGCGAGGACCACACTCAACTACCTGTTTAACACTGTTTTCAAACAAATCCTTTCCACGTTTATTGTTTTTTGGGGGGTGTAGGTTAACCATAAATGTTGGTCTTAGTTTCATCCCCCAGTGCTCCCCACCCACCACGGAGTCCAACAAGGGGTCATCCCACTGGGATGACAGGGCTACACAGGGGATATAGCGAGCTCGCCGTCCCACTCACCCTGGAGGTCGGTACAATACCTAGTCCTGGCCGATTGATTAGGGGTGGGTTAGTCCCTAACCTCCCGTTTAGGCGAAGCAGAAGCCAAAGTAGTGTATTAGAAATGCGCACCCTCCCCGAATTCAGAAAAACACTGTTACGAGCTCAGATACGCATCCCTCAACCACCAGGACAAACCTTTCCACCGACACGGGTCTCCACGCACGGCCTACACGTGGGTGGGCCTGTTGACCGTCTCCCTCAACCACGAAGAGGAGCCCACACGAGGGAGACTGTTGGCTCGGGACCCCGGGGCTCTGTCTTGATGACTGGGGGCTTTTTACACTCTAGGTATTGTCCCACAGGAAAGTGTCACGGAACTTCCATCACTCCCGGGAGGTAGAGAATCCACAACTGAAGTGGACATCTTCATTGACAGTGTCAAAGTATCCTTGGAGAAGATAGTGTGTACTGACAATCAGTGCTGCCCTCTCTGCTAATTAATCTGAAGGCCAGATGGCCTTACTTTATTTTCCCTCATTATGTGATGTTTGAAGACTGGATGCCAGTTGCTGTTGACTTTGACAGCTCCTTCTTTGCTGTTGATATTGTTGGGATGTTTGTTAATTTCAAGGGCTTCATGCTGTAGTGGGACATGTTAGTGTCCATATGTCCACCATCTGTCATCTGGACCAGTCAGCGGACATCCTTTTGGTATAAATATAACAGAGCTGATATTAACAGTAATCACAAATTATACATCTTTATAACTTGAAAACTAGGCATTTCCTCAACAAGAGACTGCTACCACTGTTACAGAACGAGCCCAGGGCATGTGTTTTACCCAAATAAGATACATATCATTGAAACACATATCTTGTAATAATTCATATCTCATTTTTCTTTTTGTTTCTGAATACTTCAGCACGTGCTGAATAAAGTTATATCTAATAAACTACACATATTAATAAAAACATCCGGATCATAGTATTGTTGTGTCCTGGCACGATGGCCTTCAGATCTTTCAATCTTCTGCCAATGATATCCTCCACCATGGCATTCAGGGACTTGTGTTGCTGTCGGCCTTTCCCTCTAGGTCGTTAAAGTGGTTTGCCAGGTCTTCAATGTGCTTGTCACTTGACCCATTCGATTGCCCAGCTCCGCGACGTCATCCCTCATGCCGGCCAACTGCTCTTCAAATTAGGCGGCGAAGGCCTCGTTCGCAGCCTTCATTTTGATTAATTCGGCCTTCATTTCTGTAGCCAGGTTGTTGTTCGCCACGGCCTTCATTGCAGCGAGGGTGTCATTCATTGTTCTCATTTCTTTTAGCTCAGCAGCCAGGTTATTTGCTGCTTTCCGAACCAGGGGGCAAAGACAATCACAGACTGCCTTGTGGAGCAACTGTTCTGCCGTTTTGCGGTCCCGTTAGTTCTCCACAATGACCAGGGAACCAATTTTGAGTTTCACCTGATGAAGGAGACATTGGAAGGACTTGGAGTGAACAAGACCTGCATAACACCTCTACATCTACAGTCGGACGGCATGATCGAGACAGACATCAAGACGTTAGAAGAACACCTGAGGAAGGTCATGGCCAGCCATCAGCGAGACTGGGACGTCCAGGTGCCACTGTTCCTGCTGGCCTACCGCTCGTCAACACATGACACCACTGGAATGACGCCAGCCAGCTTAATGTTTGGCCGAGAGTTACGCCTCCCTTGTGACCTGGCTTTTGGGAGCCCCCCGGACGCAAAACAACCAGCAACCGAGTATATGGAGAATCTGGTGGACCATCTCCACGACATGCATGAGATGCCTCGTAAGAACATCCAGAAGGCGAGCGACTGCATGAAGACCCGATGACAGACAAGCCAACAGCCAAGGGTTCCAGCAGGGTGAACTGGTCTGGTTGTACCGCCCTACCCGGACCAAGGGACGCTGCCTGAAGCTTCAGCAGCCGTGGCAAGGACCGTACCGGGTGGTGAAGGGGATTAACGACGTGGTCTACCGCTTCCAGAAGGTGCCCCCAGGAAAGAGGTTGGTGGTACACCAGGATCGTCTGGCCCGCTACGATGGTGCTGTTCGGGATGACCAGCCTTAAGGAGGGAGCAGGTGTGCCGCGGTCGCAAGACGCAGCTGGCGCGTGGATGAGCGCTGAAAGCTTGATGAGAGACAGATATTTCCGTCTTTCTCTCACTGTGTTGCGATCGTTATCGAATGATCGATTACATTCTAGAGCAATGACTGGAGGTATAAAGACGCTGCAGCGGTCAGAGTGGAGGCAGTTGCTAGTGAGTTGTTAATTGTGTGTGCAGCTGTGTAGTAATTGTGAGTGTGTGGACAGTTGAAGTGTACCACAGTGATTTCTTTCATTTGTTTACGTGTGGCAGGAATAATGAGACGACCTTGAAGACTGCTGTTATGTATGTCATGTTTTATTTTGCTGCTGTAAGAGGTGTACAAAGATACTGTTTACTGAAATAAAGAGCATTTTAAATTCTGCAAACAAGATTTTTAATTCTATGAACCCACAAAGTCACAGTACTCCCATTGTCTCCATACACTAAGGAGACAAGAAGACTGTTTCATTACACAATTATACAAAGTACATAAATAATGCATTAACATATATACTTATTTACAATTCAGAAACGTTTATATATAAAGACATTTCTTGCTATAACTGAAAATTACCTTTTTCTGAGGGAAGGGTTTCATTTCTTATGCCCGATTTCACCAACAGTTGTTAAGACTTAACACGAGTTTAGCAATAGTTAAAACAAAAATTGCACATCACCAACAAGTGTTAGCTTAACACTCGTGTTAAATCTCTTGTTAAACTTAAGAAGCCATATTTCTGTTGTTAAGTCCTTAACAATTGTAAATAGTCAAGATGACGGGCATGAACTGAGCTGTTGATGTCGATTTGCTATATTTAAGACCGTCTAAATGGCATTCGTAATAGACTATGGCCTATGAGGAGAAATAATTTTGAGGAGCTATTAGAAGGAAATTTTCAACAGAGGTATAGACTGTTGAAACATGTTCCTATGAAGGTTACTGCGGAAGTACAAGAGAAGTTAGAACATGCATCGAAAGGAATATGCCGATCTTGCTTTTGCTTCAAGTATTAATAACTTTGCAATTTTATAATTCACTGAATTATGTGAATACATTGTCCACCTCACGTCTTAAAATGTTCAAGTCACTTATTCTTCTTCGCTCCTCATATTAAATTTACGTAATACTGAGTTAGAATATGCATTGAAAGGAATATGCCGATCTTGCCTTTGCTTCAAGTATTAATAACATTGTAATTTTATAATTCACTGAATTATGTGGATAATACACTGTCTACCTCCTATCTTGAAACGTTCCAGTCACCTGTCTTTCTTTGCACATAGTTTTAAATTTATGTAATAGTGACAAAGTTGTTTGGTGCTTGTATTAGTGACACATGCATTTGAATTAAATTTGTTTCCAATATTGTCCCACATGACATCTTTCTCTTTTACATTCACCACATCCGTCCTCTTATTTTACATATCTTTACACTTTGTCACCAATTCAAATAACAATTCTTTCTCCATCGATGAGAAATCTGTCTCACGGCTTTTATTTACGATTTTTTTCACCCACCAATTTTTCTGCTGTCTGCAAACGAAAATGAAAACAAAAACGCATCGCAGTACGTTCAGAAAATAAACAACTCAACTACAGCCTTCTATAGCTGTAATACTTACAAGTTTATTGGCGTTAACACGTGCTTGTCAACATTTTCAGAAAACAGGATGGTGAAATGCAAGAAATTTAACAGTAGTGTTAGTGCAGTAACAATTGTTATGTTACATTTGTTAACATCGATTTTAACATCTGTTGGTGAAATCAGGCATTAGTGAAATTAAATCTGGTTACACTGGATTTTCAATCAT
>CM060958.1:151953602-152023602 GCA_030765055.1 Mantis religiosa | reverse complement strand
TACCTAACAAATTAATTGAATCTTATCTAACCGGAAGACAGCAAAGCTCTGAAATCAGTCATCTTAATGGTAACAACATATATAAAATAAAATCAGCTTTGATGGAGGTAAAACAAGGAGTTCCGCAGGGCTCTGTCTTAGGCCCTGTTCTATTCATTATATATGTAAATGATATAGCAAAATGCAATAATTCCACAACAGTCAGCTATGCTGATGATACTACTGCTCTTTGTTGGAATGACACATCAAATTCATTGGCAAATACCATTAATTCTACTAGTCGCTCTATAAATCATTACTTTGAATGTAACAAACTAAAAGTAAATGAAGAAAAAACCAAAGTTATGATATTTGACCTAGGAGGAAGAAATGAAATTAGCAAAACTGTTTCCCCCATGATTAATCTGACACTAACTCCATCCTATTCCTTACTAGGGTTAAAACTAGACAGTAAGCTAACCTGGTCTGAGCATGTAACGGTGTTTGTAATAAAATAGCTAAATATATTTACTTCTTTAGGCTAATGAAAAGATATGTGAATGAGCATACCATGAAAATAATGTACTATGGTCTTATAAATCCTTTCATGGAAGTGTTGAAAACAGTGTTGTTGTATAACTTAAGTTAATTGTAATAAGCAAGAAATTAAAACATTCTTAAAACTGCATGAAAAGAAAAGAAATCTTTTTGCAAACATAAAATTCATAAAGCTATGTTTACGAAATAAAGTGACACCCCGATTTGTCCGGAGGATAGTAAAACCAGGCTACGGGAATCAACACAGAGCGGCTGAGAGGAAAGTTTTACAGCTAGAAATAAATAAACATTATAAAAATTTGGAAGAAACGGAATTGAAACTTTATAAACTTCATTCAGTTTTAACGAAAACACTGGGAAACACGATGTGTGATAATTTCGAACAAAACTATTTGGCAATGCTAAGCAAGAAAATGAAAACAAAAACCGAAAAACTAAAGTACAAATTGACCAATTTGATGAACATTTCTTCACATTGAAACCATACCAAAAAAAAGTTTAAGAATAAGAGACACATCGGAAATAGAAACTTGAGTCCTGCAGCAATTAGTCCACACGCTAAATGCAAAACAGCAACAAGTAGCGTAAACGAAAAAAACAAACACGCAAAACTTTGAAAACGTTGTAAATCTATCAAATCAAAATTTCTCCACAAAAGAATTAGGTCTTCTAAACAAAGGATTAAAAACTTGCGTAAGTTTTTCAAACGAAATTGAGGACTACATTGCAGACTCCTTAAAAAACCTAATTTGCTCAAACATCAAAGATGCCATTCCATCTAACAAAAAATCTGGTATATATCAAATCGAATGCTGTGACTGTAGTCAAATTTATATTGGAAAAACCAAAAGAAATTTAGAAACAAGAGCAAAGGAACACTTTAGGAACATAAAGTACAAACAATTAGAAAAATCAGCAGTTGCCACACATTTTTGGGAAAAAAACCACAACATAAATCCAGAACCAAAATTACTAAAACATACAACAGGAAAACAAGAACTGTCCACATGGGAACAAATCTTTATTTCAAAAAATAGGAACAAAGTATTCAATTTCGACATCCCCCAGAAAGATTTGTTCAGCAAGTTCCTCGAACCGCCACCAGAGGAGACCGAAGACAAAATATTGCCAGCTACACCAATGAGAACTAGTCGATGTCCGGCTGAAGATAGAGGGAAGGCCTCAGAAACCGGTTCCGGGAAAATTTAAAAGTGAGTGTTGTTTTGTGTTATTAATCGACTCCCAATTAACTTAAAAAAATACTATGGTCTTATTTTTCCACATCTCAGTTATTGTTTAGAAGTTTGGGGAGGAGCTGCACATGTACATATTAACAGAATATTAAACTTATAGAAGAAGTGTATAAGAATTATGTACAGTATTCCTAAAATAGAAACTTGTAGACATGTATAGAATAAAAATAAGTATTTCAGAAAGTGGAGTGCCAGTGAGTGGAGGCAAGTGAGTCAACCTAGTATATACTTTTCTCCACATACAAGTTTTTTATGAAGACTAGTTTCTGGGGACTTCTCCCCTATCGTCAGTTCTGTGGTTGAGTAGTCCCCAGAAACTAGTCTTCATAAAAAACTTGTAAGTGGAGAAAAGTATATACAAGGTTGACTCACTTGCCTAATTTTTGTACACATGTGTTTATTAGAGAAAATATTCTAACCATTGTATCACTATATGTATATAAAAACATTCTTTTAACTGTAAATAGTACAAATGGTATGCTAATGAATAGTGAAATACATTCACATAATACCAGACAAAATATAGATTTCCATAGAATAACAGTGAATAAAAAGAAAACTAATACTGATCCATATATTGTAGGAAGTATACTGTACAATAAACTACTGTCTAAAATTAAGTCCTGTGCAAAAAATTATTTTAAAAATAAGCTAAAGATGTATCTCATTCATAAATGTTTGTATAAACTGGAAGAATTTTAATTTGAGTTGTTATGAACTATGTATATTTGGTGATTTTTGTTATTATTATTATTATTATTATTGTTATTGTTATTGTTATCGTTATCGTTATCATTATCATTATCATTATCATTATCATTATTATTATTATTATTATTATTATTATTATTATTATTATTATTATTATTATTATTATTATTATTATTATTATTATTATTATTTATCATTATTTATTATTATTATTATTCATTATTATTTATTATTATTATTTATTATTATTCATTATTATTATTTATTAATATTATTATTAATAATTTTTAATTATTAATTATTTATTATTATTATTATTATTATTATTATTATTATTATTATTATTATTATTATTATTATTATTATTATTATTATTATTATTAATTTTATTACCATTATTATTACATACTTTTTGTATAAAATAATTGATTTTTTATAAACTTTGTAAATATTGTAAATAGTCTCTGACAATGTCAGACACACTGTATGAGTCTATTGACAGTAATAAATTACAATTACAATTACAACTTCTACACGAATCAGTACTTGCTAATCTATAAATACACTGTAGACACTTTTTTTTGTAACACTAAAACTCTAGTCATGTGCGCATTACAGGTGCTTCCCCATAATTCTATGCCATAGGAATATGAGGATAGATGAGTCCAAAATATAAAGTTTGTAACATGTTTTTGTCTAAATACAATGATAATTGTCTTAAAGCATATATATTTGAGCTAATTTTTTTACAGAATCCCTAGGAAGTTATGGTTATCAACTTTTTCTATTCTAGTGTTGTTAAAGTATACATCATCAGTTACTACATTTGCTTTTCTTAGAATTAACTTCTAAATTTATGCTACTTAGGTAGGTTGCTAGCTGTTTTACAGAGTGTGAAATTTCTGTTACGAACTGAGTACGAGATTTTTCACTGCAAATCATTGTGGTGTCATCTGCATACGATACTATAGCATTGGTAGTTATATTTGGTAAATTATTTACATATATTAGATACAAAACTGGACCCAGAACAGACCCTTGAGGTACTCCAATTGTTAGTACTTTTTGTTCTGATACATACTTTACATTTTTTAAACCTATTTCATGGTTAATTTCTGTTGAACACTTTCTATTACTTAGATAAGACTTAATTATATTTAGCATTTTGCCTCTTATGCCATAACTTTCTAGTTTATTAAGCAGTATTTGATGTGAGACACAGTCAAACGCCTTTGAAAGATCAATGAATACTCCGCAGTGCTCAAACCTTTGTCTAGATTTTCCGAAACTTTGTGCATAAAATCAGCAACTGCTGTGGTTGTTGACATACCCTTTCGAAAACCATGCTGGTGGCAATTCAATACATTGTATCTACTAAGAAAGTCAACCAGTCTAACTAATAAAATCTTTTCAAAAACTTTTCCAATCACAGAAGTTAAGGTTATTGGCCTATAATTATCAACACTATTTCTATTACCCTTTTTATAGATAGGTTTTATGATTCCCAGTTTTAAGCAATTTGGAAATATTTCTTCATTTATTGAGCAGTTTATTAGGTGGGCTAAAATAGCCGCGAGCCCATTTTGACACTTTTTCAATATTCTAGTAGACATACAATCCCACCCTGAAGATGACTGTTCTTTAAAACTGCATATTATTTTTGTGATTTCGTCTACATTTGTGTTATTTATGAAGATGGTATTAACGATAATATTCTGTATTTCTGTGTTATTGTGTGATATATCAGAACAAAAAGTAGTAACAACTGGAGTACCTCAAGGGTCTGTTCTGGGTCCAGTTTTGTATCTAATATATGTAAATAATTTACCAAATATAACTACCAATGCTATAGTATCGTATGCAGATGACACCACAATGATTTGCAGTGAAAAATCTCGTACTCAGTTCGTAACAGAAATTTCACATTCTGTAAAACAGCTAGCAACCTACCTAAGTAGCATAAATTTAGAAGTTAATTCTAAGAAAAGCAAATGTACAAACTGATGATGTATACTTTAACAACACTAGAATTGAAAAAGTTGATAACCATAACTTCCTAGGGATTTACATAGACAATAGGTTAACTTGGGAAGCTCATATTGACTATGTATGTAAAAAAATTAGCTCAAATATATATGCTTTAAGACAATTATCATTGTATTTAGACAAAAACATGTTATAAACTTTATATTTTGGACTCATCTATCCTCATATTTCCTATGGCATACAATTATGGGGAAGCACCTGTAATGCGCACATGACTAGAGTTTTAGTGTTACAAAAAAAAAATGTCTACGTTGTATCTATAGATTAGCAAGTACTGATTCGTGTAGAAATGTATTTAGAGATAATAAGAATCTTACTGTAGTTGGACTGTATGTATATAAGGTAGTTGTAATTGCAACTGAGAAGGAAAATAATGTCACAAGTAACAGCACACTTTATGAGGAAGGGATAACTACCACAGGAAGCATGGAAATCTCAAATCAACTTGCAAGGACCCATTAATAAAAGGACAGATATTATACAACAAACTGCCAACAACTGTTAAACAACACAAAGGAAAGGAACTGAAAACATATTTAATTCAGAAATGTACAGATAGGTTTGGTGAATTATAATAAATAATTATTTAACAAATGCATGTATATATTCAATTTAGTTTAATCTTATAATATTAATGTAACCTATGAACAAATTTATGTATACCCATTGTATTGTAGAATCTGACAATGTCTGAAACTTGTATGAAGTCTATAGACAATAAACATTATTAAACATATCCTTCTCCTTACTTCCCAAGGTTGCAAAATAGTTGTTAAACAAGTTGCTTATTTTGTTTGGAGCATCTACATGTTTACCTTCATGAAGCAATTTAATATTTTCACTGACATTGCTCTGTGTGGTGTTTCTATCCTTGACTAAATTCCATACTACTTTGTTTATATTGCTGGAGTTATTTATCTTTTGTTTATAATGTTGTGATTTGAAATCAATTAATGTCCTATGATACTCCTTTTTTAATTGTGTATATCGTTCCCTGTGCTGTTCAATTTTTGTCATCTTGTGTAATTCATAAGCATCTTTCATTTTATTTCGCAGGATGTAAATTTCATCAGGTAATTTAATTTTCTGTACAGATTTCTTTTTGGTGGTCTTTCTTTTAATAGGGCAGATACTGTTAAAGTAAGTGATTAATGTTGTCATGAATATTTCCCATTTTTTATTGCTACTTTGCTCTGCATACACTTTAGACCAAGTTTCCATTTCTAGTATGCTATTAAGTTTACCTACATTCTCATCTGAGACATTTCTAAATTCAAAACTTATGTCCTCATTGTGAGCCACAATACAATCATATACATCAATATATACAGCATGGTGGTCGGAAAGATGGAAATTATGTATCCCTACTGAATAGCAATCTAGCTTTACATTTGTGCATATGTGGTCAATAGTAGTTGCTGATTGTGTGGTTACCCTTGTTGGTTGTTTTACTACATCATTTAGGTTATAGGATTTTATGATATAAATAAAACTACAATAATCTCTATTAGTGCTATCTACGTTAATGTTGATATCACCTAAGATAGTCAGCTTTTTTTCTTTTGTCAATAATTTGTTAAGGACACCATCTAGATGCTCTAGAAATTCAGAAACTGGAGTATTTGGTGACCTATATATACCTAAAATTATGTGGGCTTGTTTCTCATCATACACCTTAATTGCGGCCATTTCTATAATCTTTTCAACACTTAATTTCATAACCCATTCTAGAGTTTGGAATTTTACATTATTTTCAACATATATTGCTACACCTCCACCCTTATGTTTTTGCCTACAATAATTACTAGCCAGTTTAAACTTAGGAATTTTGCACAGGTTTATATTACTATCCTGCAAACCATGTTCCGTGATTACAGGTACTTGCGGTCTCATTTCATCTAATACTATTTCTAGTGCCTGCATTTTGTTACTTAGATACTGGCAATTTTGATGGAATATTCTAAATATTGTGTCTAAATGGGATCTTGTTTTCTCCAGTGCTGGGGTTTTTCCGACATTTGCAAATTGTTTTCCTTGAGAGCACATACATTACCTATAGAGTCAACAGGAAGAGCCTCCATTCTGTTATATATAGTGTCTATAGCTTGCTTAACCATTTCAACTAAATGTCTTTTGCCACTGGTATTCAGGTGAAGGCCATGAGTAGTATGCATATCCTTGTCTAAGTTGCTTACATCTATGAGATCCACATTTTCATTACTACTACAAAAAGATTTTATGAGCTTGTTGGTTTTCTGTATTTCCTGATTTTCACAAGATGTATACAATAAGTCATACCTGTGGGGAATATTTACTACTACAGTCTTGTCTTCCATTGGTCCTGAGCATAACCATTTTTGAAGTTCCTCTACTGCATGCTGTGCTTCATTTATATACACGTCGTTTGCTCCTCCAACGGTAATTTCTGGTTCATCAGTATCTTCTCTGGCAGTTTTTATCACATGTTGAAGTTTCGCCTTGGGTAGCGTGTACCCAGTCACGTTCAGATTTGGTTCCATCTCCTTCAACATCGGTGCTAATCTTCGTGCATGGCTGTCTCCGTAGATTGCTATATGATTTCTCTTCCTTTTTTGTACGGTATTTACTTCATTACTCACATTTTCCTCGTTGACGGCTTCCTCATTGTTTTGTACTGTCAGTAAGCTGTAGGAATTCCATACCGTTATAGTATTTCTACTCACTTGCGTGCTTTTAGCTGTCTTTGGATATCGCCAATCATTATATTGTACTCCCTCTTGATCTTCTTTATGGCTTATTTTTAGATCTTGGTTTTCTTTTCGTAATCTATCGATTTCTCTGTAAGCTAATTTCAATTCATTATGTATTGTCTCGATAATCTTCTGTAACGAGACTATTTGGTCCTTTTCCCGCGTCATACACTTTGCTCCACTGGGCTTGCAGTTGTTGTTCTTCAAAATTTCACTGTACACCGGGGTTTTTAAGCTTTTTAATTGATTCACACATTCACTTTCACTTGCACTACCTTTTTCACTCATTTCACGAGTATTTTTTAGGTTATAGTTACTTTTAACATATTTTTTTTACGGAGTGAGAGTATAGCTGAGCTTTAGCGGCAGCCATGAATGTATGTTACATATTTGAACATACAGACGGATAGACTCTACGAAATGTGTCATTCCATGGTCGTGATTTCTGCACTTCGACCAATCACTTTTCTTTGTAAAGTATCGGCCCATCGTGTTGAAAGCTTTCAGCACATGTCATAAGTGCAGGTACTAAGCATATCCAAATAAACAATGTGATCCAAATATGCCAAATGATAATACTGCTTCCCCAAACCTCATCAGAGGTTTTGATTCTAAGTATATTTGTTGAATAGGTTAGGATCATGTTTCTGAAGACATCAATCCTCAACTAACCCATGACGTAAACTTAAACTTCTGTTTGTGTAACATTCTTGGTGTTTTGCAGAAGGAGACATAAACATAGTTTATTGAGCAGGTTTCAACTGTTTCTTATGGACACCTCTTTTTTATAAGTAGGCAGTTGAATCGTTCCTTCTTAACCCTCATATTGTGGAGGGAACACACCTGTTGTTGGTCTATGGATCCGCCGGATCAGGCTTGGCAAATCATTATGATATCACCAGCCTTTCCTTCATTTGCCAGATGAAGGACGTTCCTACTGCCATGACAGGTCAGCAGTAAATTTATAAATGGCATTTCCTCCATTTTGATGGAACAGTTATACCGCTGTAGCTCGGTCCCCAGAGCCTCATCTGTTAAAGCAGGGTGCACCACGGGCAGGAAGAGGCCATGATTGTTTGAATGGACATTATTCAAGGTTGGATTTACAACTTCTCCACAGCGCTGTTTATGTGGTAAAGACGATTTAATGAACATCAATAATCTAACTGCATGTGAAACTCTCCAAAATCAAGAAGATCTAGTCTCCAAATATTGGGAAGCAAGAAGAAAATGATTGTCATCAAATTCTGAGCATTAAATACACACACACACACACAAACAAACACGCGCGCACACACACACACACACATTCTTGGTGTTAAATCCAGGTCCAGACTGTAGGGATGACCAATCACGTCAAGATCTCACAGCATGAGTCCCAAAACTGTGTAGCTTTCACACCCTACTGCTGGGGCATCGTCACCACTAACAATATGATAGAGAAAACCATTCCCTTCCTGGAGAACCATTGCTTGATTCCCAGTTCCTTTCTTGAGGAACATATTGTCCCAATGTTATACATACTTGATATTTCTTTGCTTTACTATAGGTAATTAGTAAATATTGTAGTTTTAGCACAAAAGTGAATTAAGAAGATATTGACACACTGCTTCACTCACACTATTTTTTCACAGGACATGTCTCAAGAGCTTTTGATTAGTCGACTCAACAGCTGATGATGTTAGGAAGATCAAACGAAACGTGTTCTAGGTAAATACTAGCAATAAATGGAGCATTGAGTACTAGTTTGACTAAAAATTATATTAATTTTGTTCTTCATTGTATCATTGTCCTTACACATTGGAATATTCTATTGTATTCATTCCCAATTTTACGGTCATATGTTGTCGTCCATGCTCGTCATGAGACATTAGTCAGCCACAGTTACTGGGGAGATTTCTTCATGATACCAGCGCTGTAGGGGCCCACACTATTATAACAGACAACATTGTAAGAAACTCCAGATTTTGCACCTTTAATCTCTGATCATATCTCATATATATTCTCTGATGGACATAATTCCATATACATTGTTAATATCTGATAATTTAATCTATATCCACTTCAATATTTTAGTTGTTTTTTCTCTTTCTCTAACAGTTTCAGATCAGATAACAACATTGTCAGTACAGACTTTCCACACTTCAAAACCAGAGTTTCTGGCCTCGCTTCTAAGTCAGTCACACATTGAAATAAACAACAAACTGCAAGAATAAACTTTAAGGCTGTATTTAAACTTCAGTCATCTATGAATCTATAACATAATGAATATTTGGGTATGTATTTGCTGTTGTGAACTCTGTTTGCTCTTCTTCCCCTGCTATCAACATTATAACCAGGGGCGGCTGGTGGCTCTGAAAATCGGTGGTTCACAAAGTTATCCATACAATTTAATTTTTTGAAAGTAACAAACGGTTCTTTAAGTTTGTCATTATAGACTGCTGTATACACAGGTTAACAGTAATTCACTGCTTAACACAAAATGCGTATTTCAAACGCACTCTAGAGCATAAAACTCACCTATTTATACAGCTAAAAATGGGAAGTCTTTGATTTCTTTTGATATCTCTTCATGGCAGACTTAAAGGATACATTGCAAGAGATTGTCTTGGAGGTCCGCTTAAACACTGTAGCATTCTCCAAATGTGTTTCTCAGAACACAGTCTAGCTCTGCACTGAAGTTTATCAGTCCTCAAAAAATACCCGGATTGCTTGTTGTAGCTGACTCATCGTGTCCTCGAAGAGCTAACTCAAAGGCCCCACAAAACCTAATACAGTTAACAATAATGTTTAAAGCATACCTATTTTGAGCCACTTTCTGGTTGTGTTCTTCAATTGTTCTCCGATATGCACTGTCCATCTACTTTGCTTATTTACATAAGCAAAACTGACTGTTCCTTTGTTGGAAGTGTTGAAAACAGTGTTGTTATGATAAATTAAATTTAAAGGGAGTCAATTAATGACACTAAACAACACTTACTTTTAAATTTTTCCGGAACATGTTTCAGAGACTTTGCCTCTATCCTCAGCCGGCCATCGACTGGTTCTCATTGGCGTAGTTGACAATATTTTGTCACAGGTCTCCTCTAGTGGCGGTTCAAGGAACTTGCTGAACAAATCTTTTGGGGGGATGTCTTGAATACTTTGCTCCTATTTTTTGAAATGAAGATTTGTTCCCATGTGGATAGTTCTTGTTTTCCTGATGTATGTTTTAGTAGTTTTGGTTCTGGATTTATGTTGTGGTTTTTTTCCCAAAAATGTGTGGCAACTGCTGATTTTTCTAATTGTTTATATTTTATGTTTCTAAAGTGTTCCTTTGCTCTTGTTTCTAAATTTCTTTTGGTTTTTCCAATATAAATTTGACTACAGTCACTGTATTCAATTTGATATATACCAGATTTTTTGTTAGATGGAATGGCATCTTTGATGTTTGAGCAAATTAGGTTTTTTAAGGAGAAATGGTTGACTGGTGCTAGTTGAATGTTTTGTTTTTTGAAGACTTTTTTGAATTTACCATAAGCCCATGGATGGTAAGTGAATTTTTTGAAAATCATATTAGTTTCTGTAGCTGGGAGGGTTGTGGTTTCCTTTAGTAGCTTCTTCTTTTTTGCTAAGTTCACTTTTTTGTCTACTAATGATTTGGGAAAGTTATTTTTTTGTGCTATTTCAATTATTTTGATGTATTCTGTTTTGTATTCTTCTGCTGTGAAAGGGATGTTTACCAGTCTGTGTGCTAAACTATTGAAGATTGCCTGTTTGTGGGATCTTGGGTTGTAGCCATTAGCTTTTATGTAGTTGTCTGTCTGTGTTGGTTTTCTGTAAATGAAAGTTTAGTCTGTTTTTATTCCTCATTATTTTTAGATCCAAAAGAAATTTAGAAACAAGAGCAAAGGAACACTTTAGAAACATAAAATATAAACAATTAGAAAAATCAGCAGTTGCCACACATTTTTGGGAAAAAAACCACAACATAAATCCAGAACCAAAACTACTAAAACATACATCAGGAAAACAAAAACTATCCACATGGGAACAAATCTTCATTTCAAAAAATAGGAACAAAGTATTCAATTTCGACATCCCCCAGAAAGATTTGTTCAGCAAGTTCCTTGAACCGCCACCAGAGGAGACCTGACACAAATATTGTCAACTACGCCAATGAGAACCAGTCGATGGCCGGCTGAGGATAGAGGCAAAGTCTCTGAAACATGTTCCGGAAAAATTTAAAAGTAAGTGTTGTTTAGTGTCATTAATCGACTCCCTTTAAATTTAATTTAAAACAGACTGTGTTTTTCATGTGCAGTTTTGAAGTTAAGTGTCTTTTAGCGCGATTATATAGGTGCTGCAAATCATTCATGCCATATTTCGTCCACAGATTTTCACCGCCAAACTGAATGCAAGGAAAGCAAAACAGGGCATTTTTATTATCACAACCACACATCAAATTATATTTCTCATATACATCCTTGTTAAAGTTCCTGTTAAAAAACATTTTGTTTTTGTTTTAACTACCTGTGTGATTTTTATATTTGGCATGGGACTTCTAAGTCACTTAATTTCAGTTTTTTCTTCTAAGCTCATTTTTTAAAAAGGATGTGCTAATAGACACTGTATGAAATTCATGGTTTCTCCTTAAATAACACAATTTACCTGTATTTAAATAAATCACTATGATGCACTATTCAAAACACGACACAACAAAATACGGCACAAACTATGTGGCTATGTACTGATAGGTAATAGCTGACCGATGCGAACATTTAATATGAGAATAATAGATGGCGCTAAAAGCAGAAGGAAAAGGTTTGGCATCCACTATTCTCTGGCTGTTAGGTTAACCAACCTTACGCAGTCTTAAGCACTGCCCTTCCCCCCTACTTGCCTCGGCAGTTCCTAGGTCCATCGTGCCCTATACCTACCCATTGTATGCCAGTGGTTTGCAAATGGGAGTGAACTACTCGGCACCTGCAAACAAAACAACACCCTGAGGTCTACTGCGCTAGACAAGGTCAAAGTGAACTGCAAATGGAACGTGCCATTGCATTAAAGGGAGACCCAGCATTTTGGTTGTAGCGCAAATATGCTACCCTATTGAGAAGCTGCCCCTGAATTTAACCAACATTATTATTCTGTAAATGAAATAAATGTACATTATCCTAAATCACCAATATACAAGTATCTGCGATTATGCCCCTTAGGCACCAATAGTTAGTTCTTTCATGATTACAAGCTTTCTGTCTGTTGATTTCTGAATAGCAGGTTTTCTGCTACATGGATAGGAAAAAGTGGACCAATTCCTCCACACTCGCCTGACTTAAAACCACTAGATTTGTATTTGTGGGGACATTTTAACTCTCCAGTTACAGATGTACGGACTGTTCACGCTTGTATTGTGGAAGGCTACTCAGGCCTAGCTCAGCACATTAGGGAGTTCACAGATGCATTGGAGCTAGTGGAAGCCATTTTGAACATGTGCTGTGACTTCCTATTTTCTCACCAGTCTGTTATTGAGTGTCGTTGTACGGTTCAGCTGTAGAAAAAGTACACTAAAAGGGAAATTAACAATTTCTGGACCTATGTTCATAAACAATTTTTTTATCATAAAAACTATTTGTAGTCAGGGTATTGACATTCGTCACTTTTTTATATTCGATGATATAAAAAAAGTAAGTGACGAGTGTCAATACACTGACTAAAAATAGTTTTTATGATTAATTTTGACGTCACTGTTACTAAATTCCTCCAAACACACATAATTTTTTATAATTTATCTGCAAGAAATGTTTTCTCAAATTATTGACACATCTTTCTGTTACATCCTGTACATGTCTCTTGTTATTGGTATTTATTCTGAAATACTAGTACTTTTCTCAAAAGTGAAGTTGTTCTATTCAGGGAGAATGAAATTTCAAAGACATACATAGCAACCCACTCTCAGAGTCATGTGTTGTCACACTGTAATGACTTGTTCCAGGATGTTGAAAGAGGGTGAAAAGGCAGCTGAAGAGGGTGAGGAAGAAATAAAAGATAAACGCAAAGTAAAATGGTTTCCAAGGACAGGAAATCGAGAGGTATGTTACACAAACACACCAATGTTAGCTAGATCCTTAATCTCACTCCAGCTTTCACCACATCCATTCACAAACAGCCCTTGTTATATTTTCTGTTTCCTTTCTAAGTTGATCTTGATCTGGTATTTGCCTCAGATCTTTATTTGATATGGATTTCTAAAATGAATCTTAAGCCTCTATTTATAAATACCTGCAGTTACTTTTCTATTGATTTGGTTGCCTTCCAAGTTTCACAGCCTGGATGATGTGGAATAAATTTCACATTAGTGTTGGAGATATGAAGAATACTTCACTGTTAATAATGCTCCTGCTTTTAATATTTATTGACAAACATAATGAGGAATAATTTCTTGTTGAGTTTACAATTATAATGCCAGTGTGAATTAATAAAGAATAGTTTTATGGACATGTGCACCAATCTTGTTGATGAGAATCATTGAAACATGATCAAACTTTGATCAACTGATAATTCTCACTCAAAAAACTCCCACTACTGAACACTCACAATTATACAAGAAGTACCCAACATGCAATTATATTTATGTTATTTATTTTTGTTTTTTAAAAGAAAACAAAAAGTAGCCTATCCCAATGAGACACATGTTTCTTTGGAACTAACTGTCTCATATTCCAATAAAAGTAAAAGGACTGATTCAAAAGTAGAAAGAATGGATGTACTTAATAATACATTTACACACCATAATACCAGGTAAATTGTAATTAGTAACCAGTCCCTAATTGTTAAAAGAATAGTGAGAATCATGATGTTTAAACTTCAGAAAAGCAACATTTGTAGACTGCACTGTACCTCACTTTTTGATAATATTGGACAATTCATTAAATGATAATGATGTGATATAAGTTGTGCATTAATGCACTTTATTACCGAGCTGTCCAGGAAGCAGAGCATCAGCATGGGATTGTGACATGCGGACGGACACATATGTTAGCTCAGCTCAAAGTAGATGGTCCCAAACATCTGTCGCTACATTCAGGTCACTATCCCATATTAGCACTCCGGTTGCCAGTTCAATACCATGATGTTGATTGGGACATCCCAACTTTGAAGATTGTGATCTCTCCAGGAGTGTTCACACTCCTCATGTCCTGCCTGTGAACTTGTTCTGTTTATATGCTGTTCCTGGGCAGCTCACAAGGTCCACCTCCAAAGTATGTACATGGGAGGAGACAATGACTTAGATGAACCTTGAGGATGGCAATGAATGACATATTAGCAAAAGACTTTGTAATTGAGGTGGTCTACCAACCTCCACCATCCGGGGCCAGGCTTATGAACCCAAAGAAAAGCTGACATGTTTGCCAATATGTGAGGTCACAAGATGACCCCCCGGACCTAGACTTTTCTGACCATGTTTGGTAGAAAGTATGTTGATGTTCTCCCAATAAAACACTTTCACTACCAGTCATAAGATTTATAAGAACTCCAAGATGTACTCCGGTGTCTTAACCCCAAAAAGACTGTAGCACATCAACATAGTACAGTATGTTGTTTGTACTCAAACACAACTTTGATCCCTTTCATTGGTACCTCTGTATCCTCCAGGAGTGCTGCAGGCATTAGCAATTGTCTATCAACCTGGAGAAAAGCCATACAAGCGTTACATTCCCACAGTCATATATCTCAGCAGTAGGATAGTATGGAGAGTGCAGTTATTTATCTAGTAGTGATGTTAGATGGGGATACAGCGTCTTTATACACATGTTGAGGTCCAGGATGCCTGTTCTTTTTTGGGCTCTCATAATCTGTGTCCAGGTTTATGTCTGCAAGATGTGGTACAAGACAACTACTGCAACAAGGCTTTCTGGGTCATATATTCTGTATATTTCTCCTTCCCTGTAAAGCCATATCTCTTCCATATGAGGAGGATGTCCATCAGAGTGCCCTAGTTCAGTCTATACACCCAGAGCATGATGCTTCCCTGTGCAGCATTTGACCATATCCAGTTACAGCAAAGCAGTGAAAGCTGAGCTAATCTACAATCCTACCAAGAGGTGCTTGCAAAAATTTAAATAAACCCCAATGATTTTAGTAAACAGTATGCACAAGACCGTTTTACCATGATCAGCATCCATTGCTACACACAAACCTCACATCTCATCATTGATTGTTAAGCCCTAACAAGGGCAGGTGTAGCTTAGGTTCTAAAGATGAGAAAGAAGGTTTCTCAGAAACAAACAAATGTCCAAGAAATACTGATAACTGCAGGTCTATTGTTTCCAATTTGATGAAATGTATCACAGATATGTAGATCTGGTGGATACTAGGAACATCTGCCTCACTCATGTTTCACTACTCACACTCTAGCAGTTTACAATATCAAGCATCACAACACATGTGATTATGTTCATCTGCAACATTGCCAGTACTAAATGGCTATTATTTCTAAAAAAAGTGTAAACTCACTTGATTTTATTTCTTAATATAATACAAGCGGTAACCTGGATTATCCAGAGAGATGAATATGCAGTTATAGTAACTGATAAAATAGTGATAAAGGCAAATATACAATTAAGAACAGTAAGTGAATACCTTGTAGAATTAAATATGTCATAAAACGTAAATAAAACAGAATGGCTGCAAATTACCCTACATAATAAAACACAGACATGCTAACAAAAACAAATTGCTTAGAATTAATTAGTCAGTTTTTAACATTCTATCACTTATATTTTTATGCTTTATTTTTATTTATTTTTTTTAATTTAGACATCACTGTTACTAAAATCCTCTGAACATGCAGAATACTTAGGATTAGTTATACACAGTAAAGAAAATAGCTAAAGAGCTTATATGTCCTGAAGTCCTAGATAACAGAGCACTGTACAGGTGAGCTATGGAGTGATATTTAGGGGGGCAGCAGGGAAAAATGATAAGGATGTTTGGACAAGAAAAGCAATCAATTAGAATAATTCAAAATTTAGAAAAAAACTGAAACCTATAAAGATTCATGTACTAAAACTCAAACACACTGATGTTGCTATGCCTCTATGATTCTAATACTAGAACAAGCCGAAATTACTTCAGAAACAGACTACAGCGTTATTTAAATAATAAGTATAATGAATGTACAATCATTTACCTTCAGAAATAAAAGATATAAAAGCTGAAGGGGCAAAAATTAAAGCTATTAAATCCTTATCTAAAACACTTCCTATTTGCTGGAAGACAATAAATGTAGTAGTCATATTTGAAGCGAAAATGATTGGCGAACAAAGAGTTCTATGTTGACGCGACAATTTGAAACAAATAGTGTTTAGCTCAGGGTAAAGAAATGAGTTTAATCACAGGGTATGCATGGATATGTGTGAGAAGGATGGTTTTATTGACACTGGAATGCCCGTTTCAAACTGATTTATTGAGCTTCTTTTATCCGAACATCAAACTTGAAGTTGCCGACCAAGGGTTACCAATATTCCTGTTTAGAGTTACTGAAGGCGGAATGTTTATTACTCGATAAACTTTATTCGTTCCTCACGTATATATGAACCGACAAATATCTTCTCTCATTTCTGGTATGCCTGGCCCAAGACAGAACAAGTTGACCGCCCTAATCGGCCTCACGCCTCGGACTGAATGAATGGCCACAGATGCGCGTGGGTGTATCACTTTCACTTTCTGAAAGCCCCTTATTCAACCAAAGATTTCCTTTGTGACAATTTTGTCCATTGTCATTATTAGGGACCGAAGAATACCTAATTCAACAAGTCAAGTGCTCCATTTTAGAAATCTGCTAAGGACACTGTTTCTTACATTGCTTTCGTTATAACAACTATCCTCCCCCAACTGCTATTCGACTCAACTGCCCTCGCACGTGTTGTAACAAAGAACCAACATTCCTTTGACATCCATCATGATTCTTTATACATTGCAATTCTTAATTTCGGTATCATAATTTACCTCTCCTAGACTTTTAGCTGTGATATACCGTCTACAGTTAAAATGTATCTTTGATAAACCATTAGTAGAAAATGTATTACATGCTGAACAAACTGTAACTAAACTGAAGCAAGATAAAACAAGATTACATGGAACAAGCATGACCTGGTGTTAGCATAATTCCAACTGAAAGATAGAGAATTTTCTTTAGCCAGAATTTTTGCCCATCCTTCCAACAGTTTGGTAGTATGAATTAGATTAAATGTAAGTTTATAAGAAAACTCATTGCAAACAACCCAAAGTTACCATATACTAAAAGAGTAAACATCATTGCTGTTGAGCAATTGTTTCAAAAGTAAAAAGCTGCCAATATACAAGGAACTGGTGCTCAAAAAAGTCTTCAAAAAACAAAATATTCAACTAGCACCAGTCAACCATTTCTTCTTAAAAAACCTAATTTGCTCAAACATCAAAGATGCCATTCCATCTAACAAAAAATCTGGTATATATCAAATTGAATGCAATGACTGTAGTCAAATTTATATTGGAAAAACAAAAAGAAATTTAGAAACAAGAGCAAAGAAACACTTTAGAAACATAAAATATAAACAATTAGAAAAATCAGCAGTTGCCATACATTTTTGGGAAAAAAACCACAACATAAATCCAGAACCAAAACTACTAAAACATACATCAGGAAAACAAGAACTATCCACATGGGAACAAATCTTCATTTCAAAAAATAGGAACAAAGTATTCAATTTCAACATCCCCCAGAAAGATTTGTTCAGCAAGTTCCTTGAACCGCCACCAGAGGAGACCTGTGACAAAATATCGTCAACTACACCAACGAGAACCAGTCGAGAGCCGGCTGATGATAGAGGCAAAGCCTCAGAAACATGTTCCGGAAAAATTTAAAAGTAAGTGTTGTTTAGTGTCTTTAATCGACTCTCTTTAAAGTTAAGAAAGTTCTGCTCAACATGGAACACCTAACCTCACCTCAACACGTGCTGTGATAGAAGAAAACAAAGTGCTAGTGATTGGTGACTCGATGATGTCCCATGTAAACTTAAATTGTGCACAGACCAATGTTTATTGAGGTATTAATGCGGAACAGTTATCCAAAAAGATACAAAATCAATGTGAGTGTGAAAATTACCAGAAAAACCCAGAAGTAGTTATCCTGCAGAAACCTTTGAAATTTTCTTCAGAACTTTTGTTGAACTTTTTAATAATTCTTGTAAGAAAAAAAAACAGTCATTGTAAACCATAATAAAAGAGCTAAACCGATTAGTACATACAGTTGGTATAATTCAGGGCTCAAAAGAATGAAAAATAAGCTAATGATTCAGAAAGATATGTATAAAATTCAAGCCAATGAAGTAGAGCGGAACTTATTAAGAGATTATCAAAAAAGCTATAGAAAGGTTATATGTGTTTGGAGGAATTTAGTAACAGTGACGTCAAAATTAATCCATTTTCAATCTCTTTCCAACTGCCCAGTTGGCGAATGCCTTTGAAACTAGTCTTTCATAAATATAAACAAGTAAGTGACGAGTATTAATAAACCAACTACAAATAGTTTCTGAGGCTATAGAAAGGCTTTACTGGAGGCAAGGAAAGAAGCAAATGAAAAACTCATAGCAAATTCTGATAATAAATGTAAAGCGGCCTGGTCGGTAATAAACACCATAGCTGGCAAAACTAACAGAGCTAGTATAGATCAGTCATTAGCCCCAGATGTTTTTAATAACTTTTCTATAGAATCGGTAAAAGAAATAACTACACAACTAAACCCCTGTTTAGA
Source organism: Mantis religiosa (assembly GCA_030765055.1). Classification (NCBI taxonomy): domain Eukaryota; kingdom Metazoa; phylum Arthropoda; class Insecta; order Mantodea; family Mantidae; genus Mantis; species Mantis religiosa. Next base: position 152,004,550 of record CM060958.1, on the reverse strand, counting down.
TACTGCTATAAACTTCATAAATTATACAAAATTAGATGATGAAAATGAAAGATTTCAGCTTAGAGAAGTAACTTATGCTGAAGTTGAAAAAGTAACCAAAAAGCTTAAAAGCTCAAAAAGTAGAGATATATATGATGTCTCTAATAATTTCATCAAAGATATAATGCAATATATACTGATACCTCTGACCTTCTGAATTAATAAATGCTTTGCTGAAGATGTTTTCCCTAAAATGCTAAAATTTTCAAAAGTTATTCCAATATACAAAAAGGAAGACAGGAGTAAACCAAGTAGTTACAGACCAATCTCAATAATTCCACCAATAGCAAAGATATCGAGATTTAACTGTAAGTGAAGCAGATGTATAATAAATACGACTCATCTATAAATTAATAATAGCAAAGATTTTTGAATGTCTTTTAAAAAATCAATTGCAAGAATATTTTGAAATGCAAAATTTATTTTTTAAAAATCAATTTGGATATCAAGGTGGAAAATCTACCATAAATGCTGTAGATTCATTTGCTGAAAATATATGTAAAGCTTTCGAGAATGGTGTTTTAGCTCAGGGCACACTTTGTGACCTAAGCAAAGCTTTCGACTGTGTGAAACATGATGTCTTGTTAAAGAAGCTTGAAATCTATGGAATCAAAGGTCAAAATTTAAATATTTTCAAATCTTATTTAGAGGATTGGAAGCAACTCATATCACTACAGGGAAAATGTTCTCAAGTTACCAAGGTGGAAATTAGGGGTTCCGCAGGGCTCGGTTCTAGGACCTCTATTGTTTTTAATAATGATAAATGATATCTATAGAGAAGTGTGTTTCATGCCACACTGTGATGTATGCAGATGATACATCATTCTTGAATGTAGACAGTGAGTTCAAATTGTTATCAAAGTCAGTAAATAAAAACCTTAAAACAAGCCCAACTTTGGTCCGAAAGCAATGGTTTCTTTATGAATGAAACTAAATCCCAAAATATTCTTTTTACTTTAAAAAATACAAATTATTGAAATGACAAAACAAGTAAAACTGTAAAGCTCCTTAGAATGACTATCGATCACAATTTATCATGAAACCCTCACAATGAATATGTCTGTAATAAGTTATAACGTGTGATATTCTTATTAGCAAATTTAAAAAGAGCTGTATCAAAAGAATATGTACGCATGACATATTTTTCATTCTTCCAAAGTATTTTTAGATATGGTTTGATACTATGGCGTAGTGGTCCAAAAATAGTGGAGATACTAAAACTCCAAAAGAAGGCTATTCGAATATTAACAGATTCAAAGAAATTAGAGCATCGTAAGCCACTGTTTATAGCAGCTAAAATTCCTACAGTAGTTAATTTATATATTTATGATGTACTGGTATATATTAAAGAAAATACACAAAACTACAACATAAGAAATGAAATACATACATACAATACGCACAACATGAAAAAACTGGATGTGCCCTTCCATAGGCTTCAGAAGACCTCTCAGTATTATAAAATAAGTGGCATAAAACTCTTCAATGTACTTCCTGTAAGAATACGCAAATTACCTACTCAAATGTTTAAGGAGAAACTGTACAAATGGTAAACTGAGAACCCCTTTTATAACTTACAAGAGTTTATAGACAAATGTAAGGAAGACATATAAAACATGGTTATTTTATGCTTCTGAAATATAGTTATATATAGTGTTTTTACTAGATTTAAGGTAGCTATTGCTTGTGACGAAGCCTATTGTAATTATTTGGAATTACTGAATGGTGAGTAAATAAATTATTAATATTACCTGAAATGTTAAATGTAATACTCGTATCGTATACAAGGTGTTAGGGGTATGAGTGTGCAGACTTCGAACAACAACTTTCTGACGTTACGCTGTGACATAAGTTCCTGTATCATTTTCCTCTAAGTGCATGGTTGCAGAAATAACAAATAAAATTGATCAAATTTTTTATCACAAATGTGTCATCACATGTTTATAATTTAATTTATCAATTAGGATAACAAGGTAGAGCTAAAGCTACCATATCTTGCTAAAATGATTTGTTTAGCCACAAAATAATATGAAAACGACTAGATTCCTGCTTGTCTATTACAATAAAGTAGTTGGCTTATGCTTGCAACATTGGCATGCATGTAGAACGGAAGGTCAGGAATGTAAACAGTACAACTACCTGCTGTGACACTTGGTACAACAGCAGGTTCTGTTACTGTTTCAGATGTGTCTAATGTATTCAAAAGTATAGCAGTCTTGAAAAACCAAGAGTACGCTTCTTGCTGATGGCAAAGACAACTGGAATATTCATGAAGCACATACTTAGGATAAGTTTTCCAAACCCAAGAGTTATAGCAAAGAGTCTAATGGAGCACACTTTGAGCATCTACTGAAAATAGTCATCATGTTGGAAATTTAATCGTTCTTCCACATTAGTAATTTTTTAAAATTTATTTAATATATAGCTACATGCCCCATTACCTTGGTAACATTACATAATGTTTTTACATTTGCGATAATTACAGTTTGTTTTAGAACAATTACAGTAAGTTTTTGTTTCTTTTTTACAATCGTACAAGTATATCTTATTAACTAAGTATCCTACTAGTTATAACTTTTTTTTTAAATGTCCAGGGATCTAATGAATTTGTTAAAGCTTCTAAAATATTGTGAAATTAATACTTGATTATTAACTGGCCATGAACCTCATTCTAATGTTATTTATCAGATGAGAATAGACCTTTGTTGTTCTGTATTAGCACATTCATAAATTAGATGATTGACTGCTCTGCTCTGTTGCATATACAAGTCGGTTCATTTATGATATTAAAACAATGTAAATATGACCTCATTTTTCCATGTCCTGTGACCATGGCTGTCATTTTTGGTGTAGCTATAAGTTTTATTTTTAATTTATCTTGAACTGAAGGGAAGTATGATTTAGTGACTGCTCATTTTGTGGTGCTAGTCCATCTGGTTTGTCATTCTTCTAGCGATGACACTGTTATTCCTGATTTAATAGTAGATTTAGGAATTTTGTTGTATATTATTCTTTCTCCTGCAGAAGCTTCTTTTGCTAGCCTGACTGTTATTTCATTTCCAGCAGTGCCATTGTGGGCCTTCACCCAGCTGAGGTGTATTGTCCACTGTCGTGTTTGTAGTTCAGCCAGGATATTGTGAATATCAGCAATTTGTGAGTTGTGTTTTCTATTATATTTCACGTAAATGGGACAGTTTGGGGGTGAAGTAGTAATTAGAAAAATGTTCGTCAGTAAAAGGAGAAAAGAACAGGAGAAATATAGGGAATTATTTAGGGAAAGTTAAAGAGAGATGGCTAAGAACAATTAAGAGAAAAATGTAGAGTGAGATAGGTGAAATGGCAGAAAGTGTAAAAAGGAGCAGAGGGCCTCCATTACACAAAAACCTAGGGTTAAGTGTATGGGGACTGAATTACTATTCAGTGGTGGGCAACATGATAACATGATAGGATTTTCAGGATTTAGGAATATATGTCATATTTCAGTATGGATTTTATAATTGTAATCTTGATTTTGTATTTCCATTTGTTGATGTAAAAGGAAATAAATTACTATAAATTACTATAAATTACTATTACATTTCAGCAAGGATAACATAATATTGCTGTCAGTATACAATGCAGCTACTCTCTCTTCTTTGGGAAGATCCTCTAGATCTTCAAGTTCCTGTAAGGTTTTCCATGTGGCCAATTGCTCTGCCTGGTTATTCGTGCATTTTGAGTGTAATCTGTATTGTAATTGACAAATGAGAACTTGGTGGTAGTATATCACTGCAGCTGCTCCTACCTTTTCTTCTGATTTGCTCCCGTCAGTATAGATTTTTATGTCATATTTTGTACCTGCCTGAGTTTCTTGAATAGTCCTTTTGTCTGCGGGATGTTTCCAGCGACTTGGTTCTAAGGGTGAAACATAGTTTTTGTCTTCATGAATTGCATTATGTAGTTTAACTTTGCCATTTATCGTGATGTCTATTGGTTGAATGCCAGTTACTGTGCAGGAAGCATTAAAAGATACTGTCCTGTATGCTTTAGCTATTTTAATATTTGGAAGCCTTTGGATGTGTTGTAGTTTTTTAATGTTTGTAGAACTTCGTAAAGCTTTGTACCACACAGATGCCCCAATCAGAATAGGTTCGAGTGCTCCTTTGCAGATTGTGTACAATGCTTTGAGACCTAGTCCCCAGCTTAGTTTCGGTATTTAGACAGTGAATGTATTAAAGCTATTGCATTGTTATGTATGTGATCGATATGTTTGTTGAATCTTTTGTCTACATAAATTCCAAGGTATTTCATTTCTTCAACTTGGGCTATTGGTTTATTGTTGATGTAAATGTTCATGCTTGCGTTGTCTCTCTTCTTTCTCTGGGTAACGACTAGTAATTTCGATTTTGTTTTGTTAAACTTGATTTTATTGTCTCTAGCCCAGCTATCTTCATTATATCTTCATTCGCCTAATTTTCGGTCTCCATTACTGTTTTTCCTGTCGTCATAACTAGTAAGTCATCCGCAAAGACGATCACCTCAGTGCTTTTTGTGTAATTTAACTGTAGGAGGGTACTGTAAGGAATATTCCAGAATCCGGGAACACAGCTTGAACCTTCTGGGCATCCTTTTTCCACCTGTTTTTTGATTCTATACCCGATGGTGCCTAAACTTGCTTTTCTGTCTCTGAAGTAGTCCCGGGTCAATGCATGTAACTTTTTAGGGCAGTTCACCTTAAGTTGTCTTAAGTTTCTCAGGATGCCTGGCCACCATGCTGCATCAAAAACTCCCTGAACGTCTAAACTGATCAGAGCTATATAGTTATTTTCCTTGAGGTTTTCTAGTACGTATTTCTGCACTGCCATGAGGTCATCTACTGTACTCCTCTGCGGTGTGAATCCGTATTGTCGGGTACTAAATAGACCATTTGTATGCATATGATGGAGTATCCCATTGATCAATAATTTCTCTAGTACTTTGCCACCTATGTTGATTAAACTGATTGGACGATATTTTGTAACGTCTTCGCTCATTTCCTTGCCCGGTTTATTTATAGGAATTATAAGTGAACTCTTCCATAGCTTTGGAAAGTAACCATTTTTGAGACAGATGCTGTATAGACCAGTGAAGGAAAGTGGAAACCGTTGAAAAAACCTTAAGAGGACATCGCTGGTTAATCCATCCTCTCCTGGTATCTTGTTGGGGTCGAAATAATGAAGTGCCCTCTCAACTTCCTCCTTTGTAAATTCAATGTTGTTCTTAGTACGCAAAGGCTCTTCTATTTCTCTTCTGTGCATGATGTTCGTTGTCATTGAGCGTATCATCATCTGGTGTGAAGTGTTGTACCATGTGCTTTAAAGTGTTCTCTGTGTCAGCTGTATATGTCCCGTCTTCAGTCTTGATAGTTTTGAGTTTACATGCTGAAATTTTATACACAAAGTGCCAAGGGTTGGCTTGGTCCGTAGTACTGCAGAATTTCTTCCAAGATTCTATTTTGCTTGTGTTCATTATCTGCTGGTAAGTCCGATTAGCTTCTAAGAACATATATTTCCTTTGTTGCCTTAATTCTTCATTGTTGAAGGTTCTTTGATACTGGCGCTGGAGTGCATTTATTCTCTTCCTCATTATTGTAAGTTGTGGTTTCCACCAAGGTACTGACTTCCCTTTGTGTTTCTTGCTATTTGATCTGCTCAGGTGAAATGCTCCATTACAAGCCTCAGATATGCAACTATGACACAGCTTTACCAGGTGTTCTATATCTGTGTAATTTTCGAAGCTCCTGACGACTTCTTTATCTAAGGCTTCGCTGGTTTTTTGGCTGTTAAAGTTTTTCTTAATGTTATCCTCCAGAAGCATGTCAAAAGTCGCATAGTTGCCTTTTTTCCTTATGTACTTTATGCCCCAGAAGATGTTTGTATACATTTGGGTGGTGCTCTCGTATTTGAAAGATATTATTTTATGGTCTGAGCAACTTTCTTCCATTCCAAAATTCCATTCTGTTATCTGAGCAAGGAGGTGATGGTTAGTTATTGTTAAGTCTATCCAGCTCATAGCTTGTGCGGTTTCGAATGTTGGTTTTCCTGTATTTTCATTAACTATATATAGTGATGATGATGCAATGTATTCTTCCAGGGCTCTCCCTCGTCCATTATTCATGACATCGTGCCACAGAGTATTTCTCACATTGGTGTCAGTTGAGATGATTATGCCTATTCCTTTTATGTGGTCTAGAACAGCTTCAATTTTCCGTATATCTAAGGCTATGTTCCTCTCGCAGTCAAAGTATATACTTGTAGTGTAAAACACTTTTCCTTTATACGTTACTTCGATTACCACGCAGTCTTCATCTGAAAACTGTCTTATTAATGTGGCATCAATATTGTGGTTGTTAATTATTATGACTGATCTTCGCCTTTGGTCACCGCATTCATATGTTTTCATTGATAAAGGAATTGCTGCGAGTTTGTTGTTAACTGTATATGGCTCCTGTATGCAGGTTATGTTGATACTTTTTTCATTTATTAGCTGTATTAAATTATTAGGGGCTGTTTGGGAATGTTGTACATTTGTCTGAAAGAAGTTTAGGCTGTTATTACACATGTTAGTAATCGATGTTAAGTTGGTACCTCCGTAACACAGTTTGATAACAAGGGCAGGCAGCGCTGAGCGCAGAGTGATTCATGTCAACAGTACTATCGTTATTTTATTTAGCGTAAGTTATGAATTGACACATTTGTAATTTTCTGTTGGAATTCGGCACTCCCTTAGCATATGTTCTCCTGAGCACTTTGGATAGGTTTGCTTGCCTTTGCAGTCCTGTGCACGATGATTAAATTTGGAGCACTTAAAGCAGCAGCTAACTTTAATGTAGTCATCCCAAGTGCACATGTTCCAGCCAAGTTTATGCTTCTTTCCTAGTATCTGTCTTCTAGCAGTTGCACTAAGTTCCACAATTAAGTTCTTCTTTTTCTTCCTATCAAGAAATTCAAATACTGGTTTCACATCTGCTTCACGGCTATGCAGTTCTACGTTTTGTGAAGTCAAATCTTCCACCACATTTCCCATTTTCATCTCATCCCCGACATTAAAAATGATAATTCTTGGGTTTAATTTCTTCTTCGCTGCCGCTTCTAATTCTGCATCACATTTTTCATTAATTTTTTTACAAATGACTTCCACTTCTTCTTTGTTGGATGACTATCATGATCTGACCATTTCTTAGACTTTTGCATGATTTAACACCCACTTTCATTTCCACAGGATCAATTTTGGATTTAACTAGACTGTATGTACTCAGTACTTTGGTTGTTCTTGCTTTTCACGAATAATTTGTACGTGTTTTCATTCTTCACAGTTGGCAACCGAGTAGCTCCTCCCAACAGCAGGTGTCACTCCCTCCAAGTGGTATGTTGCAGCTGTGTTTGTTGCTCCAGCTGCTCCAACAGATGGCGCAGGCACCCAGGCGGCTCGCCGAGATTTTGCTTGTAGTTGATCCTTCGTCTTCTTTAACTCAATTTGCAGAACTTTTAATTCTTCATTCATCTCACTCACACCACATTTTAAATCCGACACAGCTTTCCTCAATTGACTTACCGCTTTAACAATATCCTTCTTGAGGTCTTGTCTAAGATTCTTGCTAGTTTCCGTCACATTTAGAAGTAACCTGTAAGCACTTTCAATCCGCGTGTCTATATGTTCCGCCATCTTGCATGTATCCTCCACATTAGCCATGTGCAGGCAATAATTTGGATAGATAGAGTCAGACTCAAAACTTCAATGCCATAGCCATGATTTGAACCACGGATGTCCCTGTCTCCAACCGGTTGCTCTTAACCATTAAACTACCATGGATTAACCAACTTGCTGTCATGACATTAAATTCTCCAACTCACTTGTATGTTTCCCAGTAAACCACTAGGGGCTTTCATATACAGTGAGACATGCACCTTTTCTAGCAACTTACTATGCTGTAAGTACATAAGTCCTAGGCTGTATAGTTACCACTATTAGGTTATTTGTTGGAAATTTGATTATTCTACCACACTGGCCATGTGTAGGCTAAGATTTAGATAGATGGTAACTCAATGGTTAACAGAAACTGGATGGAGATCAGAACATCTGTGGTTCAAATCCCAGTCTTGGCATTGAATTTTTCATCTATCCAGACATCATGTTGAAATTGTAGCTTTATGGGTGATCAGTCATTTCAAGCTGTTTTTAAAATGTTAACAAATTTGAGACTATGATTAATAATGCTGGCTGTGAAAGTTTTAAGTCTTACATCATGTTCTTGTTGTAGTTATTGACTATTATAAATTTCCTGTTTAGCAAATATGCATCTTTGTTTTAATTTTACACAATACACTGAATGAGGTATTTCCATAAAGTTGAATTGGTTATCTTTGATGAATGAATGCACACCTTTTATGCAACTTTTGGTTTATGTCTTGTGACATAAATAGCTTATTGACATTAGTTGATAAACACACAGGCACAAGGCGAACCAGCTTTCTGGCCTAGTTTGGACTTTCACCCGTTGCCTCACTGCAAAACAAAAACATTTAATTTTGAAGTCCCACTTTGTTGCCAGACTGTGCAGATAATATATTCAGTAATGTTCAATTATCTCCTTTATTTTTCAAGATAGGTGAATTTGTTAAGGGACTTTATTATTTGTCATATTTGGATCTCCAAGCTTGCAAAATAGGTGCACTCATACCTGTAATACCATGTATAATTGAAACAAAACAAAAAAAAGCAATTCCTCTAATCACGCATAATTGCTATCTGTTGGGGCAACAGAAAACTATACACATGTGCAGGCTGTTTGACAACTGTATTTATAAATTTATCACAAACACCACTTTAATGAAAACATAAACATTAAAATATCCCTAACAATTAAAAGGGAAACAATGCTTTCCTCGCTTCCACAGAATATGCACTACCTCATGCTCAGTAACTTCAATAAGTCGAAATGGTAGTAATTTTGTAGAATTCATTGTTTAAATTTAATTATTGTTTAACTTTGATCACTGTCGCTGGATTGGTGCACATGACAATGAATGCGTATGGTGTAGTCAATGCTCAGGTATTTAGCAACAAAGCCAACTTGTCTTCCAATGTTTTGAGGTCGAGTCTGGATAGTTTTTAAGTTGTTCACACTGAATGTCATGATGAATATTAGAGAAAACTAATTGCTGTTCTTTATCCTGTCTAGTATGGATGGCTGGGTACCAATCCTGACTTCCAATTGCAAATTTATGGACCAGATGTTAAGAAAGTTTGTATAGGAGACAAGCTGATATATCCATGGCCCATGCCACATCCATAGCTACTCAACAACCATCTTTGTTTGGAAATTTAACCTGCAAAAATTACTTTGTAATATAAAAGTTTACTATATTTCAATAAAATACTTCAAAACAAGAAAAACAATTGAATAATCTGATGTGCACACTTCAAGATTTTCTGAAGAATAGCCCAACTGAAGTGAAACTTCAGTATACACAAGTATTTAAGTTACAATAAACTGCAAACTTTACAGTTACATGTAATTACAGCAAAGTTAACCTAGTGGGATGGCTCAAGTGATAATATCAGTAGATCTGGGGTTTGAAACTGTAACGGAACATGTTGAATAATAAATGATTTAAAAAAAAAAGTAATACAATATCTTCCTTGTCTCAACATCAACCATATATTAACTCAACAGTTTGTCCAGGATCAACAACCCTGACATGCCCACCTCGGTAGCATAGAGGGTTTGTCTCATGTTCAAGAGGTCCCGAGTTCCAATCACTGTCAGGGTGAGTTATCTAATAAGGCATTTCAGAGTTTTTCCTTATCCAGAAAGATGAACATTGAGTAACTCTATGCTCCGTAGACCCTGGGTTCATTTGAGCATAATTTAAAACTTAAAAGTAAGTTAAATTAATTGGGAGTCAATTAATGACACTAAACAACACTTACTTTTAAATTTTCCCGGAACTAGTTTCAGAGGCCTTCCCTCTATCTTCAGCCGGACATCGACTGGTTCTCATTGGTGTAGCTGGCAATATTTTGTCATCGGTCTCCTCTGGTGGCGGTTCGAGGAACTTGCTGAACAAATCTTTCTGGGGGATGTCGAAATTGAATTGAATTGTACCTTTGTACTAAAGAATTACTGTACAGTATACAGGGTTGAACATGGATTGTACTAACTTGTATTGTAATGTAACAACATGGCAAATTATCAAATTATAGATGAGTCGTGTTTTTTACACATCTGCTTCACTTTCGTACCTATTTTGAGGACATGTTTCGCAAATCATCACTTGCATCTACGGCTCTTGTGCGACTGAAGTTAGATCCAGCAGTGTGGGTAATTCTGGGGTTGTTGCTGCCATCTGTGGATTTAGTGATGAACTTGAATGTGGGATTCTCTTCTAGCGGGATTTCAAAAAACAATTACAACATTAAAAACCTACTTCACAGTAATAATACTGATAAGATAAAACAAGAGGAAAAGTCAGGCATTTACAAGATTAAGTGTAAAGACTGTGAAAAAATTTACATAGGGAGGACAAAAAGAAACATAGGCACTAGAAAGAAAGAACACTTCAGGCACTTAAGATACAAAAATATTGATAAGTCCGCAATAGCAGCTCATTTCTGGTCTGAAAATCATGAAATTGAAGATAGCACAGAATTACTAAAATACGTACAAAAACATAGTGAACTCGTCATATGGGAGAGGATATACATAGAAAAACATAAAAACCAACTAATGAACTTTGAAATCCTGCCAGAAGAGAATCCCACATTCAAGTTCATCACTAAATCCACAGATGGCAGCAACAACCCCAGAATTACCCACACCGCTGGATCTAGCGTCAGTCGCACAAGAGCCGTAGATGCAAGCGACGATTTGCGAAACATGTCCTCAAAATAGGTACGAAAGTGAAGCAGATGTGTAAAATATACGACTCATCTATAATTTGATAATTTTTCGCTTCACTGTGGTGTTCCAATACAGTTAAATCTCGAAACATGGCAAATAATTCTTAATTAAACCCAGGATATCTCAATTTGGTTTTGTGAGCAAATGTCCGGCTGTTTTTTTCTGTCCCCTCATATCCTATATCTCATTGCTTTCTTGTTTAGAGTGGAAAATACAGAAAAGTGATGTAGTTAATACAATTTTGAGTCAAACTAGTACTCAATGCTCCATTTAATGCTAGTGTTTACCTAGAACACGTTTCGTTAGCACCTTCCTAACATCCTCAGCTCAGGACGTTAGGAATGTCCAGGTAAACATTAGCAATAAATGGAGCATTGAGTACTAGTTCAACTCAAAGTTATATTCATTTTGTTCTTCACTGTAACATAGTACTTACTCATAGGAATAAGTGATGTAGGTTTGGTTGGCAGTAAACTTTACTTCTTGCCATTACGGTGTAACAAACACACACAGCAATTTGCAAGTACTGAAACAGAGTTTTTCAGATGGATTGGAACTTACATGACTTAGGTTGTAATTTATAAATAGTAAGCAGATTCCAATGTGTAAAGACTATGATACAATGAAGCACAAAGCACAAAATAATCGACTCAAAATTATATTAATTCAGTAAGCAGATATTAAAATGTGTAATGTTGTTGAACCAACTCTACAGGGAGAGGCAAATTAAACTGATCGCAAAAACTATTTGTAGTTGTCTTAGTTAATTGATGGAAATTATTCATTTCTCCACACTAGCCATATATAGGCTAAGATTTTTGATGGATAGAGTCAACATGAAAAATTCAATGCCATGGCCGGGATTTGAACCACGGATCTTCTGGTTTCCGTCCAGTCACTCTTAACCTTTGAGCTACCATGGCCAACGTGCCGTCCATACATTAAATTCTCCATTTGACTCGTATATTTCCCCGGTAGACCACTAGGGATTCTTGCTGATTAATTTCCATCAATTAACTAAAATAATAAGAGTTAAATGATGAAGCCTGGGACTCAAGTACTTACGATAGTAAGTCGCCACAAACAGTGTATTGGGGTTTTACTTGCACACCTATTTACAGTCCGAAAGAGGGCTATTAGAGTTTTAGCTAAGTTGTCACAATCTGAGTCATATAGACCATACTTTTGCATATACATAAATTATGTTATTTTGTATGTAAAAAAGCACTCAACAATATCCCCTTGCCTAAATAAAGATATACACAAACACACAATTGCAGACAAACTGACTTTTTTCTTCAATCATATAGGAGCCAGTTTGGAAATAAAAATATTATTTATGCTGGATCAAAATACTTCAACATACTGTCGCGGTAACAGGCATAAAAGTTTCGGCACAAATAGAAACCAGATGGCGGCTATTATTTCACAGTAATAAAGGGCTTGCATAAGCAGTTAACAATAGCGCGGCTAATGTAAACAAATAGCCGGCAACAAAGATAGCTGAGATAAAAGACTTACCGAAACCAACAAACTGTGATAAATGGAACTTTCTGGTAACATCTGGATTATTTCAGGTTCTTTATTGTTCTGGAAATTTTTCAAATTATGAATGAGGTATTTAAGGAAGTGTCGAGTTGAAAACAGTAGTAGTTGGGTAACAAGAGTGAGGCAAGCAGCTGAGAGTGTTGTTGTAACGAGAGCTGTTTGTTATTGTCATCGACCTTGGTAGACTATGTATATGTGAGGTAATGTTGTTACGTGAGAATTGAACAGTGTATTGGTACGGAAATAAAGAACATTTAGAATTTCCGCAAATTGGACTTTTAATTCTACGAACCCACAAAGTCACAATATTACCATACAGACTGAAGTCAGTGAGAGACAGAAATACATTTAGAAAATAGCTCAAAATGTATTTGTTAACCCATTATTTTTATAGCGAAGATGAGTTTCTTATCCATAATGGAAATTAATCACATTTTAAGCATAGTTGAGTTTTTGACATAATAGTATGCACAGATTTACATTATCAATATTTAGGTCAATTTTATAAACTTGTATTTTTTATCACATGACTGATGTGGTCTTAAGAACAATTGTCTATATGTGTATAGTGTTATTTTATATTGTAATTATTTTGTATTATAAACTGACGTGATCTATGTAACACTGTTTTGTGTATACTATAGGACTGAAAATAAATAAATAAATAAATAAATAAATAAATAAATAAGTAAGTAAGTAAGTAAGTAAGTAAGTAAGTAAGTAAGTAAGTAAGTAAGTAAGTAAGTAAGTAAGTAAGTAAGTAAGTAAGTAAGTAAGTAAGTAAGTAAGTAAGTAAGTAAGTAAGTAAGTAAGTAAGTAAGTAAGTAAGTAAATAAATAAATAAATAAATAAATAAATAAATAAATAAATAAATAAATAAATAAATAAATAAATAAATAAATAAATTGTTAATGCTGTTGGAATTTTAAAGGAACTATTGGTAGCATCTTGCATCAGGAATTAAACACAAAAAAGCTTTGTGCAAGAAGGGTGCCATGTATCCTCACTGTGGGTAACAAATGCATTCGCTTTTCTTTCTGAAAAATGCTTGGCGCATTTTCAGAAGAGCAGAAGTGACTTTTTGCACAGATATATAATAATGGATGAAACATGGATTCTCCACTAGCACCCAATCCAAGCAGCAGTCGAGACAGTGGACAGAAGCTGCTTCTTCAGCGCCAAAGAAGGCGAGAACAGTGTCATGAACAGGAAAGATCATGGCGTCAGCGTTTTGGGATGCCAAAGGAATTTTGTCGATTAACTATCTTGAAAAAGGTAAAACCATTTCTGGAGAATACTACTCTTGACTTCTAATTAAAGTGAATGCAAGCAGTTGTGAAAACAGACACGAGTTAAAAAAGAAAAAAATTGTTCTCCATCAGAACAATGCAGCTGCCCACAAAAGTGTTTTGGAAATGGGGAAATAGAGAGATCTACGCTATGAAGTGGTAGAACAGCAGATTTGGCTCCCTTGGACTTTCACCTGTTTCCAAAACTGAAGAAATTCCTCGCTGATAGGTGTTTTTAGTACAATGAAGAAGCAATTGCAGTTGTAAATGGGTACTTTGCAGCACTTCTAGATGAACACTACAGAGAGGGGATAGTGACATTGCAACACCACTTGATAATCGAGGGGATTATGTTGAAAAATAAAACTACTTTTAAAGCATGAATTATTGTTTTTCACTATCAGGATGAGAATTTTTCAGACTACCCTCGTAAATCTGAAACTCCCAGCTTGGCTTTACACTGATTTTCCTCTGCTGGGCTTGAAGCTAGAAGCTCAGGAGCAAATAAAAGTGCATTTTCCTCCAACACTTGAGTTTTCTGACCATAAAATAATATACAAATTATTATGTATAGAAAATGTTTTTAAAAAGCTTTGTTTCTTCTTTCCTTTGTTTTCTCCTACAATTACTAGTTAAGTTTACCTTAGTTAATTTACAATATGTCCATCAATTACAATAATTAATGACTACTTATCTTTTATAATTATATATATATATATATATATATATATATATATATATATATACACACACACATATACATATATATCAAAACAGGACAAATTTTTCAAATCACTTGTTTGCTTCATCAGCTAATTTGTTAGTTTTGAACATGTTTATCAAAGATAAGTGAAATTTATTCACTAATCAGTTATATTTGCTGCATTGTCAATGGTTTATTCACAATATGTTGAACGTTGAGTCCCTTTAGTGAAAACTGCAACTACTGAAAATAAGAGAGTTTCTTATTGCTTCCAATTTGTATTTGAACTGCATATCCATCACATTACACTCTTTCACTATGAAAAAGGATTTCATGATTCTTCTTCTCCACGTAGATTATATCAAAGTCATTTAAAGAAGTATTTCTTCATGGGATGATATTTTAATTTCGAATGTGATATTATTAAGTTCCACGTTGTTGCAACAGCTGATGCATAAATATGGTATTTCTCAGATGGGTATCTTCAGGAACTAATTTACCAAATGAAATAAAATAATTGTTTAACTTCTTAAATGTTCCAATTTTTAAAACTGGAAAGTTAACAAAACATGTAACATAGATCAACAAATAACTTAAGAACTGTCCTCTTTCTTTACAATATTAAGGCAAACATTTTAATAACTATAAAAATTATTTGTGGTTGGTTTATTGACACTTGTCACTTACTTTTTCATATCTTTATGAGAGACTAGTTTCAAAGGCCCTGGCCTCCATTTTGGCCCTGGCCCTGGCGAGTGTCAATAAACCAACCACAAATAATTTTTATATTAATTTTGACGTCACTGTTACTAAATTCCTCCAAACACACATTTTAATAACTCTTTACACTAAAACTGAAATTGTGTTCCTCCACCCGTCTTCTGTAGTGTTTACTCTTAGAATGACTTACCTCTGTCTTCTGAGACGTTATAACTTAGAATGACACTTTCCTCTTTGCAAAAAGAAGATTCTTGATTTTTCTTCACCATGGGGATTACATCTTACTTATTTACTACATCCCACATAGCAACCAATAATCAATAATTATTTTATTGATTACATAATTTCATTTTCGAAACAATTTAACATTTAAACATTATTCAAAATAATTTTAAATTCATGGAAATTAATCATTTTTCACACTAATCAGGTATAGGTGATGATTTGGATGGATAGAGTCAGACTGAAAAATTCAATGCCATAGCCAGGATTTGAACCACAGATCTCCCAGTCTGTGTGGTTGCTCTAAACCACTGACTACTATGGCCAACATGCTGACATGACATTAAATTCTCTAACTCATATTTTCCCAGTAAATCACTAGGGGTTCTAACATACAATGAGATACATACCTTTTGCGACAACTTACTATGCTGTAAGTACTTAAGCCCCAGGATTCATAGTTACCACTATTACTCTACCTATTCAAATTTTAAATTCATAAAAACATCATATAACAAATTAACATTAGTAATTCTTTTCCTTTTAGACTGTTAGATCCTTTGAATTCATGTCTAGTAGAGCAATTGATAGGTACATACCTGTACATTTGTTGCCAGTAGCGATGGCAAAGCCTTTCTTACACACACATTGTTTGGAGGAAGTTGCAGGTCCGAGAGTGATGTGGTTTGGATCTGGACAAGGGGTACACACCATTACATCTCCTGGTACCATTCCAGTTGAATATGTTCCACTGGGGCACACTGCAATCAAAAGTCTCATCAGTTATGTAAAAAACTGAAGCAGCTGACAGTGAAGTAAACTAAGTATTAAGAATAATTAAACACTTAGCCACAAAACTTCACTATTACTTATCTTATTTACTATCCTTTGGGATCGGTTTCAAAACAACTCTGTTTCATTTTCAACCTGTCAACTGGTGCTGACCCAGTGACACACATAATCTCTGTTCTCCAGTGATACACAAGAATTAATCAGTACCACATATTATTCTGGTCAAAATATATTTGACATTTGTGTTAGACCTATTTTGTGGTTATAACATTTCATTTATTACTTCACGTACACACTGCACCATCTCTATTGGTCACAATTAGTTTAGTGGCAGGTAATGGCATGGCATACTCAGAGGCCCCCAAGGATGACTGCACAGGTTTTCAGTGCAAAACCTTTAAAATGACTTGAGGTGTATTTGTTCAACCCAAATACTTGTTATTGGAATACATATTACCTCATCTCAAGGATTTCCAACCTCATTGTCACATCGGCACTGTTGATGTTTGGAGAGGATAATTATGATAACATTATAAACTGATGATTTCATTATATCGAGATTGTGTAAAAAATACGACTCATCTATAATTTAATGATGATTTCATGATTCCTTAAGATGTATGTAGAAAAACGTAAGCATGAGAAAATCATAATTTTGTTCATATATATAATCTTAATCTTATATATAATTGTATCATCTGTCTTGAGAGATGAAACAGCATTTCCTCTATTTCTGATGTAGTTATACTGCTAACACTCTTACGCTGGCCTGTCACGGCGTACAAATGTTCCACAATTGGTGCTTGTGAGAAAAGCCGATGGACTTTAAAACTGCTCCCGGCCAGGTCCGATGGACCCATTAATCAAAGACAGGTGTGGCCCTCCAGACATACTGGGGCTAAAGTGAGTGGATGATGTAACCACCATTACAAACAAAAAATTGGTGTCCACTTAAAAAACGATTATATTTATGCCACTTAGAGAGCTAATGGCTTCATTGCCATTTGAAAACAACAACAACATTTCTTAAAATATTCTGATGATGAAAGAGATGTATGCTCCCACCTGACTTGTTTCCCAAGAAGATCTTGAACATATTCGTCGCCAGGAAAGCTTCAGGTTTTATTTTATGTATATCTTGTTAAACACAAAATTTAGCTGAATAAAAATGTTTGTGCCATGAAAGGTTCATGTTAATTTAATGAATTTTGTAACAGTTATTTCATATATTTGGGAATTTGTTCTGGATTGTTCTAGAAAATGTGATTTGTATAAAATAGAATGTAAAACAGGGTAGGCCACAGAATGACACAACTTACGTAATAGTATTCTTATTTGTTATTATAATAATAATGTGATTACATAATGTGACATGGACCAATAAGATAAAAGTAATTTGGATTTTCTAGAAACCTTGTGCACAGAGATTTGAGAATCTGTAGATAATTTGGCGTCATTGTGCATAAGATCACTGACGTGTAAAGACGTTTTTCTGTGATGCCAATCTGCAAGATGCAGAATCTTAAAGTGCAACGATGCATTATAAATCATTTTATAAAAGGACAAAATCTACAAAGTTTAACATTGTGATAAGATATATTAATGGTTTTTGTGGAATAAATTTGAAGATTTTTAAAGAAGATAAAAGTTGTTATTTTCTAAAAAAAATTCTCACTCCGATACTAAAGCCAGAGATAAGACTCATTGCTCCAGAGCACCGACGCATACATGTACAAGAATTCCTCAAGATTGACACAAAAGGTGAGAGTAATCAATCATCTTATCATTGCGCCTTTAGCACAAATTATACTCCTCCAAATTTCAAGTCCTTTGTATTTCTCTCAGCTGCAAATCAATTTTCTTTTCTTTCTTCCTTTATTTTTGTGTTAAGAGAAGAGAACAGAATGTGAAAGGTTTTAGAAAGCAATGGGCTTAGAAGAGATTAGTATATTGTTTTAGTTGATTATACTTAGGCCTGTATTAACAAGAATGAGTACAGAATGTCACTTACAAGTGCAAGCTCCTGTGAGTCCTGAGCCATAGAATCCTGGTGGACATACGCAGGCAAAATGACCAGAGTGAGTGCCACAGCTGCAGGTGGCAATACTGTCACAACAGTTGGTATGGAATTCACATAGTGAGTCACAAAGCGATGCATTGTTCAGAGGCTGATAGCTGCCAACTTTTAGATCTGAAATATAACAAATATATATAATAAAACTCTCAGCAAATGCAACATTACATTGCATGTAAGTTCATCCTTGCAATTTGAGGGAGAAAATGGTATTAAAGTATGCTGCATCTTTATTCCAACAAGAAAATTGAACTTCAGCATTTATTTATCTTGAAGGACCATAAGCTTCTACTGCTGGAGTCAATGTAACTGGTAGTTATTTCCATGGTCTGCTGGAGACAGAAATTTCAGATACTTTGGATAGGTAGAGTCAGACTGAAAAATTCAATGCCATAACCAGGTTTTGAACCATGGATCTTCCATCTCCATCTGGCTGCTCTTAACCAGTGAGCTATTATGGCCAATGTGCCAGCATGGCATTCAATTCTCCAACTGAGTCGTGTTTTTCCTGGTAAACCACTAGGAGTTCTCATAAACACATAAGACAACTACCTTAATGATGACATACTATGCTGTAAGTACTTTAAAGCCTGGGCTTTATAGTTTGAACCACTATTAGGTACAATTAAGAGCAGATGGATGGAGACTGCAGATCCATGGTTAAAATTCTGGCTATGGCATTGAATTTTTCAGTCTGACTCTTCCTACACATGGCTAATTTGAAATAACAATTAATTTCTAGATAATTCTTTGTTTACAACTACAGCATACATCTTCAGTGGCATGGTCAAACTATTCTCAGAGAAGACTGCAATGTATCTGAAGCTTTGACTATGTGAAGTTATTGAAATTTACAAATATTCCAACAATTTCAACAGGAAAGTAGAGGCTGAAAACCTCCACAATAATGGGCATTCAGTCATTGAAACAGTAGAAAACAAAGTGAGCCAATCAGAAGAGAGCCCCACCTCTCACCAATGAGTGGAGAGCAGCCTCAGTATAAATATAGTGGCACTGACAGAGGTAGTGCAACCCTGTCCAAGAAGACTGCCTGGGCCACCACAGTTGTGGACTCAACATCTTTAGCCCACAAGTAACTTCCAGTTTTATTTATTTTATTGTACTTAAATGTACATAAACATTACATTGTGCTAGTTTTGTCACCCAGCAAATTGAGTAGAAACCTACCAAACAATATATATTCCACATATATGTTGTGACTTTGTGGGTTCGTAGAATTAAAGTCCAAGTCAATTGTCTGCTCCTCTCCAGGTACAGTTTACTGTAAAGTACTGTGATAGTCATACACATATTAAGTGTTCATAAAGAAATGTATACTCAACATTATGTTAAATAGTCACATGCAATATTAATTCTAAATGTACCCCTTAACTCGGTGCTAGCAATAGATAATGCCTCTTACCATTACACACAAGTTGATAAACCCCCAACATCAAGTTCGTTAAGAAGATATATGCTTTCTTAGTTACAAAATCACAATGTGCCGTTGAATGAAAAAAGCACCAAAATAAAATTATATGATTTAATTTTAGCCAATAAGCTGATTCAGAAGAACTTTGACCAAACATTGCCAGAATATAACCATGCAACCTTAAGGCTTCCTCCATAACATCCAGATCTGAATTAACTTGTGAAAATGTTTGTGCAATAATTTATTATAACTTTCAATGTGGATTATCAAGATAAGATTGCATCGGTCACCTAACTTTCATATTTGGTGACGAAGCTCCATCCTTTGCCACTGAGAAAAATTGGTATAATGAATTTAATTGTGGTCACCATTCGCTCAATGATGAAGTTCGTGAAGGTCATCCAAAATCAGTAGTTGTGCCAGAAAACATTGATGCTGTGGAAAAACTAATAATGCAAGATTGTCATGTGACATATTCTGAGACTGAGGCAAGCTTAGGCATTAGTTCCACCAGCATATATAAAACATTCCATGATTATTTAGCCATGAAAAAAGTTTGCTCTCAATGGATCCCACATAATTTGATGCAATCTCAAAAAGATGCTTGTGTCAATTGGTATAAAAAAATGCTCAACAAATACAATGACGGTGCATCAAAAGACATATATAATATTGGAACAGGTGATGAATCATAGATCTATGCACATGAGTTGGAACATAAACAGTAGTGGACTGTACATGTGTTTCAACATGAAGCAAATCCAACAAAAGTTGTTCACACTCAAAGCACTTCAAAGCAAATGGTTCCCTGCTTTTTCAGTAAAATTGGCCATGGGCAACAGTGCCTTTAGAGGAAAATAAAACAATCAGTGCCCATTTGTTTGACGGAAGTCTTTGGTGAAGTAAGGAAAACCAACAAGAACCATAGGATCGTTCTTCATCAAGACAATGTGAGTGTACACACATCTTGTCTAACAATAGAGTATTTGAAGGCTCAAAAAATCGAATTGATGGGTTATCTGCCACACAGTCCTGATTTGGCACCCAATGACTTCTTTTGGATCCTGAACATCAGCAAAAACTTGCATGGAGAACGATTTTTGTTGGAAGAAGCTGTTGATGCCATCAAAAACCATGTTTTGGAGATGTCTCAAGAAGACTTAAATAAATAAATGCTTTGACAAATGGTTCAAACGAATGCAAAAGTGTATTGATCATAAAGAAGAATATTTTGAACAATAAAGCAGTTGTCAATCAGAAGTTACTTTGTTTTAATTATTAGGCTCAAAATATAAATAGTGGCCCTCGTATATCTTTGAGGATACAAAATACAGCAGAAGGTTGCACAGTTTCTCCTATGACAAATCAAGTTGTTAGGTCGATTACCACATACAATAAAAGGACAAACAATAATGAAAAACATAGTTCAATGCATAACTCCCATGGCGTAACAGCCCAACTGCTGGCCTCACCTCACATATGCAAGGGATCATCCAACCGATACGGAGAGGAGATGTGTTCAGCATCTTGTCAGCCAGAAAGTTGGCTTTCTAGACCAGGGTTCGCTAACTAGCATACCTCTTCAATTTCCTCACAATGCTGAATAGACACTGGTCCTATACCCAGGACTAGGATCAATCCTGGACCCATTTTGTGGCAGACAACCAAAGCACAATGTTATAGCCCACTACTTGATGGTGCAGGACATTCAATTGATAAGCTATATGCTAAAAAGTAAATTATGAAAAACATTTAATAATATTTATTAATTTTTAGATGAGTCGTATTTATTACACATCTGCTTCACTTTCGTACCTATTTTGAGGACATGTTTCGCAAATCATTATTTGCATCTTCTGCTCTTATGCGACTAAAGCTTGATCCAGTGGTGTGGTGGGTGTGGGTAATTCTGGAGTTGCTGCTGCCTTCTGTTGATTTAGTGATGAACTTAAATGTGGGATTCTCTTCTGGCAGGATTTCAAAGTTCATTAGTTGGTTTTTATGCTTTTCTATGTATATTCTCTCCCATATGACGAGTTCACTATGTTTTTGTATGTATTTTAGTAATTCTGTGCTATCTTCAATTTCATGATTTTCAGACCAGAAATGAGCTGCTATTGCGGACTTATCAATATTTTTGTATCCTAAGTGCCTGAAGTGTTCTTTCTTTCTAGTGCCTATGTTTCTTTTTGTCCTCCCTATGTAAATTTTTTCACAGTCTTTACACTTAATCTTGTAAATGCCTGACTTTTCCTCTGGTTTTATCTTATCAGTATTATTACTGTGAAGTAGGTTTTTAATGTTGTAATTGTTTTTTGGTGCCAATGTTATATTGTATTTCTTGAACATTTTTTGGAACTTTTTTGTGGCCCAGGGGTGGTAAGTAAATTTAGCAAATCTAATTTCTTGTTTTATTGGTGTGAGAGCTGTGATCTGTTTTAATCTCTTTTGAAGTTTGAATGATTTTAGTTTTTTATCTACAAGGTTTTTTCCATATCCATTTTTAATTGCAGTTTTTAAGATTTGATGGCATTCGTTTTGATATTCTTGCTGGCTGAGTGGTAGATTTACTAATCTGTGTGTGAGACTGTTGATGGTGGCATGTTTGTGTGGAATTGGGTTGAAACTATTTGCTTTGATGTAATTATCTGTGTGTGTTGCTTTTCTATGGATACCAAATTCTAGTTTTTCATTGCTTTTTGTGATTTTAAGGTCCAAAAAAGGTAGAGTACAGTCCTCTTCAGTTTCCACTGTGAATTGTATGCTGGGTTTTTGCAGGTTGAGTAGTTTCAAAGCATCATCTATTTCACTCAAAGTATAAACTTGAAAGAAGCGTAGGGACAGTGAAGCACAAATTAGTACAAAATTGAATCGAGAATATATTGACACATTGCTTCACTCACACTGTTTATTCACAGGACATGTTTCAAGAGCTCTTGAAACATGTCCTGTGAATAAACAGTGTGAGTGAAGCAATGTGTCAATATATTCTCGATTCAATTTTGTACATCATCTATTTGTTTGTAGGGCACTATTGCAAAGATGTCGTCTACATATCTGTACCATGTTTTAAAAATATGAGGGAAGGCTTTAGTTATATATGTTTCAAAAAAGCTCATGTATAGATTGGCCAAAAAGCGGGCTTCCCATAGCTAGTCCTGAAATTTGTTTATAATATTTTCCATCGAAGACAAAATAATTTTGATGTATACATATTTCAGTCAATGCCAAATATTCTTCTATTGCATTGGCATCTAGGTTTATAGAATTTAGCCATTTCTTCAGTTGAATCAAAAGTTTGTCTAATGGAATGCTAGGGAAGAGGGAGCGGACATCAAAGGATACTAAAGTGTCATGAGGTTTTAGTTTAAGATTTTGAATTTTTTCTACCAGGTCTAAAGAGTTTTTTATGCTCAGAGTATGGAATTGTGGAAAGGACTGAAATTTTTTGGACAGCCATTTTGCTAGAAGGTAAGTAGGAGTGTTTATATTATTTACAATGGGTCTCATGGGTATGTTGGGTTTGTGTATTTTAGGTAAACCATATAGTCTTGCAAGGGTAGAGTTGTCCGGTTTGATAGTTTTTTGTTCTGCATTTGTTAAAATTTTACTATTAATGATGGTTTTTTGTACATCTTTTATGCATCGGCTGAGTGGATTAGAATCTATTTCTTGAAATTCTTTTTGTTGTAGTAACTCTTAACATTTTTTCCTTGTATGTAGCTGTATCTAAGATTACTATTTTGTTCCCTTTATCAGCCCTTCAGAAGATTACATCCTTTTTCCTTAAAGATTTAATTATCTACAGTTAAATCTCGATATATTTAATAATATGTTTTTACTCCAAAATCATGCATTTTTATGTGAAATAAACATTTTTTTTATGACAATGACATTATATTCAACATTGGTAGCTGCAAGCACAAGAAATATTTATAATGAGTAGTACCTTGATGGAAAGCTCGGCGAACCATTGCCTCAAAGTCACTGAAGCTATCAAGAATGAAGGCATATTCCTCCCCAGGTTGGGAAGCTATTTCTTGCAATTCTTTGGTGTTGCCATTTTGAATTCCAAATGTAAATATAGTCACTCCTTGCTGTCGCAGTTTCTGAGCTGCTGGTAAAGGGTCACCTCCATTAGAGAAACCATCAGTAATGAGAAACAGCACTTGTTGTGATCCTGGACGTCTCTCTTGTAAAACAACCTGCATCAGAGAACATCATAAAAAAATCAGAACTTTATTAAATTATAGATAAGTTGTATGTATTACATATCAACTTCACTTACGTATCACTTTATGTAAGTGAAGCTGATGTGTAATATATACGACTCATCTATAATTTAATAATTATTTCGCTTCACTGTGGTGTTCCAATGCAGTTAAATTTTGATAAATCATAACATTAATTAAAATATTTGAGAAGCATTCAGAATAGTTTTATAACTTTAGACATAATACCAAGAACATCTATATCTTTGACAACTTGAACATTACCAACATAGGATTTTGCTGTCTCACAAAATAACAAAAGAACAGTGAGTTCATGTAATACATCATGGAGTAATAACAAAGTCAAATTTGGTCTTCTTTTGTTTTCAAAGTAGCTTTGTATATGTTGGTTACTCAGAAATGGATTAAATGGACTGAACTATGCTAAGAGAATTCAGCACAGACGTCAAAACTTGTTCTGTTGTACCTATGGCCCAAGTGGCACACTACCAGGAGGAAGTATGAGATGACAGAAGGCAGAGAGCGGCCGTACCGAGGAGTCACGACAGTACAGAGGGCTGGGACCCTATTATTTACCAGTTGGAAGCTCCCTAGCAGACCAATATGGCCAGTGTTCCACCCTACTCCACGTATGCCAGGGGATCCAACCCCTTCAGCTGCCATGGTGGTACCTCTGACGTTACTAGAGGAACCTTGGGCCAAATGTTCGAAACCCTCCCTGTTGGGATTTGTTTGAATTGGGTTGGATTCAAGGTGGCAGTGGTTCCCAATACTCATGGGAGGTCGGGGACGTCTGTTCTCATACGGGGTTGAGGGAAGCCTTAAGTTCCCGGGTGCTAGCCTGCAGAACTAGTAGCTGGTGTGCTAAATCACCAGGCACCTCGACCGAGGGAACTGGTAGTCTTCCCATATGTTAATATTTAGGTCTTGTCCTACTGGAAACACCCCTGGCGTTACGCTTGGCACCCCTTTTTGGAGAGCGCTGGTATTTTCCCAGGTTATAGACAGTGGATGGTTCACATCCATGTAGATACTGTCACCCAATTAGCGGAAAGCCAGACCAACGGCAGCTAAGAAGGGACCAGAGGCATGTGGGCCACACCCACTCATCTATCTCAGTCACTAACTGAGAGTTGATTAGGGGAGTATCACTTGTCGCTGGCCGCCTCTTTCCCCTTCCCCTGTCCTCTGGAACTTTCGCGGTAATTCACTGAAACCAGAGACTTCTAGAAAACAGTGATAATCCTATAAAAAGGGCTGCAGTGAGTGAATTGAGTCAGTCAGTCAGTTCTTGGCGAGTTGTGAGGAGCACCCATTGAGGGGACGGACTGCGTACGTGCGTCGGAGGAGTTGACGTAATTAGAGTGCAAGTGGAACTGTAACGGACGAACTGGTGAATCGCAATTGTGTGCATTACGTAATTCTGTGTAATTGGAAAGTGTTTAACTGTAAGTCGCTAGAAATAAAGAACATTTTTGAGTGGTGCAATTGGACTTTACATTTCACGAACCCACAAAGTCACACTGGTGTCAGGAAGCGGGACGATAACATCATCGAACATTACGGCGATGGAATCGGCATTGGAAATGCTTTTGGCGAAGATGAACGAGTTAACAACAAAAACAGAAGCGGCAAATAACAACATCACCGCCGAGTTGAAACAAATGAAGACGGCCAACGACAACATCACCGCCGAGTTGAAACAAATGAAGACGGCCAACGACAACATCACCGAGAAGATGGAAGAAATAAAGACCGAATTGACCACAGAAATGAGGGAAGCAAACGACAGTCTGGCCACGGAAATGAAGGAGGCGAACGAGGTCCTCGCCGCCAAATTTGAGGAACAGTTGGCCGGCATGAGGGATGACGTCACGAAGCTGGGCAAGCGTATGGGTCAAGTAGACGACCGCCTTAATGATTTAGAGGAAAAGGCCGACAATAACGCCAAGACCCTGAACGCCGTGGTGGAAGACGTCGAAGACCTTGCGAACCGCGTAAACAACCTGGAGGGAAAGGCCGACAGCGGCGTCAAGTCCCTGAACTCCATGGTGGAGGACGTCGTCGGCAGGAAGCTGAAGGATTTGAAGGCCGACGCGCCGGAACGCGACACAACATCTGCGTGCATCAAACCTCCCAAATATGACGGCGCGTCAACGTTTGAAGTCTTCCGCCGCCAGTTCGACGCAGTGGCCAAGCACAACAAATGGTCGCCAGAGGAGGAGACCACACAATTAATAGCCAGCCTCCAGGGACGGGCCGTGGAAGTCCTAAACGCGGTGCAGACAACGGCGGCGTCCAAGGACATCTGGGAGGCCCTGGAGAATCGTTTCGGAAACCACCGCTTAGCCGCAGCGTACCGCAGCCAGCTAAAGGCAAGGTCACAGCAGCCGGGGGAGACAATGCAGGAGTTCGCCCTGGCAGTTGAACAACTGGCAAGCAAGGCCCTAGTCAACCTCCCACCAGAGTTCGTGTCCCGGGAAGCTGCCTACACCTTCGTCGACGGGGTACGGGACACGGAGATTCGTCAGCGCCTAATGCTCGGCGATTATAAAACAATCCACGAGGCGCTAACGGCAGCATTAAGGATGGAGGCGGCCAAGGTAACAGCTATTCCGACGTCGAGAACGAGGAGTGTTCGCTACACCGGAGACAGAAGACCAGCCGAGGGACGCCGGCGAACACCTAGTGGCCTGTGCTGGGGGTGTGGACAGCCCGGACACCTGCAGAGAGACTGCCCATACCAGGAAGAGCAGCCGGAAAACGAGTAAGGGCCGTCGTGGAGAGGGGCACGTCGGCGCCATCACCACCATCCCCTCGAGTGACACTGCGCTCCGTCAGCCGGCGCATGGATGACAGCCTCATCGCGGACGGCTGGGTAAGAGGAAAGCCGTGCCGCGTGGCGAAGGGTTTGCCGACAAGGAAGCCGAGCCGACCATACGAGCTTGGCATCGGGCGACACCTTGCTTGTGGAGAAGGAGGCCCTGCTGGAGCTGACCTTGGGACGGAGTGCCGTACTTCTTTGGCTGTTCATCGCGAGGGTGGCTGAGGAGGTGATTCTGGGACTGGATGCCCTCAGGAGCCACGAGGCGACGGTCGACGTCGGCAGGAAGGTCCTGCGGCTCAACGGGGAAGAGGTTATACTCCGTCAACCAGAAGAGCTCCTTGGAATTTGCAGGGTCGTCTTGAGCGAAGACGTGGTTGTCCCCGCTAGGAGCGAGGTGGTGGTGACGGCGCGACTGGAGGGCCAGGGAACCAGGAACATGATGCTGGACCAGAAGACGCCTGTACACGGACTGTGTGTAGCCAGGGCATTGCTGCCGTGCCGAGAGGAGGTGCCAGTGAGACTGCTAAATCCAACGGACGCCGATCACGACGTCCAGGCCGGGACGGAGTTGGGAACGTGCGAGCCCGTGGTGAGCGTAACAGCAATCGACGAGACACAGGAGCAGGCACCGAAGCAACACCTGGGGCCCCGGCTAGAAGGCTTACTGGAGAAGGCGGCCGACCACCTGACCGCAGAGCAGCTGGAGAAAGTTCGACAACTGCTAAGACGATACCAGCGCGTCTTCAGCCAAGGTGATAGTGACTACGGCCGCACGGACAAAGTGCTTCACCGCATCGACACCGGGGACGCCCGGCCTATTCGGCAACCACATAGACGCGTTCCGCTGGCGAAGCAAGGGGCGGTGCGAGACATGCTGGAGGACATGAGATCCAGGGGAGTGATTGAAGAATCTGACAGCCCTTGGTGTTCCCCTGTAGTCTTGGTGACAAAGAAGAATGGCGAGCTGCGCTTCTGCGTAGACTACAGAAAGTTGACGCTGTCACCCGGAAGGACTGTTTCCCCTTACCCCGGATTGACGACACCCTGGACACGCCAGCTGGTGCACAGTGGTTCTCGACCCTGGACCTGAAGTCGGGCTACTGGCAGGTAGCTCTAGACCCAAGAGACAAGGAGAAGACCGCATTCTCGGCAGGCCAAGGGCTCTGGCAGTTCACGGTTATGCCCTTTGGCCTCTGCAACGCACCAGCTACCTTCCAACGCCTCATGGAGTCAGTG
The DNA here is from genome assembly GCA_030765055.1 of Mantis religiosa. NCBI lineage: Eukaryota > Metazoa > Arthropoda > Insecta > Mantodea > Mantidae > Mantis > Mantis religiosa. Next base: position 151,976,515 of record CM060958.1, on the reverse strand, counting down.
ATGAGAGGACTGACTTACGACGCCTGACTGCTATACCTGGACATCATCGTCGGTAAGACTTTTGAAGACCATCTCCAGAATCTGAGTAAGGTGCTACAGAGACTGCAGGCGACCAACTTGAAGCTGAACGCGAAGAAGTGCCAGCTCTTCCGCAAGGAAGTGAACTACTTGGGCCACATAGTCTCAGGAACCGGAGTGGCCACAGACCTGGAGAAGACAAAGGCTGTGAGAAATTGGCCTCGCCCAAAGGATAAGAAAGAGTTGCGCAGTTTCCTGGGGCTGTGCAGTTATTATCGCCGCTTCATAAAGGGGTTCTCCAACATCGCCAAACCCCTCACCCGCCTGACGGAGGAACACCGGCCTTATGTGTGGACGGAGGACGCCGAAGACGCTTTCCAGCACCTGAAGGAGACCCTGTACAGTGCTCCAATTTTGGGTTTCCCACAACCGGGTGGCACCTTCATTGTGGACACCGACGCCAGCGACCATTGCATTGGAGGTGTCCTATCGCAGATCCAGGACGGTCATGAGCGGGTGATAGCCTACTACAGCAAGACGCTATCCAAGGCAGAGAAGAACTACTGCGTCACCCGACGGGAGTTACTGGCGGTAGTAAAGACATTGGAGCACGTCCACAAGTACCTGTACGGTCAGCCATTCCACCTGAGGACTGACCATTCCGCCCTAACCTGGCTATTGAGCTTTAGGAACCTGGAAGGCCAGACAGCACAATGGGTCCAGAGGCTGCAGGATACGACTTCACCTCGGAACATCGTAGAGGAAAAAGCCACGGTAACGCTGATGCCATGTCCCGAAGACTCTGTCCAGAAGAGTGCGGCCAGTGCACAAGAGTGGAAGAGAAGGAGCGTGCCGCAGCAGTCCGAGTAGTCACGGCAGTGCCTGCGGACGGCTGGGATAGCGCAGGCCTGAGGAGGGAGCATCTGGCGGACGCAGACTTGGGGCCACTCTTGAGGGAAGTGGAGGCAGGGACGAGACCAACCTGGGAGGACATCGCACCGAGGAGCGCCACCTACAAGTCGTACTGGGCCCAATGGGACTCGTTGAAGACCAAAGAGGGCGTGCTGTTCCGGGTATGGGAATCACCCGATGGGAAGACGCAGAGAGAACAGTTGGTACTTCCCCGGAGTAAGGTCCCGGAAGTCTTGGAAGAACTGCACGCCGGTACTTCAGGAGGACACCTGGGAGCGAACCGAACGATTGACAAACTACGGCAGCGCTAATACTGGCTGAGACTCCGAGCAGATGCTGAGAGATGGTGCCGTCAGTGTCACGTGTGCGCGGCGAGTCGCGGCCCCCAGACTAGTAGCCGGGGTCGCATGCAGCAGTACAACGTCGGAGCGCCATTCGAACGGATCGCCGTTGACATTGCTGGACCGTTCCCAGTTTCCGACCGAGGTAACAAGTACCTAATGGTGGTCGTGGATTACTTCACTAAGTGGCCGGAGGTGTATGCCATCCCAAACCAAGAGGCAAAGACAATCACAGACTGCCTCGTGGAGCAAGTGTTCTGTCGATTTGGGGTGCCGTTGGAGCTACACAGTGACCAGGGTACCAACTTTGAGTCCAACCTAATGAAGGAGGAACTACAAAGGCTTGGGTTGAACAAGACCCGCACGACGCCTCTACATCCCCAGTCGGATGGCATGGTCGAGAGATACATCAAGACCTTTGAGGAACACCTGAGGAAGGTCGTGGCCAGCCATCAGGAGACTGGGACGTCAAGGTGCCACTGTTCTTGCTGGCCTACTGCTCGTCTACACACGACACAACTGGAATGATGCCAGCCAGCTTAATGTTTGGCCGAGAGTTACACCTCCCTTGTGACCGGCTTTTGGAAGCCCTCTGGAGGCGAAGCAGCCGGTGACAGAGTACATGGAGAACCTGGTGGATCACCTCCACGACATGCACGAGATGGCTCGCCAGAACATCCAGAAGGCAAGCGACCGCATGAAGACCAGATATGACAGGCAAGCCAACAGCCAAGGGTTCCAGCAAGGTGACCTGGTCTGATTGTACCGTCCTACGCGGACCAAGGGATGCTGCCCGAAGCTTCAGCAGCCATGGCAAGGGCCGTACCGGGTGGTGAAGAGGATAAATGACGTGGTCTACCGCATCCAGAAGGTGCCCCGAGGAAAGATGTTGGTGGTACACCTGGATCGTCTAGCCCGCTACAATGGTGCTGCTCGGGACGACCAGCTTTGAGGAGGGAGCAGTGTCACGCAATTAGCGGAAAGCCAGACCAACGATAGCTGAGAAGGGACCAGAGGTATGTGGGCCACACCCACTCATCTATCTCAGTCACTAACTGAGGGTTGATTAGGGGAGTGTCACTTGTCGCTGGCCGCCTCTTTCCCCTTCCGCTGTCCTCTGGAACTTTCGCGGTAATTCACTGAAAGCAGAGACTTCTAGAAAACAGTGATATTCCTATAAAAAGGGCTGCAGTGAGTGAATTGAGTCAGTCAGTCAGTTCTTGGCGAGTTGTGAGGAGCGCCCAGTGAGGGGATGGACTGCGTACGTGCGTCGGAGGAGTTGACGTAATTAGAGTGCAAGTGGAACTGTAACGGACGAACTGGTGAATCGTAATTGTGTGCATTACGTAATTCTGTGTAATTGGCAAGTGTTCAACTGTAAGTCGGTGGAAATAAAGAACATTTTTGAGTGGTGCAATTGGACTTTTCATTTCACGAACCCACAAAGTCACGATACTCTTGTCCTTATCATCCCACCCTACCGTGATCCTGAAGCAGCCCATCAGAACAGGTTCGGAGACCATCCTAACAAAGGAGGAAGTGTTTACCAGGAGCATATCATCCTGCCATGCAGCGCCAAGACTTCCCCTGAAAGAGACCAATAGATGAGAGATGATGTGAAATGATAATGAAGATGAAATGGGGAGACAGGAAATTTGGGAGATGTAATTAACCTACCCAGCATTCGCCTAGCGACCTGGGAAAACCCTAAAAATACCTGTGGGTCAGGTAGGTCAGCCACGGGGATCAAACACGGACCTCCTGAATACAGACCACAGAATAAACAATACATAAACTGCTGCTATTTCCTCAAGTTGTTCTCGGGCAACAAGCCAGGTGAAAGGATGATTAGAAATCAACATTTTGGGAGTGTGCATCTCTCCCATCATCAGGATATTTATTAAATGTTATAACCACAAACAAAACACTGGATATAACAAATATAAACAAAGACAAAACAGCATTACTGAACAAAAGACTGTTTTCTGTAAATTAAATGGCAGGTCAGGAGATGGCGTGAGTATAGAAAATTAACTGGATCAAAGAAAGGTAACTACTTAACTTCATGATCAAAGCTCTATTGATCTAAGTCGACTATTTCCATTTTTAAGACCGGCTTCCAAGAGGAACTGAACTGAAATCCAGCATCACAATTAAGTGTGCTCCTCTAGGAGGAAATGGCCAAAGCAAAAGTTTACTGGGAGCAGAGAATTAAGGATGATGGGAGAGATGCACACTCCCGAAATGTTGATTTCTAATCATTCTTTCACCTGGCTGGCTGCCCGAGAAGAAATTGACCATATTCGTGGCCAGGAAAGCTCCAATTCTTATTTTATGCTGCTATTTCTTCTCAGTAAAATTTTCTCTATAGATAGTGATAAGACAGCCCAACATTAACAGCTGCATTGTTTGTGATTGTGCATAGTATTACATATATTTTTTGTCTTTAAAGTGTCTTGTGCAATATTTTTAAATGTCTCCAAAGAAACGCAAGGCTAATGGGCAAGTACAACCAAAGGAATGTTCAAAGTATAAACTTGGAAGAAGCGTAGGGACAGTGAAGCACAAATTAGTACAAAAGTGAATCGAGAAGATATTGACACATTGCATTTTGAAACTCCACCACCGGACATCTTTGACAAGTACATCACGCCATCTATTGACAATACGGAGAAAGAAGAAACCACTACAACTTACACTAATCGAGTATCAGCTGAGGATAGGAGCAAGAGCTCTTGAAACATGTCCTGTGAATAAACAGTGTGAGTGAAGCAATGTGTCAATATCTTCTCGATTCACTTTTGTACCAAAGGAATGTTGTCAAACCACACACAAAACAATTTTTGAATTTATCTTATTTCTATAGGGCACCACATAAAAACTGATTTTAATATTTTTTAAGGACCCTGGAATTTCACCAGGAAACTAAGTAAACTAATATATAAATATATAATAATATATAATATATAAATTCTGATAATACAATAGTTACTGAATAAATGCTAAACAAATTTAAGGTGGTTATGTATTATGAATGTTTGTAAATAATAATTATAACATTGATATACATTTCGCCAAAGCATGACAAATTTCAGAAGAAAACGGCCCCCTTTGTCACTGAATGTAACCATTAGCCAACAAAAGGTGATCCTCATTACAGGGCATTATTTCCTGCTGCAGACACAGACCTTGTAAATCCAACACCACCCTTCACAGAAGAGTGAGGCAGAGTTATGTTCTTGAAGACCTATAAGTTAGCAGTTGCTTAAACTGGTGGAAAGCATATATACCTCCTTAACTGAAATCATCCTTCGGCGGCATCCTATGGCAGCAAGATGGCGGCAGTAGGTGTGCAGACGCATTCAATCAAGCACAGTTTTTCGTCCGTAATTAATGAAAATAACAGTGAATCGGCATCACAAGTGAGCACAGAAAGGAATATGCGATTTGTTCAAGTGCAAATAAAAGTAGCAAGATGAAAAACGGGAATACAGAAATTTTCGATCTGGAAAATGTACACGCAGCGCAGCAGCCCACAAGAGACACGGAAACAATTGCATCACTACAAGTGGTGATAAACCTGTTAAACAGGGATCTAATAAAGGCACAAATGGAAGCCACTGAGTTACGAAAGGAAATAGAAGAGTTAAAGAAGAGGGAAATGTGTGACTGTATAAAATCTAAGTATTCTACGGTGACAAAAAAGGGACACTTTGATACAATACCGAAACAGGGCCAAGATCAAAATGTGCCAACGCAAAATTGCTTTGAAGATGATGCTCAAAGCAAAGAAAGGAATACAAAAGGACCATAAGCAAGGAAAAGACAACGGACAAGAAGAAAGTGCTTGTGTTAGGTGATTCAATATTAAAATTTGCAGGTGAGGTATGCAGAGAAAAGGGCCATGAGGTGCGCTGTTTTCCAGGCATAAGGCTACGTGAAATGCAAGGGAAAATTGAAAGGATGGATCTAAAAAGAGAAAAACCAGAGATAGTGTTGCTTCATGCAGGCAATGGCTGAGGAGATAATGGGGGAAACTATGGACGTAATAAGCAGCATTAGGTCACAGGTCCAGAAGCAAAAATCATTGTAAGTGGTGTTCTCCGCCGACGTGATGTTACAAACAGAAGAATTATGAGGATAAATGACGAACTAGACTGGCTTTGTGCTAAAAGGAACTGTTTAATGGTACATGGGAACTTCTGGCTCTGGAAGAATGACTTTGCTAGGGATGGGATACATTTAAATCGAAGGGGGTCCAGCAAATATGGAAATTTGTTAAATAATGTCATAACCTCAGTGCTTCAGGAAAACTAGAGATGCAAGTGGTGGATACAAATTCAAATGCAAGTGTTGCAGGGAATCAACTAGAGGGGGAAACTGCTCTGAAAGTGGGTAATCTTAATGAACCATTTAAAAAATGTGAAATAGGAATGACCAAAGGTAAGGATAATTTAGTAATTGGCCATGTAAATATTCAAAGCTTATTTAACAAAATAACTGAACTAGAAGTATTGTTACTATCAGATCTAAAGGAGGTAGATAATCTACGTATTACAGAACACTTGCTAAATAAGTATAGATTCTATAAAAATAAATAACTTTAAATTGTAATCAGTATTCCGCAGAGATAAAAGTGTGCATGGAGGGTCGGAAATATTTGTAAGAGCAGAGATGGAGTGCAAAGAAGTAAAGGGAATGTTAAGTTTAAGGGTTGAGAAGCATTTTGAACTTTCGGTAATGAAGGTACCAGTAGCTAAAATGGTAATAGCATGTAGATATAGGACCCCAAACAGTGATTTCAATATATTTATTAACAATTTAGAGCAGTTGTTCAGACAGTTAACAGTAAAATACCAAAATATCATTGTCTGTGGTGATTGGAATGTTAATTTATTACAGGAGAACCAAAAGAGTATCAAAGTACAGAATTTGTGTTGTATATACAACAAGAAAAACAAAATAAAAGTCCCCACTAGAATATAAAGCATTCTAAGTCACTTCTGGATGTAATAGTCACAAATATGGAATGTACTGAACCTTCCCAAGTCATTGAAGCAGGGGTGTCCAACCACAAAGCCCAAATATTAAGAATTGCTGCAATTAAGCCAAAACAGGGTAAAATAAAGACAGTTAAATGATGCTACAGTGAAGCAAATTTATATTATTTCAAATACTTACTAAGAAAGGACAGCTGGAAGAAGGCCTATGTAGAAAATAGAGTTGGGGAAACATTTACTCAATTTCTTGAAACCTTTCTATGCAATTTTGAAATGGCTTTTGCATTAAAACAGATGTCAGTAGTAGGGAACAGAGGAGAAAATGGTTGGGCAACAAAAGGGATCAAGGTCTCATCAAAACGACTAAAATTCTTAGGTGAATTGGCAAAAGGGGGAGGGACGTCAAAGGAAACACTCAACTATATAACTAACTATAAGAGAATTTATAGGAAAGTCATTAGGGCAGCAAAAAAAAAATTACATAATGATAGGTAAATATTAGGTTCAGAAAATAAAAATAAGGCAATGTGGCAAGTAATAAAAAAGGAGACTGGTAAAACGAATCAAACAAAGTCCCAAATTGAACTGATTAGTGATGGCAAGAACATAAAAAATCCAGTTAAGGTGGCAGAGCTATTTAATAAGCACTTCACTGAAATTGCAAATGAAATATTGGATAAGAAATATGGTACACAAAAAGTTCAATCTAGCTACAATAATAAAACAAAATGGTGCAAAAATTCTTTCTTTATTCACCCAATAAGCAAAGAAGAACTAATAAAAGTAACAAAAGGATTAAATAATAAGTTATCAACAGGAATAGATCAAGCACCTGATTATGTTTGGTGTACCACAAGGTTCTATTTTGGGTCCTATTCTTTTCTTATTGTTTGTAAATGATTGGCAGTCAAATATTAGAGCTAAAACAATAGTTCAATATGCGGATGACACAAATATATTAATTGAAAGCAATGCACTTGAAGAGCTACAAATCTTATCAAGCAGAATGTTCAGTAATATTTCTAAATGGTTCAGCAATAATAATTTAATTGTAAACTTGGATAAGACACATGTAATTCATTTTCAGTTTTCTCAGAATAAGTCTCCTGTACAATCACAATTAATATGTAATAATCAAGTAATTAAGTATGTAAATACAACTAAATTTCTTGGTCTTTGGATACAGAGTAACCTAAAGTGGGAGACACATGTTGATCATCTAATTAAAAAACTGAGTACAATTTGTTATAATTTCAGACAACTGGTACACATAGTTCACATAAAAACTCTCAGAAGTATGTATTTTGTGTGTGCTCACTCCATTTTAAAATATGGCATAACATTATGGGGTAACTCACCACATTGTAAATCATTATTCATAATGCAAAAACGGATTCTAAGAATACTTGGAGGAGTTAAATCAACATCTACGTGCAGACCATTATTTAAAAAAAGTAAAATCTTACCTCTCCCATGTATTTTCATTTTTGAAATTTTAAAATTTACAAAGACAAATTTAATGAAAGGAAATGGCCACTGTACCTTTAATGACACAGTTCATAATCATAATACTAGACAGAGAATGGATATTCATGTGAATAGAAGTAACACAAGAGCTCATCAAAACAGTAAAATAAACCTAGGAATCACTTTTTTTAATAAACTGCCTATAGCCAATAAAACCACTTGCAATTTGTCAGCATTTAAAAAGTCAGTTTTGGCATACTTACTAGACCATTGTTTTTATTCTGTTAATGAATTTATGGAAAGTTTATAATATTGTTAAATTTCTGAATTAATTGTGTATATTATAAAATTCTTGAGATATCTTTATAAAACATTTTGTACAAACACTGATTTGTCCTTATTGGATGTGACTTGTTAATTTACAAGTATAGTTAATTGCACTGTAAATTCACAATTTGACATGTCTTATATCATAGTACTCCATGTACAATGTATGATTTACAAGATGAATAAATTATCTATCTATCTGTGTAGTAAAAGAATGTATAGAGGATATGGCAGAGCCTTTAATGCATGTGTATAATAAATCCTTTGAATCAGGAGTATTTCCAGAAAAACTTAAGATCGCAATAGTAAAGCCATTACACAAAAAAGGGTCAGTTCACAATATACAAAATTACAGACCAGTATCAATGTTATCAGCCTTTTCAAAATCTTAGAAAAACTTATGTACAACAGAATAATTAGTTTCATAGAAAAAAAGTACCATCATAACAGATTCACAACATGGTTTCAGACATAAAAGATCAACAGAAACAGCACTTTACACCTTATTAGAAAAAATAGATGACACAATTGAGTAGAAGATAAAAACATTAGGATTATTTATGGATCTCACAAAAGCATATGATGTGATAAACCATAAAATATTACTGGTAAAACTAAATTTCTATGGATTAAGGGGATTAGCAAATATATAATTCGACTCATACTTGAAAATTTCACCACAAATAATCAAATACATCATCATAACACCAGAGGTAAAACAGACTTAAGAACAATAACACATAGAACTACACTTTATTCCAAAGGAGTTAGATATTCAGCAGTCACTCTGTATAATAAACTACCGGCCAATCTGAAAAACATAAAATCCATGAGGTGTTTCAAGCTATCGTTGAAAGAAATTTTATTAAGTGATTCATATTATGATATAAGTGAATTTCTAGATACACTGTAGCTGGCCATATAATTGTATATATTTGTGATGCATTTTAAATGCTGTGTAGTTGTAGAGCCATGCAACTATATATATTTATGAGTTCATGCTTAGATCTTATTAATTACACTTGATGCAACTTATTTTTATTTTTTATTTTTATACTTATATTATTGTATTGTTCTAAATATTTGTATTGACGTATCCAATGTCATTGTATTGACTTAACGGATGAATAAAACCACCGCCACCGCCACCGCCGCCGCCGCCGCCGCCGCCGCCACCGCCACCACCACCACTACTACTACTACTACTACTACTACTACTATCACACAGAACTCAAGTAGTACAAATTAGTCAGTTAAAAAACAGCATAAAAGAGAGGAATATAAGTCAACCCTCAGAACAGTAGCATATGGTGTGCTACAAGGATCAATACTAGACCCACTTCTTTTTCTGCTATACATAAATGATACGCCACTGAATGTTCAACAGGCAGAGGTAGTACTGTTTGCGGATGATACAAATGTCCTTATAAAAGCAAAAGGTGACACAGAACTAATGGATAAAATAGAAAGTAATATAATGAAACTCGGACTGTGTTTAATAAACACAGATAAAACAGTTGCTATGAGGTTTCATAGTAGCCAAAATAGGAATTATATAACAAATCCACAAATAGAATTAGATGGGGAACTTATAAAGTATCAAAGGGAAACACAATTTCTGGCAGTACAGGTAAGTGAAGATTTAAAATGGCGATCTCACATACATATTAAATTAATTGGGAGTCGATTAATGACACTAAACAACACTTACTTTTAAATTTTCCCGGAACTAGTTTCAGAGGCCTTCCCTCTATCTTCAGCCGGACATTGACTGGTTCTCATTGGTGTAGCTGGCAATATTTTGTCATCGGTCTCCTCTGGTGGTGGTTCGAGGAACTTGCTGAACAAATCTTTCTGGGGGATGTCAAAATTGAATACTTTGTTCCTATTTTTTGAAATAAAGATTTGTTCCCATGTGGACAGTTCTTGTTTTCCTGTTGTATGTTTTAGTAATTTTGGTTCTGGATTTATGTTGTGGTTTTCTTCCCGAAAATGCATGGCAACTGCTGATTTTTCTAATTGTTTGTATTTTATGTTCCTAAAGTGTTCCTTTGCTCTTGTTTCTAGATTTCTTTTGGTTTTTCCAATATAAATTTGACTACAGTCACAGCATTCAATTTGATATATCCCAGATTTTTTGTTAGATGGAATGGCATCTTTGATGTTTGAGCAAATTAGGTTTTTTAAGGAGTAATGGTTCACTGGTGCTAGCTGAATGTTTTGTTTTTTGAAGATCATTTTAGTTTCTGTAGCTGAGAGGGTTGTGGTTTTCTTTAGTAGTTTCTTCTTTTTTGCTAAGTTCACTTTTTTGTCTACTAGTGATTTGGGAAAGTCATTTTTCTGTGCTATTTCAATAATTTTGTTGTATTCTATTTTGTATTCTTCTGCTGTGAGAGGGATGTTGACCAGTCTGTGTGCTAAACTATTAAAGATTGCCTGTTTGTTGGATCTTGGATTGTAGCCATTACCTTTTATGTAGTTGTCTGTCTGTGTTGGTTTTCTGTAAATGCCAAAGTTTATTCTATTTTTATTTCTGATCACTAAAGGTTTCCCCATGGATGTTCAAACTCTGGCAAAGATATGTAGATGACATATTTGCCATAGTGCCAAAATAACACATCAGTGATGCACTAAAACTTTTAAATATTCAAGAAAAAAGCATCAGGTTCACTGTAGAAGTTGAAAAAGACGAGTATTTACCATTTCTAGATCTAAAAATAATCAGAAATAAAAATAGAATAAACTTTGGCATTTACAGAAAACCAATACAGATCGACAACTGCATAAAAGCTAATGACTACAATCCAAGATCCCACAAACACGCAATCTTTAATAGTTTAGCACACAGACTGGTAAACATCCCTCTCACAGCAGAAGAATAAAAAATAGAATACAACAAAATTATTGAAATAGCACAGAAAAATGACTTTCCCAAATCACTAGTAGACAAAAAAGTGAACTTAGCAAAAAAGAAGAAACTACTAAAGGAAACCACAACCCTCTCAGCTACAGAAACTAAAATGATCTTCAAAAAATTCACTTATCATCCATGGGCCTTTGATAAATTCAAAAAAGTCTTCAAAAAACAAAACATTCAACTAGCACCAGTGTACCATTACTCCTTAAAAAACCTAATTTGCTCAAACATCAAAGATGCCATTCCATCTAACAAAAAATTTGGGATATATCAAATTGAATGCTGTGACTGTAGTCAAATTTATATTGGAAAAACCAAAAGAAATCTAGAAACAAGAGCAAAGGAATACTTTAGGAACATAAAATACAAACAATTAGAAAAATCAGCAGTTGCCACGCATTTTTGGGAAAAAAACCACAACATAAATCCAGAACCAAAATTACTAAAACATACAACAGGAAAACAAGAACTGTCCACATGGGAACAAATCTTTATTTCAAAAAATAGGAACAAAGTATTCAATTTTGACATCCCCCAGAAAGATTTGTTCAGCAAGTTCCTCGAACCACCACCAGAGGAGACCGATGACAAAATATTGCCAGCTACACCAATGAGAACTAGTCGATGTCTGGCTAAAGATAGAGGGAAGGCCTCTGAAACTAGTTCCGGGAAAATTTAAAAGTAAGTGTTGTTTAGTGTTATTAATCGACTCCCAATAAATTTAATTTATACAACAACACTGTTTTCAACACTTCCATGAAAGGATTCACATAAATATGTTAACCAAAAAGCTCAGTACGGGATGCTATATGTTAAATACATTAAAAATGGTCACCAGCACACATTTTCTCAGAAATGCATATTTTGCTCAAGTTCACAGTTATATTCGGTATGGAATAATATTTTGGGGTATAGCAGCTGGCTGGGAAGAGGTATTTAAAATGCAGAAGTGAGCAATAAGAATAATGATGGGTAATACCAATAGAACGTCATGTAGGGAGTTGTTGCTTGTGGCCTGTATATACATGCTAGAAGTTGTTGTTATTGCTGACTAATGGCACTGGGGATTAGTTGATTTCCCCCTAGCTTCCCAATATAAAGCCTGTAGGTTCCCACTTTTGAGACCATTACATTTGTCCAAATGGTGTTTGTTCATGATGACATCCTCTTTACAGATAGTACATTTGGGTGTAGGTATGCAGTGTATTTTATAAAGGTGTTCTGCAAGACAATCATGGCCAGTTTCCATTCTAAATAGGGCCACTGCAGTTTTTCTTGGTAGTTTTTGTATGTCAGTTTTATCTCCAATGTTCTTATAATCCTGGTCTTTTAGTTTGTCTTCTTCATCAAGTCTCTGCTGTCTTTTAAAATGTAGCTTAATGTTGTTTAACTGTTTATTAATTTCAGTTTGTCTTACAGGTTTTATATTTTGAATAGCACCTTTTTTTGCTAGCTGGTCAGCATGTTCATTACCTAAAAGTCCAACATGGGCTGGAATCCATTGCAGGGCGACATGGTTTCTTGATTCGACAGCTTTAATTAAACTTCTTACTTCTTTGATGTTTCTTGTTGTTTTGTTTTTATAATTTACAATCCCATCTATGGCTGATTTTGAATCTGTTAAGATAACTATGTTTTGCTTTATGTACGGTCTGTACAGGACATTCTGCAGTGCTGCTTTTATGGCTGTTAGTTCTCCATCATAATGGTTTGAAGTTTCGTCTAGTGTTAGATACTGTATACTCCTGCACCAGCATCTTGTTTGTTTATAAAGGAACCATCTGTATATATTCGGAGCCATTCTTTTTCTGGTAATCTTTCATTTTCTGTGGCTATTGCTATTGCTCTCATTTCATCTGGTAAATTGTTTTGCTTATGTATTGTATATAACAGGTCATTCTTATAATGTAAGTCAATATATTCTGTTGGGCTTGTTTCCTCTATTGTTGTTATATTTGTTGTTATTATGTTCTTGTGTTTTGAGTTATTGATGTATGTTCTGAAGCTTGTTTGGGTTTTTAGATTGCTTATATTATCTGCTGTGTGATACCACTTGTGTCTATTTTTGTTAACTAGCAGTTTTTGTGCTAGGGTAATTGCCTTTAGTTCATGTTCCAGTTCTATGGCCATATTTTTTGTGAAGCTCTGTAGTATGACAATTGGTGTTGTTTTCACAGATCCTGTTATTATTCTTAGTCAATTGTTTTGTGAGGTTTCTATTTTCCTTTTGAGTTTCTTGCTTACTGTTGCCAGCAGTTCTCCTCCAAATAGTAAGTTGGGTTTTATGTATGTTTTATGTGTGTTATTAAGGAGGTCCATATTTCCACCCCATTTTTTTTACTGCTAGGCGTTTTAAGATGTTCTTTTTGTTGATCTTATTTGTTACATTGTTTACATGTTCTTTCATTGATAGTTTCCGGTCTAGTTCTATTCCTAGATATGTTGTTGTGGATGCTTCTTGTAAATTTTTGTTATTGATTTGCAGACATATATTTTCTGTTTTGTGTTGCATTGTGAACAGTTGATATTGAGTTTTTTCTGTGTTTATCTCCATATTGTTATGGTTAGTCCATTGTTCCAGTTTTATAATTGTATTCTCCATTGTTTTTTGTAACTTTTTATAATGTTTCCCAGAACTTATATTCTTTTCCGAGGTCCATATTACTAGGTCGTCAGCATACATTCCCACTTGTATGTTATCTAGTTTCTTCAGTGCGTCGTTTATAAATATATTAAAGAGAATAGCACTTGTAACAGATCCTTGGGGTAATCCAACTTGGGTTTGTTTCCATTTGGATGTGGCTGTTTTGTACTTCACTGCAAACCGTCTTTGAGATAAGAAGGCTTGAAACCAGTTTAGCATCTGACCTGATATGCCATATGATTTCATCTTGTGTAGTAGCATTTCTCGCCATACTGTGTCAAATGCACCTTTGAAATCAACAAATAGTGCAAGAGAAGTCTTATTTTTATTAAAATTTTGTTTAATGTCTTGTGTAATTCTTATGACCTGATGCATTGCTGAGTTATCTTTCCTAAACCCGGCTTGTTCTGGGACTATTATGTTTTGTGTTTCCAGGTTAAATGTCAGTCTTGAAGCTATCATTCTTTCTAGAAGTTTTGCTATGTTTGAAGTTAATGATATCGGTCTGTAGCTATCTATCGATTGTGCCAGTTTTCCTTTCTTCTTGATGGGTATTATTTTTACATGCTAGAAGTAATATACTACATTCAATCACATAAATATATACTTTGCGAAAATTTACAAATACATGACTACTGTACACGGCAGAGAGATAATTTACATATTCAACACTGCAGGACTAACCTAGCCAAAAAAAAGAGCACACCACATTGGAATAATTCTGTATAACCAACTGCCTACCTTGATTAAAAACATAAAAGATCTAAATGTATTAAAAAAAAAAAAAAAAAAAAAACTTAGGTCATTCCTATTAGTTCATTCATTTTATACAGTTGCAGAGTTCCTGGAAATGTGATTATGTAAAATATAATAGTTAATGTTAATACTCTCTAACCATGAAAATAATTTTATGTTGTATAGATTTAGTTAGGAATAGGATTTTACTGTTTGTGTTCTTGTAATTTTTATTTGTTTTTCTTGACGAAGCGATAAAAATGTAATTTTTTTTAAGTGCTGAATAAATACTACTACTACTACTTCTTTGCATGTGGTATGAGGGTCAATTGATAAGTCTGGTAAATTTCCATGAAGGGATGGAAATAGTTTGTTGCTACTTTGTGAGTGGTAAACTTGATTATTTAAAAGATAGTACAGAAAATATCAATGTGCTACAATATATAGTTCATTGTTGACAGCCATCTGAATAATCAGTGTGATAGCTGTGATTGAAAACGGGGGGGGGAAACGAAAAAAAAACAGAGTTTTATGACGTTATTAAACATTTTCATTTGAAGGGCTGGACTGCCGTACACGTCAAAACTAAATTGGATGAAGCTCACTTGGACTGTGCACCAACATTGAAGACCATTTACATTTGGATCAATGATTTAAATGTGGTCATAGAAGTACTGAAGATGAATCATGATCTGGTCATTCAACTGTGGTCACCACACAGGACACTATTGAAAAAAAATCCATGATCAGGTTATGCAAGACCACCAAATCAAAATTCGTGTGATTGCTGAGGTTGTAGGTAACTCAACTGAGCGAGTGTACAATCTTCTACATGAAAAATTGGTAATAAAAAGCTGTGTGCAAGATGAGTGCTGCGATTACTCACAATCAACCAAAAGCGCATCCCAAAGAACACCACTACCAAGTGTCTGACAATGATTAATGCAGTCTGCAAGACATTTTGTGCCGATTTGTGACCGAGGATGAAACTTGGATCAATCATTACACACCAGAGTCAAAACAGCAGTCAAAACAATGGACAAAGTGAACCAAAGAAGGCAAGGACCATTATGTCAGCTGGTAAGGTGATGGCCACTGTTTTTGGGATTCTCAAGGAATAATCCTCATAGACTACTTGAAAAAAGGCAGAACTAAAACTGGAGCCTATTACGATTCATTGTTGGATCGTTTGTAACATGAGTTGACTGAAAAGAGAGCGAGACTGAAACACATAAAATTGCTCTTTCACCAGGATAATGCACCAACGCATACATCAGCAATTACAATGGCGAAAGTGCATGAGTTGGGCTTTGAATTGGTTGCTCATCCATCTTATTCACCAGACTTAGCACCAAGTGTCTTCTTCCTGATCCCAAACTTGAAAATTTCGCTTGGTGGTAAGAGATTTTCATTAAATGAAGAAGTAATAATCACTGACAACAAATATTTTGCACACCTTGACAGAACCTATTTTTCCAACAGGATGAATAATTGGTTGAACACAGCTAAGATACCTTTCTACAGTTCGGACACAAAGATCTCCCAGATCCTTACCCGATACAATATCAATGTATGGCTGCGGCACACCCAATCACACACAGGTTTTAAACGAAGAACCCTGTAGAAAGCCTACAAATGTAAATAAAGTAATGTTTTCTCACCTGTGCCTCCTGTAAAGCCCCGAGGGTATATGTACCACCACCAGTGTACTCAATTGCTGGTAGTTCATGATGCAGTAGGCTGCACTTGTGATTATTATGTGATGGGGTTGAAATGTGGTCGACGTGGCGCACCTGCAGAGAAATACCATAAAACAAGGTGTTAAAACTTTGTGCTCGCTGTTTACTGCAGATAGGGACTAGGTCCCTTTTTGCTGTAAATGAATGGCTGACTATTTGTTACAGTCAGTTAAGTAATATAATTGTTCTTTCACACTAGCTATGTGTAGCAAGCTAGAGTCAGACTGAAAAATTTAATGCCCTAGCCAGGATTTGAAACCATGGCTCTCCCAGTCTCTTTCTGGTTGCTCTTAACCATTGAGCTACCATGGCCAACATGCTAGCATGACATTAAATTCTCCAACTGACTCAAACTTTTTTCCTGATAAACCACTAGGAGTTCTCATAAACGTATGAGACATGATATAAACATATTTGAGTTTTATTTATGAGTCACTATGTTTACACTAAAACTTCACTTACTTGTTGTATAATTGAAACGTTTTCAAGATCATTTGATCTCATCCTCAGCTGTTTGGTGACTAAATGAACATTCCTCTTCTTCCACTACTACGGAGCTCCCATCACTCTGCCATCTGGTGTTAGGGGCACTAAGTTTTAATACTTCATTTAATGCCGGGATTTCAAAATGTATAACTTTATCACGGTTTTTGTTTATGAATATTTTTTCGCAAATATCCAATTCTATGGGTGTACTTAAAGATTTTAACAGTTTAATGTTGTGGCCAATGTTGTGGTTTTTTGTCCAAAAATGGTGTGACACTGCAGATTTTTCTGTTTGTTTCAACTTAATGTTCCTCTGGTGTTCTTTTTGCCTGGTTAACAAGTTTCTCTTAGTTTTTCCTATGTAGCTTTTTTCACAGGTTTCACAATTAATCTGATAAATTCCTGATTTCAAATTCCAACCCCACACTACCAAGGTTGTACTGTCTGCCAAAAATCCACAAACAAGACAATAGCATGAGACCCATCATCAATGGCATCAATTCACCTACGTACCACATTACAAAGTGGTTAGTAAGAAAATTAAAATCATATGACAAATTTCAAAGTTTGGGAATAAAGAACTCCTTAGAATTGATAAATCACCTACAGAAGTACAACATCCCGGAAAATCACATACTAGTTTCTTTTGACGTTAAAGCACTTTTTACAAGCATTCCAGTTGAAAAAATACCTACACTCCTCAAAAAATGGCTAACCCAGACTACAACGGACCCCAGAGAAATAGATGACATCAATCTTACAGATTTATGCATAAGGAATAATTACTTCATGTTTAACCAAAAATTCTACAGACAATCAAAAGGATTAGCTATGGGGAGCCCACTTTCGCCTATTTTAGCAGACCTATACATGAGCTATTTTGAAACACACATAGTAAAGGCCTTCCCACAGATTTATAAATTTTGGCGGAGATATGTTGATGATGTTTCTGCTATCATTCCGGAAAAACTTAGAGAAGATTCTCTAAAATTACTAAACCTGCAAGATAATCACATCCAGTTTACAATGGAAGTAGAAAGAGACAACACCCTACCCTTTTTGGACCTCAAGATAACTAGAAATTGTCATGGTGTAGATTTTGGAATATACAGGAAGCCCACACACATAGATAATTACATAAAGAAAAATGAATACAACCCAGTTTCACATCAACTAGCTGCCTTTAGAAGTCTAATTCACCGGCTATACAACATCCCACTGAGTAAGGATGAATTTTTGAAAGAACAACAACACATAAAAGACATAGCGGTATTAAATGGATTCAACCCAGCCGTCATAAGGAACATGATGAAGAGAAAGGAAAAACTGAAGATAATATCAAAAAATACCACTCTCACACCACTTAAAAACACAAATTGGCAATATAGAAAATTCACCTACCATCCATGGGCTTTTAGAAAATTTGAACGAGTCTTCAAAAGACTAAACTTAAAACTAGCACCCCAAAACAAATTCAGTCTGAGGAACCTGCTAAATAAACCACTAAAAAATTCAATCCCCAACAATTTGAAATCAGGAATTTATCAGATTAATTGTGAAACCTGTGAAAAAAGCTACATAGGAAAAACTAAGAGAAACTTGTTAACCAGGCAAAAAGAACACCAGAGGAACATCAAGTTGAAACAAACAGAAAAATCTGCAGTTTCACACCATTTTTGGACAGAAAACCACAACATTGGCCACAACATTAAACTGTTAAAATCTTTAAGTACACCCATAGAATTGGATATTTGGGAAAAAATATTCATAAACAAAAACCGTGAAAAAGTTATAAATTTTGAAATTAAATGAAGTATTAAAACTTAGTGCCCCTAGCACCAGATGGCAGAGTGATCGGAGCTCCGTAGTAGTGGAAGAAGAGGAATGTTCATTTAGTCACCAAACAGCTGAGGATGAGATCGAATGATCTTGAAAACGTTTCAATTATACAACAACAACAAGTAAGTGAAGTTTGAGTGTAAACATAGTGACTCATAAATCAAACTCAAATATGAAGAATACTTCACTGTTAATAATGCTTCTGCTTTTAATATTTATGTTATAAACATGTTTGTGTGAATACTTACCACAAGTTCAGGAGAGGAGTAAGCTATCACAGCAACTCTAGTGGCATTGGCAGCAACTGTAAAACCAGCCAATAACTTCTTCACAAACTTCAGCTCATTTTTAAAGTTTTCTGCTCCAACACTAGCTGACGAATCCACCAGAAACACAAGTTCCAGCTGCCAACACAATTAAGCATTACTTGTGTGACCCAGCGTGCAAGTCAATGGCAAGACTTACTGAAACATTATTATTCTATTAATTTCAAGTGAAACATATTAACTTCTATCACTTCATATAAATATTCCTAAACGAAATGGTGATTGCTTCATCCAAATACAATATCTTGTCCCTCTTCTATCAGTGCAATGTAAAATATAGAACTCATAATTCAACAGAAAAAGTAAAGCGCACTACTCATTCACTAATGGTGTCTAATAATGCTAATAAAAAATACACAACAAAATAATAAACACTCTTGTAGTAAATGAAATGGCACTAACATCCTAACTTGAGTTTTGCATGGCATGAAGGTCGAAGGCAGAAACTTGTGGTAACCTGTAGAGGTAAAATTTCCATTAGTATACATAATGTCATAGCAACTGCAGGTGCTGCCATGTAGGAATTAAGAAAAAGATAAGAGATGTTTGTGACAAATAATTATATTAATGTAGTATTTATTGCCTTTTATATCTTGCAGGTTATGGCAAGAAGGTTCTAGAAATAGAATGCTTTCAATTTTCAGAGTTTAAATGGGTAGAACAAATCTCTCATGGTAACAGTATGGCTTGCTTAATACGTTAAAACAGAAGGAAACAACAGTGAAGCAGCTCTGAAAATGAAACAACTTAAAGACAAAATAGATTGGTAGTATTTCAAAATTCATACGTGATTTCAAGTTTTTAAAATAAATATTTTCTCAAATGCAGTAGAATAGGTTGACTGATGTAAGTCCAAACAGCAGTTCTCCGATGGCTCCATGACCAAGGGCTTGTTTGTAGAATGTTTAGATCGTTGTTTGCAGAGACTTGGTGACTATTGGAACAGACCAATGCACTCACCTTTGTTACTCTGAAGTGAACTATCAATTCAACTGGACTATGTTGTTTTGTGTTATAGTAATCACTCAATATTGACAATCATGCATAGCTTACTTTCTGAATGCTCATTAGTAACCAACAAATACTAATTAGGGTGAGTAATTTGAAATGAAGAATGAAATAAAGAAACAAAGTCTGACCTTCACTTCATACTGCTTCTGTAAAATCTGAACTAAACCTTACTTCAACTCAAAACCTTTAAACAAAAGTAACAATTTAATAGAAATAGCATTATTACAGTGGATCAGCAACAAGTGAAGGAAAATAAGATGGCACATAAAGAGATGAACCAATGGCTAAAAGAAGAATAACACAAACAATATTTTATTTCAATTCCTTTCTTGGAAGTGTTGAAAACAGTGTTGTTATAATAAATTTAATTTAAAGAGAGCCGATTAATGACACTAAACAACATTTACTTTTTACATGTTTCAGAGACTTTGCCTCCATCCTCAACTGGCCATCGACTGGTTCTCTTTGGTAAGTGTTGTTGAGTGTCATTAATCAGCTCTCTTTAAATTTAATATTTTATTTGCTCTGAATACATTTTCAAAATTGATTCACAAACATTTGCAGTTCTGCAGACAATTTGACAGCTGCTTGAGCTCAAGTGAACACTTCCATGAGCTCATTCAATACTGAATATTTCTGTATTTATGCATTCATAACAATGAATAACATGCTTCATAGAGTTATTTCAGCAATTGAAACTCTTCAATAGTTAGGTAGCACTGACAAATTGTATCATGTGAAGTCTCTGTAGCGTGTGAAGATAAGTTTATTTTTTGTTTAATGTGACGCATTTAAATACAACTGTAAGTATATTTCAATGGCATTAGCAATAGTATTTTACATAGATTAGTATTTAGTAGTGACAAATAGGAAATCCTTGTAAAGTTTTCAGTTATTGGGAAAAATGTGTAAATTGCATTCTTTCTCCATAGTTCTTTGAGTCATTATTCTCTCTTATTTTAATGAAAATTATTATTTGGAGCTTCCCTCACTTTGAAGGTCACGCCTCGCTACTGCATCTAGTCTGACTGTACAATAGAAAGATTACTAAAGAGTAACCTTAGTTCTTTGAGTCATTATTCTCTCTTATTTTAATGACAATTATTATTTGGAGCTTCCCTCACTTTCAAAGTCACGCCTCGCTACTGCACCTAGTCTGACTGTACAATAGAAAGATTACTAAAGAGTAACCTTAGTTCTTTGAGTTATTATTCTCTGTTATTTTAATGACAATTATTATTTGGAGCTTCCCTCACTTTCAAAGTCACGCCTCGCTACTGGACCTACGTGTGACTGTACAATAGAAAGATTACTAAAGAGTAACCTTAGTTCTTTGTGTCATTATTCTCTCTTATCTTAATGACAATTATTATTTGGGAGCTTCCCTCACTTTCAAAGTCATGCCTCGCTACTGGACCTATGTGTGACTGTACAATAGAAAGATTACTAAAGAGTAACCTTAGTTCTTTGTGTCATTATTCTCTCTTATCTTAATGACAATTATTATTTGGGAGCTTCCCTCACTTTGAAAGTCATGTCTCGCTACTGGACCTATGTGTAACTGTACAACAGAAAGAGTACTGAAGAGTAATCTTAGTTCTTTGAGTCATTATTCTCTCTTATTTTAATGAAAATTATTATTTGGAGCTTCCCTCACTTTGAAAGTCACACCTCACTACGAGACCTACGTGTGACTGTACAACAGAAAGAGTACTAAAGAGTTGCCTTAGTTCTTCGAGTCATTATTGTCACCCGAACGTTGGGACTTCCTGTGGAGCCGACCAGCGGTGGGGCCGGACGGTAGGCGATCGGCTATGCCCACCCATTTGTCTTATAGCGGTAACGAGGGGTGGCTGGAAAAACATCACTGTGCCGTCTCTTTCACCTCCCCCTGAGTTCTCGAACATACAGGATATTTCATCTAATCCGGAACCTTTTAGATTGGCCAGTTGGTCCTATATAAGCAGCGCCCGGGCTGGAGAGAGTTCAGTTCTTGTCGAGCAGCGGTGACGAGCGCCCAGTGAGGGAACCGACTATGTACGTGCATCAGAGGAGTGTACGTAACTGCGTGCAGTGGACCTGTGACAGACGAACTGGTGAATTGTGATTGTGTGCATTACGTAATTCTGTGTAATCGGCAAGTGTTCCGATTGTAATTCGGTGGAAATAAAGAACATTTTTGAGTGGTGCAATTGGACTTATAATTTCACGAACTCACAAAGTCACATTATTCTCTCTTATTTTAATGACAATTTTTATTTGGTGCTTCCCTCACTTTGAAAGTCATGCCTCAACACTGGACTTACATGTGACTGTACAATAGAGAGAGTACTGAAGAGTAGCCTTAATTCTTTGAGTCATTCTCTCTTATTTTAATGAAAATTGGGAGAAACTTTCTTTTGTGCAACGCAAGAATATTTTCTAAGTCCAAAGGCGCAACATATACGCATGCGCAAGCAGACGACCAGCTGGTTTGTCACATTGCAGTCAACATGATAAAGATATGTAAAACTTGTAGGTAGCCTCTGCAAAAGTGCCCCCAGACATAGGTGACGCATAGGTGACTTTTTATAAATCGTTTCCTCAGTACACAGTTATGATACTCGATGCAAACATAATTTAGATGCACCTCATAACCGATTGAGCAAGGACCATTAGTAGCCACTGTTATCAACAGTTAAAAAATATTCAATAAGCTTCCTCTGGAAATAAAAGAAACTGCCACAAAAACAGATTTGTTATAATCTCAGAAACTATTTGTAGTTGGTTTATTAATTAGTTCATAGTTCCACCACCAGAGAGAGAGCAGACAACAACAGATGCCATTTGAAAAGAGATTGAAAATGGAGGCGAATGCCTTTGAAACTAGTCCTCTCATAAATATAAACAAGTAAGTGATGAGTATTAATAAACAAACTACAAATAGTTTCTGAGATTAATTTTGGCGTCACTGTTACTAAATTCCTCCAAACACATATAACAGATTTGTTATAGTATTAAAAAACTGGTTTAAACTACAAGCATTTTTATACTGTACAAGAATACTTAGAATATAACATACATGCTAGTGAATTTATGTAAAACTATTGTAAATTATAGTAGTAGGTTACCTAATTGTTTAATTTTATTATTACTATAGTAAAGTTAACTT